>OZ024745.1:123162249-123184749 GCA_964016885.1 Eledone cirrhosa
TTGTTTCTGTGTGTCTGTTGTGTGCTCAGTCTGCCCATGCGCCACATCCGGGTGTCTGTGTGTGTTTATGTTCATTTATTTATTTGTTTATTTACATGTTACTGGTTGGTTGTTTGTTCTATGTGTGTGTGTGTTTTCATTTTGTCCTTAATTGTAAGTTGTGATGTTGCTGTTCCACTCATATTTTCTATTTAATTTTGGTTGTAATTCTTTTATGTTTATTGCCTCTGTAATTTGTCTAAACATTGCGTCTTTTCTGTGTGTAGATTCTATTTTTATTTCTATGTTCTCTAATTTACCCTTGTGTTCTATTTTTGCATGTTGGTAGAGTACAGATGATTCTTTATTATCTTGAAGGTCTCGCCAGTGTTCATTTATCCGTTCCCCTACACTACGAGCTGTCTCACCTATGTACACTATATTTTTGTCTCTACATTGTCCTTCAGTACATCTTATGCTATACACTACATTTCTAGTTTTACAGTTAATATGGGGGCTTATTTTACAGGTTATACATTGAATGTATAACCTGATATATACATGTATGTGTATGTGTGTTTGTGTGTGTGAATGTGTATGTGTGTGAGTTTGTATGTGTGTTTGTGTGTGCATAGTTATATTTATTATAGAAAGAGCACAAAGATGGTGAAAAAATGTAGAGGAACTGTAACTGAAAAAAAAAGAAGAAAGTGAAGTAAAGAAGGGAATTAACTATCATCAGCTATCTATCATATATCTTCATGATTTCAGCACCTTTCGACAGGATCACTTTACCCAATGGTGTGAATAGTATTAAAATCTAGTTTTAAACATGTTTGGCATAGAAATATATATGGCAATAATAATTAACATGTACATATAAATATATATATTAACATGTAAATATAAATATATATAGTAATTAACATGTACATATAAATACATATATTAATTAACATATACATATAAATATATATATATTAATTAACATAGTCTGGAATGCCTATCTTGCTCAGAAAGGCAGTAAGTAGTACTGGTGCCACAACAAAAAGTACTCAGTCCACCCTGTAAAGTGGTAGTACTGGTGTCACAACAAAAAGTACTTAGTCCACCCTGTAAAGTGGTAGTACTGGTTCCACAACAAAAAGTACTCAGTCCACCCTGTAAAGTGGTAGTACTGGTGCCACAACAAAAAGTACTCAGTCCACCCTGTAAAGTGGTAGTACTGGTGTCACAACAAAAAGTACTCAGTCCACCCTGTAAAGTGGTAGTACTGGTGCCACAACAAAAAGTACTCAGTCCACCCTGTAAAGTGGTAGTACTGGTGCCACAACAAAAAGTACTCAGTCCACCCTGTAAAGTGGTAGTACTGGTTCCACAACAAAAAGTACTCAGTCCACCCTGTAAAGTGGTAGTACTGGTTCCACAACAAAAAGTACTCAGTCCACCCTGTAAAGTGGTAGTACTGGTTCCACAACAAAAAGTACTCAGTCCATCCTGTAAAGTGGTAGTACTGGTTCCACAACAAAAAGTACTCAGTCCACTCTGTAAAGTGGTAGTACTGGTTCCACAACAAAAAGTACTCAGTCCACCCTGTAAAGTGGTAGTACTGGTTCCACAACAAAAAGTACTCAGCCCACCCTGTAAAGTGGTAGTACTGGTTCCACAACAAAAAGTACTCAGCCCACCCTGTAAAGTGGTAGTACTGGTTCCACAACAAAAAGTACTCAGCCCACCCTGTAAAGTGGTAGTACTGGAGTCACAAAAAACTGCTTCCAGTACATGCTGAAAAGTGGTTAGCATTAGAAAGGACACCAAGCCATAAAAACCAATCCATAAACAAAGTACACGAGCAGAGCATGGTCACCTCACTAGTCTAGTTTCAATACATGATAATCTGTCTAACTTATGCAAACATGAAAAAATAGACATTTTAAGCAGTGATGATGGTGTTGATATATGTGAATTCACATTGATTGTGTATAATTTTTTCCTCCATGGTTTATATAACAATGTCTCCAGCATAAAGATAATTCCCATGCAATCAATTGTTTATGCAGTTACAAGGTTATGATTAATAGTCAAATTTGATGTTTTTCAAGAATTAATCACTGGCAAATATTTCAAACCAATTTCAGAATGAAAAACAATACATAAAGATCAAACTTGCTAAGTAAAGAAAATTATGTATATTAAAAGAGTGTATAGCATGTCCAAAAGAATATATGACAGAACAAAGAAATATAGTTAAGGATGTTTGATAATCTACATATCTAAAAACAGAGAATGTCTGTCTGTCTGTCTGACTCCCCAAAACTCGAGAACCACCCAACCGATTGTTTTCAAACTTTACACATGTAATACTTATGGTCGTGTGAGTGTTTTGAGCGGAAAATATTTCAAATTTTCAATGCCCTAGGGACCGCATTAGGCGCCAGTTAGCGATCTCTCTCATTTTCTTAGTCTGTCTTTTTAGATAGATACATAGCTATAACGTCGCACTGTTATAATATATGTCTGTATGTCTGGCTGTCTGTATTACGACATTATGAAAACGTCTTCACGAACCAAAATATCGTCTTCCTGTTTTCCTTCGGTTGCAACGTTTTTCGAAATATTTACTTCTGCGTTCACAGATTTCATTTTTTTAGTTTCAGAAGATCCCGTTAAGGGTGAAAGCAGCGATTCTTTGCTTAAACTTTAATCTGTTATTTTAATATATATATATATAATTATATATTTGTGTACAGATATTTTTGCATACACAAAAACAAAATATAAACAAACGTATTTATTTCACGAAAGCACAGACGGCTTATCATCATTGTTACTGCTGATATGCCACACAAAACGTCCTCCTACTTTTGGCACAAGGCCAGCAATCACATAGTCAACGGTTAGGAAATCACATGCATCACTGACGAGTTTACTCCTTACTCTACCAGTTAGTCTTAGTATACTTCGTCCTGCTTTTAGGTCATGCCTCAAAGGAAGAAATACTCCATTGGCTGAAATACTGTGAAAGCAGCAAGAAAAAGAACAAGGCAGGCAAACGAATCGTCAGTGGAATCTGCTATTCGATGGTTGCAAGGCTGAGGTATTCCGTACTTCTCTGTACTGTTTCAGAAAAGAGGGATAAACATGCCAATCTATGTTTAGAATCTCGAGCAACGCCGGGCCATTCTGCTAGTATACAAACTAAAGTATGGATACATACAGAAAACAGCAATAAATTGGTGAGGAAATACTTTAACCATTTTGTTATGATATTTCTAATGAAGTACACAACCCATGTATTTCAACTAATTTTGAAAATGATGAAGAATTTGGAAGAATTTAGGAATAATGTTTAACTTTCTTTTTATTTGGCAGTATTGGTAAAGCATTGGACAGGCTTTGCAGCATAGGGTTACGGCTCTTTATGATCTGAGTTTAAATCCTGCCGAGGTGAGCTTTGCTTTTCATCCTTAAAGGGTCAATAAAATAAAGTACCAGTCACACACTTGGGTTGATTTAATCGACTTGCCCTTCCCCCAAAATCACTGGCCTTGTTCCTAAAGTAGAAAGAATTATTAAGCTGGTGTTAAGGGATAGCAATATCAGTAGAGTGTCAGACACCATACTTTGCAGAATAGAGTTATATCTCTTTACATTCTGAGTTCTAATCATGCCTAGGTTAGCTTTGCCTTTTTTCCTTACGGGGGTCAATAAAATAAAGCACCAGTCAAGTACTGGGGTCAATTTAACTGACTTGCCTCGCCACACATTACAATCACTACCAAATTGCTGGCTTTCTGCCTATACTAGAAACCATTATTAAGATGGTGTTGGTCGATTGGCAGTATAGGTAGAGGGTCGGACGCCATGCTTTGATGCATAGATTTACTGCCCTTGCCATTCTGAGTTCAAATCCCGTCAAGGTTAACTTTGCCTTTCATCCTTACGGGGTTGATAAAATAAAGTACCAGTAATACACTGGGTAATTGCTGGCCTTGTGCCAAAAGTAGAAACAATTATTAAGATGGTGTTTGAAACATTACTTAGCAAAAGGTTTTGACATAAAATTTTATTCAAGAATGGAAAATAGCTGTAAAATGGTGGTGATGATGATGATGATGATGTTAAGAATTTAAAACTTGCAGTTTGGTATAATACAACCAGTGGCGATTGCAAATAGTTTGATATCATTGGGTTAAGATGTCTGCACAATTCAATAAATAAAATGTTAATTTTATTTGAATTTCTGCTAAGAGGAATTATTACACTGTGAAGTATTTTGACTACTGTTCTCATCTTGGTGGTTAAAATCCTAATGTTTCAGCTGCTGTACCCCTCCTTTAGGTTCCTAATTTATATCACATAGCTGTCCTACAGGACAATAGCATGGTAAATATAATTGTTTCTATATTTGGCACAAGGCCAGCAATTATCCCAGTGCGTTATTGGTACTTTATTTTATCACCCCTATAAGGATGAAAGGCAAAGCTAACCTCGGTGAGATTTGAACTCAGACCTTAAAGGGACGTAACTCTATGCTGCAAAGCATGGCGTCTGGCCCTCTACTGATACTGCCAATCCACCGCCTAGTAAATATAATCATTGGTGAAGTGAGCTAGTTTATCTGCTGGTCATGAGTTCAATATCTAAGTTAATGTATTTATCACCATCATCATCATCATCATTATATATATACCCTAATTTAATCAGAACTAGCAAACGACATCACAAGTAACTAATAATTGTTTCTACTTTTGGCACACGGCCAGCAATTATTCCAGTGCATTACTGGTACTTTATTTTATCAACCCCATAAGGATGAAAGGTAAAGTTAACCTCGGCGGGATTTGAACTCAGAATGGAAAGGGCTGTAACTCTATGGTGCAAAGCAGGGCGTCTGACCCTCTACTGATACTGCCAACCCACTGCCTTACAAGTAACTAATAAGAGAATACTTCAGACATGGACAAGAGAATGAGAACAATCTACACCTGTGGTTTGAATAAAGAATTTGGATCAAATTTCTGAGAACATTCCAGAATACAAGAAACACCTGAAGAAGACCAGAGAGTACAATGGTCAAAATAGTAGGACTATAACATCAAAGAGGAGACAAGAAGTCTGAAAGCGTATTATCAACAAAAAGACAGAGTTCAAAGTAAACAAAAAGACATTTGACAAAACATATACGACAAGAGTTCACTTCACAACCACAAGGTTTTAAATTCAGTCTCATTGCATGGCACCTTGAGCAAGTGTCTTATATTCCAGCCTGGGGTTGAACAATGTCTTCATCATCACCGTTTTACATCTGCTTTCCATGCTTGCATGTGTTAAGAGGGAAATTTGGTAAATACAAAGTGTGTAGAAGCCTGTCATATATATATACATTCCATACACGTGTGGTTTTCCCTGTTTTATTGATGGTACACTATCTCTCTCTAGTGTGTTACCCTTTCAACATATTGTATTTTAAAGAGCTCAGGATTCCTTTTCCTTTGAGCACATTATTAATAGGGAATAACAAGAGTCTATGGCTCTGTTAATTTATCATGATATATATATAGGTGTGTGTGTGTGTGTGTGTGTGTGTGTGTGTGTGTGTGTGTGTGTGTGTGTGTGTGTGTGTGTGTGTGTGTGTGTATCCCAGGTTCAATCGGGGGCTAACCACAGTAAGTAAGGTACTCAATATATAGCAGAGTATAAATATTTAATATAGAAATGGCTTCTGTTTCATTGTTTTACACTGATTTTTTTTCCTTCAAATGAAACAGTTCTAGTCCTGTAGAAGCCATTTCTATGTTAAATATATATATATATATATATATATATATATATTTATGTTTGTGTGTGTGTGTGTTTATGTGTGTGTGTGTCCATGCCAATATTTTATTTACTGTTTGTTTATGTTCATAACTTAACAGTTTGACAAAAGGTGATTGATAAAAATATGTATTGGGGGTCAATGTAATCAATTTAATCCTTTCAAAGTGGTGCCTCAGCTTGACCACACACTAACAACAAAGACTAGGTAAAAAAACAAAAAGAATAATCCAACCCAAAATGAAAACTCAAGGATTTGAAATAGTCAAACATGCAAATGTTGTGAGAGTGCTTGCCAACTGATGTACAGTCATGTGACCATGACAATAACTTTACTGCCAAAATAATTTTGTTACCATTTATAACTCTCCCCAACACTGTCTGCATTCATAACGAAAAATATGCCAGAAGAAAATTACCTTGATTGGTATATTGATTTGTCAAATTATAGTAAAAAAAATATGGTCACATGATATTCCAAACCAATGAAGTTATAGGAGTCGATTTAGTGATAAGAGTTTTAGTAATATGATGAATATTCCATACAATTATCCCCTATTTCCCCTCCTCTTTGCCAGCTTCATTTCAAATAAAGAAAACCAATCAGGAATATAAACCATTTACAGTTGTTGATTATGTTAATAGAATAAAATAAAGGAGACTAAAATGCTAATAAAAAGGTTCTTCAGATTTAGCTTTCTGAATCACCAAAGAAAAAGACTATAGTGTTGAATTTAGAAACAGCTGATGTACTATAACATGTAGCACCCACTTCATGCAAAGTATTAAATGACAATGGATCCTTTGTTATGCTTGACTTCACAGCTATTAGTGAGACAGTTTTACAAGATCTACATGTCAGCATATTCATTTCTAATTTAGGCTGAAGGTCAGAACATTTTGGAGGAGGGTACCGTTGATTAACTCAATCCCAGTACAACACTGGTACTTCATTTTATCGACCCTGGAATGATGAAAGGTAAAGTTGAGATTAACTCAATCTCAATCTCAGTACAACACTGGTACTTCATTTTGTCAACTCTGGAGTGATGAAAGTTGAGATTAACTCAATCCCAGTACAACACTGGTACTTCATTTTATCGACACTGGAGTGATGAAACGTAAAGTTGAGATTAACTCAATCTCAGTACAACACTGGTACTTCATTTTATCGACACTGGAGTGATGAAAAGTAAAGTTGAGATTAACTCAATCCCAGTACAACACTGGTACTTCATTTTATCAACACTGGAGTGATGAAACGTAAAGTTGAGATTAACTCAATCCCAGTATTTTGCTGGTACTTTATTTCACTGACCCCAGAAGGATGAAAAGCAAAGTTGGCCACAATGGCATTTAAACTCAGAATGTAAAGAGCCAGAACAAAATCAGATGATCTTTATCTATTTTGGACATTGTGCTAATTATGAGATTTTATAGTGTTATGGGGCATTGATTGACTTTTCTTTTTTACTGTGTCTCATATGTAGTAGCCCAATGATTCAGTTCTGGAAAGCTTGGAAGCTATTAATTTGAGGTACCATAATCACGAAATTGTAACTCCTCTGTTGTTCTTGGGTGGTATTGGCCTCATGAGATACTGCAGAGTCTTGTTGGTAGGTGTACAGTCTTCTTTTGCACACACTCTCTATCCACGGTCCATAAACCCTGAGGAAAGAGGTAAAGGCATGAGATCTTGCTTGCTGCTCACAATTCCCCAAACCATCACAGTTGCCGGAAACTGTGTATGCATAACCATTGGAATACATTTAGGGTCTCTGCATAACTATCTGGCATTCCTTCAGTTGACCATTTGGCCCTGATCAAAATTTTTCTCATCAGAGAAAATCCGAAGCATTCCAAACTCTTAATATTCCTACCCTTAGTCATCATGTTATGTTTGATTACTGCTGTAAAATCCCTATCAGCTGCTTCTAGCTCATTACAAATTTTGCAAACAAGGAAGTGGGTAACTTTCAGGAATTAGCAGTCTCTAAATCACTATCCTCTGACTTTGTGGTAGCAATTACTATGTGTTTTCATTTCCTGAGTTAGCTTGATGCCTGTCATCATTTATCTGAAAAGAAATGATAATCAGAACAAGTTAAAAAAATTAGAAATGTCCCCAAAGAAGTGAACAAGCCTATATATATATATATATATAGAGAGAGAGAGAGAGATAGATAGATAGATAGATAGATAGATAGATAGATAGAACTGACTTCCCATGGGTTCAAGCTGAAGGTTAAGCATATAGACAGTATGCCTCCCCCCGTCCCACTGTAAAGTGGTTGTGTAGGTGTCAATCCAAAAAGCACCCAGCCCACACTGTAAAGTGGTCATGTAGGTAACACAGTAAAAAAGCACCTAGTACTCACTGTAAATGAGGTTGGTGTTAGGAAGGGTATCCAGCTGTAAAATTCAAGCCAAAATCAGTTCCGTATGAGCAAGGCATGGTCACCTGATCTGGCATTGCCCACAACAGGACAACCCATCTAACCCATGCTAGCGTGGAAGAATGTACGTAAAATGGTGATGATGATATATATATATATGTATAATCGTGAGGTTGTGAGTTCGATTCTCAGACCAGGTTTTGCATTGTGTTCTTGAGCAAGACTCTTTATTTCACGCTGCTCCAATTCACTCAGCTGTAGAAATAAGTTGTGATGTCAATCACTGGTGCCAAGCTGTATCGGCCATTTCCTTTACCCTTGGACAACACCGGTGGCATCGAGAGGGGAGACTGTTATGCATGGGCAATTGCTGGCCTTCCATAAACAACCTTGCCCAGATTTGTACCTCAGAGGGGAACTTTCTAGGTGCAAAATCCCATGGTCATTCATGACTGAGGGGGGGTCTTTACCCCTTTGTGTGTATATGTGTGTGTGCGTGCATGTGTGTGTGTGTGTGTGTTACACAATCCACACAAATGTTAGTGTGTACCATGTAATAGACACGCCAGTACATAATTTTAATAACTACCATTCCCTGATACCTCTAGTAAATAGTTTTAGCTGTTCATATAAATGCATTGATAAACATACACAATGTCTCTACTCCAGCATCTGCTGTTTGTCTATGTAGTGGGTCGTCAAGTATAAAATTTGTAGAAATTTGCTTTTTTTCTACAAATTTCTACAAATTTCGTACTTGACGACCCAATACATAGACAATTGGGTCGTCAAGTATGAAATTTGTAGAAATTTTCTTTTTTTTCTACAAATTCCTACAAATTTCGTACTTGACCACCCAATATATTGCTCTAATGTATAGTTATAGAGTGTCTGTGTGTGTGTGCTGTGTGTGTGTGTGTGCTGTGTGTGTGTTTGCATAAATATAGATTAGCTTTTTCTACTTTTCATGATTTAATGTGATCATTTATATTTGTAGGATGTAAATATATGTGTAACATGTATTTATTTATCTATCTAGATATGTTCACAAATGTGTATGTGAGACAGAATGTGTGTGAGTTTAAGCAAGAGAAAGAGTGTGTGTGTGTGTGAGTTTGAGAAAGTATGTATGTATTTGAAAGAGAGGGTATGTGTGCGTGAGTGAGAGAGAGGGGGAGAAGTGTGTGTGTGTGTGAGAGAGAGAGAGAGAGGGGAGGGAGAGAGGAGAGAGGAGAGAAGTGTGTGTGTGTGTGACAGAGAGAGAGAGAGTGTGTGTGTGAGAGTGAGTGTGTGTTTGTGTTTGTGAGAAAGAGAGAGAGTGTGTGTGTGTGTGTGTGTGAGTGAAAGAGAGAGTGTGTGTGTGAGTGAGAGAGAGAGAGAGAGAGAAGGAGTGAGAGAGAGAGAGAGAGGATAAGTGTGTGTCTGTGTGTGTAAGAGAGAGTGTGTGTGTTTGTGTTTGTGTGTACGACTAATGAAAACAATATAATTTTGGAAGCCAAATATCTCTTCAGCTCTTACTATTTGCTTCTGCAGCAAATATTCCTGTTTAGTTATTCTATTAGAAGGAGAATATACATATATATATATATACAATAACATAGAAGAGAAGCCTGGGGGGGATCATACCTGAGGGAAGTGTTTTACATATTAAATACACATTCAGCATAGTCACATATAAGTCATGTATTGAATTGAATGACGTTGATTAACTGTAAGAATCCATGCAATCATTAGACAAAGTTCCCCTCTAGGGGATACCCAAATGCCTTAAACCGCCTCTGGTTCTATGACGCAAAACTTTCTTTTAAAGTGTTTATATTTATCTGAAAATCTTTCATAATAGGTTTCTGTAAGAACCTTTGTTAAGTTATGTTCCAAACATCAGATTTATAATGAGAAAGTTACTAAATCTCTCCAAATACGTGATTATCTTTTCAAAAATATTTCTAAATCGTAAGTACAAGGTAAAGTAAAGTGTTGGAACTAAAGCTGCCAAACATGTGTCCTATGTTCTTAGCAACTCTGCCAATCCAACACTCTAATTACCTCACTAATAATAAAACCAAATTGAAACTCAACTATTTTTATTGGCAACATGTCCCTTCCAAAATTTGAATCATGAAATGGCCATTAGGAATAAGAACATTTTCTATCTGAAGTACTTATTCTTCCTAAATATATGTGCTTTGTATGTGTGTACAAAATACTGTGATATATGGTTCTTTCTTTCTCTCTCCATATATACATGTATCTATAAATTTGAATTATTGATACTCTGGACAAATGTCCATTGAGCTTTTCCAGTGAGAAGCACAAATATCATACATAATTGATATGTTATGGTACCTTATATTTGTATCATCATCATCATCACCGTTTTATGTCCGTTCTTCCACTCTAGCATGGGTTAGACGGGTTGTCCTGTTGTGGGCAGTAGCCGGTCGACCATACCTTGCTCATACAGGAACTGATTCTGGCTTGATTTCTACAGCTGGATGCCCTTCCTAACACCAACCTCATTTACAGTGAGTGCTGGGTGCTTTTTTTTCCCTGGGGCCTACACGTCCACTTTACAGTGAGGGCTGGGTGCTTTTTTGCCATGGCAGCTCCACGACCACTTTGCAGTGGGAGGGTGTGGGGGCATATTGTCTATATGCTTCAGCTTTGGCTTGTACACGTGGGGGGTCGGGTCTTCTGTATTACTGCGTGACGCCAGAGGTCACGGTCGTGTGTCATCAAATTTGAGAGGTGTAATTGGGTAAGGTTGGCTTTTATCACCTCATCCCAGGTCTTCTTGGGTCTCCCCACTCCGCAGTTTCCATCGACTTCTAGTGCTCTGTACCTTTTTATGCAGCTATCATCCTTCATACACATCACATGTCCATACCAACGCAACCGCCTCTCCTGCACACAGTATTTGATTCCTCTTATGCTCAGTCTCTCTCTCAATTCGTTTATGCTTTACCGTTCGCGTATATTACTATTACACATCGACCGGAGCATGCAGGCTTCCTTTCTTTCTAATCTACGCAAGTCTTCTACAGACAGCGCCCAGGTCTCACTACCATGTAACATTGCTGTTCTTATACATGCATCATACAGTCTGCCTTTCATTTTGAGGGAAAAGCCTTTTGTAGCTAGCAGTGGCAGTAGCTTCCTGAACATCTTCCATTGTATATATGTATACATGGCTTAGTGGTTAGAGCATTGGCCTTGCAATCGAAAGGTTGTGAGTTCAATTCTCAGACCGGGTGATGTGTTGTTTCCTTGAGCAAGACACTTTATTTCACATTGCTCCAGTTTACTCAGCTGTAGAAATGAGATTATAGGGACTGGGGTGCCTATCATTCCACTGCAAAGTGGTCGTGGAGGTGCCATGGCAAAAAAGCACCCACACTCACTGTAAATGACGTTGGTGTTAGGAAGGGCATCCAGCTGTAGAAATCAAGCCAGAATCAGTTCCCATCCCACCCTTGCAAGTAGGGAAAAGGGAACGTAAAATGATGATGATGATGATGATATATATATATGACTATTGTATGCCCCTTGCACTGGAGAAACACCAGGACTCTGGATTTACTGTAACACCGGCTCAGAGCAGGAGAGTTAAGGCGAAAAAGATATCGGATGCTGAATTTGTTGGCGACATAGTTTTGGTGACAAATACAGTGAAGGAGGCAGAGGATTTGATGTAGGAAGTTGAGATTATGTTGATGAGTGTGGGGCTGAGAATGAATGAGACTAAAACAAAGTATCTGGTAGAGAATGTTGAGAAGCCAGAGGGGATCACTAATGTAGGTGGGAAGCTGCTGGAATTAGTTGAGGACTTCCTGTATTTGGGAGCAAAGATTGGGAATATAAAAGATGATGTGGTTGAGAGGAAGAGCAAAGCCTGGACGGCATGCCACAGCTTGAGATCGGTGTGGAAGTCGGACCTTCGTAGAGACCTGAAGATCTGCCTCTTCATTGCTGCAGTGGAGTCTGTGCTGCTGTAAGGGTCTGAGACTTGGACACTGACCAAGAAACTCACTCAGATGGTGGATGGGTGCTACACGAGAATGCTGAGGATGGCTCTGAACATTAATCAGTATATACTGAGGATGAAAAACTCAGAGCTGTATGGGAGCCTACCAAAAGTCAGCTCAAAAGTGACACAGAGGAGACTGAGCTGGACATACTCACCGACACTCCACTCAGTGTCAACACATGCTCACAGGGTATAGTAGAATATGCAAACCTCATAGATTCTTCAGAGAATCTGCATATTCTACTATACCCTGTATTGTATTGACTGAATTCGCTATCCTATATTTCAGGGCTTTTGGGATTCACATTGAAAATTAAGACTCAAACATACACTAGGTATCACCTGATACCTCTCCAACTCTTCCATCCTCTATATCTATATGTATAACCTTGTTTCTCCAACTGTATTTTCCACCTGATCTGTATTTTATTCCTCCTGTATTTTGATTTCTTCGATATGTTCTTATATACTTCCTCTTTACTCCCTACTTCACCACCCTAGGTATGACTGCCTTTTATTTATGCATTTTACTTATGTTTTTATTTATTTATGTATTTATTTACTCGCTTTATTCTCATTATATACTTATCATTGTACTCATTAGCACACCACCCTAGAATATTACTCTCTGTACCCTTATATCTGTTTATCTTTATTCACTCCCCCTACCCACCCAAGAATAACACTATATATAACCCGGACTAACTGGGGACTAAGTATAGTCTATTTGCACATTTCATCAGACTTTATCACTTTCAACCTCACATCATGGGTGTGAATAACTAATAATCTTTTGGTACACGTGATGATCTGACGGGTGTGGCGGCTTTCCCAACTACACGCCAGGCACTCGGGTTGATCAGCCTTCCTTGAGTGCTTGGAAAAATAAATTTCCCCTTCTTTCAGTAAACAAAATTACTCGGAACAGCTGCTTCGCCCTGGGGCCCTGGCGAGACCTTCAAGATAGTAAAGAATCATCTGTACTCTACCAACATGCTAAAATAGAACATAAGGGTAAATTAGAGAACATAGAAATAAAAATAGAATCTACACACAGAAAAGACGCAATGTTTAGACAAATCACAGAGGCAATAAACATAAATGAACTCCAACCAAAATTAAATAGAAAACATGAGTGGAACAGCAACATCACAACTTACAATTAAGGACAAAATGAAAACACACACGCACATAGAACAAACAACCAACCAGTAACATGTAAATAAATAAACGAATATAAACACACACAGACACCCGGATGTAACACATACACAAACTAAGCACGCAACACACACACAAAAACAAGATGGCGTAGGACAGAACAAAGGAGAGGCACAAAAACAAAGAAAATAATCCCCAGTCACTGAAGAGGTCCCAGAATGTGTGACGAAAGAACTTTGACAATATATAAACAACCATCTGGTTGTGGAACCAACCAACCAACCAGAAATTTATAAATTCCTAAATTTATAAATTTATTATAATAAATTGAAGTGAAAGCAACTGGTGCGTGTGTTTCTTATTGGCAACATGACCCTCCCAAAGTATAACAATATCGGTTTCAACACACGTTTTCAGATAAAGAATCTTGCTAAACAAATTCAGAAACGAAATATATATATATATATATATATATATATATATATATATATATATATATATATATATATATATATAATCTATAGTCTAGTTGAATTTTGTTATAAATATCCAAGTAGATAGAGCAACAAGTTGTGGCATATCTCAGTTTTTCCAGCTGAATGAACTGGAACAATGTGTAATATAATTCCTTGCTCAGTGACATGTCATGCCACGGGGATTCAAACTTATGCTTTATAAACAATCAGCCAGACATACAGCCATATGCCTTCACTTATATATATATATATCATCATCATGATCAACATTTTTCATCCGCTTTTCCCTGCTTGCAAGGGTTGGACAGGTCCTATTCAGCACAGCATCTCTCCACTTGTCACGGTCGTTCGTCATCTCCTAGGTGAGTTTCAGCGATCTGAGGTCAGCTCTCACCACCTCTGCCCATGTTTTACGTGGTCTACCTCTACTGCGTCTTCCCTCCACTGGGACTTCCTGGCACTTCTTCACCCAACAGTCATCCTCCATGCGCATCATATGTCCATACGATCTCAGCCTTCTCTCCTGCTCCATCCTCCCACCCCCACCCCACCACCCTTTCTCTGTAATGTTATGTTGGTACCACAGAACATCCAGTCTACACTGTAAAGTGGTCATGTAGAAGACATGGTAAAAAGGCTCCCAGTCCACACTGTAAATGTGGTTGGTGTTATGAAGGGCATCCAGCCGTAGAAAAGCTGCCAGGTAAAGTCCTATATGAGCGAGATATGGTCATCCGATCAATCTTGCCTCAAGTGGGACAATTCCCGTCTAACCCATGCTAGTGTGGAAGATAGACATTAAACAATGATGATGATGATATATAAATATATATATATCATGTCCCACCCTTGCAAGCAGGGAAAAGCGGACGTAAAATGATGATGATGATGATGTATATATATATTATATCACACATGCATATATACTCATATTCGTTGGAAAATTCCATTGTCCTTGTTTTTGTTTTTCTTGTCAGGTTAACAATATTTGCTACACAATAATATCTAACCTTTACACTATTTTTGTTTAAGAACCTATAGTATTTGTATTTGGTAGAAAAATGGAAATATTTTCTGATCAGCACAGAAATTATGGAAGGTAACTATGGAAGATATATTCTATGCTGAAGTATGATTGAACCAGAGGATTTTTCTTTTCTTTTATGTTATCTGGTATCTCTTTCAGTCTATTTTCCTTTTTTTACTTAAAACGTCATTGTAAAAGTCAACAAAATGTCAAGTGATTAACTGCATCATCTCAAAATAAAGGAATTGAATAAGGAAGGAATCATTCTCTTGTTTGTGATATAACAACCAATAATAAACTGGAGTAAAAGTCAGTTAACCATGCTTCCCACTTTTCAGGAAAGAACATTGCATTTGATGAAAAAAGAACATACAAAACAAATCAAATCTAATCATATTTAAAGCACTTTTTATTCCTTTCACCATCACCAGAAGAAATGTGCAAATGATGGGAATGAGACTACATCTATTATTTCTGCTAAAAATGAAATATTAAAGAAAAAATATTGAATCAATAGTGCATTTGTAAGGTTCTTCCAGGGTATAGTGAATCTATTTTCACACATTTCAAGTTGGCATTTAAAGATCTAGTTTCTTCCAAATTATAAGACAGAGAAAAAAGAAAAAATATTTTACAAATATACAGTTGCTATATTACTTATAAGGTATAGCCACACTCTACAAACCATTGTTAGATAGATAGATAAATAGATAGATAAATAGATAGATAGATAGATGGATAGATAGATAGATAGATTTCTTTATTAGCCACAGAGGCACACAAGAAGGGGACAATACAAAGGGGGAAGTTTACATACAATAAAAACGTGTAAAATACTATCACAAATGCAAATTAAAAATGAATCGATTTTTCCCAATAGGGGGAGACATTATATATGAGTAACACATACCCCCCAAAAAATGTGCAACCCTCATCTCCAGGAGTACAAAGAGTTTGTACCCCTTTCCTCTCTTCCTATTTTTGCTCAACCTACAGGCTGATATAGAGAGAAGGCCCATTCACTCGGGCCATTCTTGCCACTTTCACCCACCTTTCATAAAACTTGCTGGCGTACAGCACCTCTCTCTCCATCCTGACTCTTCTTCTAAAGTGGTATTTGAAAAAAAAATCAGTTGTTGGCCGGAGAGAAAGGTGTCTGACCTCAGCCCTTTTAACCTTGTCCACCATACAACCTCTTTCGCCATAGCTATCACACAAAGGAAAACCGCCTCTCCTTCGTTTTTGAAGGAGGGTGGCAGTTTGATCATGACGATGGACTCGGTGGTCAACCGGATTGGTTCCACCAGCGACAATAGCCGTTCTACATAGCCCCACAGGCTGGTAACGCCCAGGCAGTGTACGAATGCATGCACCCAGTCCGTGAATCGAACTCCCAACCTCACGATTGCAAGCTCAATGCTCTAACCACTAAGCCATGCACCTTCAAAGTAAACAGTAAAAGAGTATATATCTCTCAATATTCTACTTTATGTTCTCCTTGCTTCTAAAATCCCAAAGTAGAATTCTATAATCTTCATTTCTCTACCATAGTTATCTATCATTATCCTATTTCTTTCAAATGCAATAAATTATAGTTCAGTTAATAAGAATGCCAGAGATTCTTGTTTATTTATTTTAAGTTATAATTTTAGCACCAATAAACATAATATATGAAATTTAAAAAATCATAAACTCATTCATCCCTGGATAATAGTATGCAGCTAAAACAGTCTTATATTTTTTTCTTATTATTATTAAAGCTAATGTGTGTGTGTAGCCATTTGTATGCATTAGTATTCATGTATGTGTCTGTGTGTGCGGCTATGTAGCCATTAGTATGTGTAAGTATTTACAAATACACACTCACATATATATCATGCTATATATATACAGATGTCTCCCGGTATTCGCAGAAGTTACGTTCCTAGAAAACTCGCGAAGAGTAAAAACCGCGAATATTGAATGTGGTCCATAAAAATGCCTATAAACGTCAAAACATAACATAAAATATAGGCCGGCAAATACAGTATATTGTTGTTACTAATTTAGCGTTAAAAAGCATTAAAAAATATATTGCCACGAAAAAAGCCATAAAAATATTGCAGAAGATATTTACGATTCCGCGAAAATGCGGTGGTTTCCGCAAACAATTATTGCAAACAGATATAGCCAATCCTCTGCGAAACACGCGTAACAGGTCGATACGCAATAAATATTTTTCATATGCAAACGAAACTTCCTTGTTTTTTCTATTACACACACATATATATAAATATATGTGTGTCTGTGTCTGTGTGTGTGTGTGTAATAGAAAAAACAAGGAAGTTTCGTTTGCATATGAAAAATATTTATTGCGTATCGACCTGTTACACGTGTTTCACAGAGGATTGGCTCAAGGTGACCCAGAGCAGTTATGGACCCACCTCCAGTATTGAGCTGCTCCTCAGACTGGTGATGTGACAAAAGATATATTTTTGTTGTGGTTTGTGGACCTACACTATATATATATATATATATATATATATATATATATTTGTATATATATATATAACTCACTCAGATGGTGGATGGGTGCTTTATGAGAATGCTGAGGATGGCTCTAAACAAAAATCAGTATACACTGAGGATGAAGAATTCAGAGTTGTACGGGAGCCTTCCAAAGTCAGCTCGAAAGTAACACAGAGGAGACTGTGGTTAGCTGGACATGCTCACCGACATCCAGAGTTGACACTGCATTCAGTGCTCCCGTGGGAGCCCCTATATATATATATATATATATATATATATACATATAGAAGAAATTGGTAGTTTACTTGAAGCATTGTGTAGTGAGGTATAAACGCTTGAAGTTGGAAAGCCAGAACAATGCAGGTTTGGATATAGAATATAAATGCAAAAGATATCGCTGATAATTAGTCTTTTACCTTAATTTATTAGTATATCCTGACTGGTCAGCTTGACTTGGCAGCCCACTTCAAACACTGGATTAACCCCTTTACTTTCCTCAGACGAAGAGATATTATCTCGAAATATCAGTATATACTAATAAATCAAGGTAAAAGACTAATTGTCACCGTTATCTTTTGCATCTTCCACTCTTGTCATGCCATTGGCTGTAGAAAACAACAGCCAATGGCATGACAAGAGTGGAAGATGGTTTTTTGAAGGTGTTTTTTGACGATAAACCCCAGTGAGAAAATTTGCTCCGAACGAATTGCATGTGTCCGAAGGAACCTGCAGCCGTAGAATCAGCCAGATCAATACAGTGATCATGTCTATATATATATATATGTATATATTAGTTTTGCGAGGTTTTTTATATGAAATCGTGTGTCGAAACAAATATTGTTATACTTGGGGAGGGTCATATTTGTGTAATATTGCCAGAATTAATAACAGAACACACTCACTGTTTGGTTGGTTTTCGCTTCTCGCTTCTGTGTCTTTTATATTGGTAATCTAACTTACTCGGTCCTCAATGTTGCCATTGACTGACCGACGGTCAAAAATAATACAGATACAATATAGACACAAACACATACATATAGTTTATCATAAATCTTTCGTTGCACATCTGCAACATCGTCAGTGGTGTTATCGTTTCCTCCTGTTGTATTATATGTCTACGCCATTTTTATTCAGTCTGTCTATATATTTATTTATTTATTTATTTGCTTGTTTGTTTATTTTATTTTGTCTTCTTTGCGCATGCGTTTGCGTGTGTGTATAGTGTTTTGTTTGCTGATATAAAAGACACAGAAGCGAGAAGCGAAAACCAACCAAACAGTGAGTGTGTTCTGTTATTAATTCTGGCAATATTACACAAATATGACCCTCCCCAAGTATAACAATATATGTATATAAATATATATATATATATATGTGTATGTGCATTCTATAAAGATTCAAAGACAAGATTACAGTTAATGTTTGCATGTCAACACATTCCTGATCTTCTTATAAATAATTATGTTTATCACCTTAGTAGAAATCTTGGACCAAACATCCTCAGGACTAAAATATTTTAAAGAAGAATTCGATGAATGGATAAGAGTATATTAACTGAGTTAGCATAGTTGTGCATGTCATTTATCTTGTGTGTGTGCGTGCGTGCGTGTGGTTTATATAGGCAGCGAATTGACGAAGTTTTTATTGTGTTGAAAAGACTATTTGTGCTGTTTGGTTTATCACACACACATTATACCAGCAGAAAGATTTATTTTTCTGTTGGCCGATCCAGCATTTTAGAATGGTACTCTCAATTAAATCATGCAAAACCATTTTGTTGGTCTGAGAGCTGATGATGGTGAAAATGTGTGTGTGTGAAAACTTGTCTTGTACATCGCCTTTCTCTATTTACTTCTTCTAGTCACTTCTATATATCAACACACTATTCCTTGTCCTCCTCCTATTTCAGTGATTCCTGTTTTACGTCTGCCTGTCACCCACATTGTGGATTGTCTCTTTGTTGCCCACTGGCTGCTGGTCTCTCCTTTGGGGCATTTTTGCCCATCACTGTCTTTGACAGCATTTAGCTGTTTTAACGGCTGTTGTAGCGATGAGTTTTCTCATTTTTATATGTATTGAAATACACCCACGCTTCATCTCGATCAGAGACGACATTGATTTTTTTTATTTTTAAAATATTTCCCTTGCTAAAACAGTAATTAGCTTTGAAAGCCCCACAATAGTCTTCATACTCATTATAGGGTCCTTTTTGATGCAATAATTTATATTCAAATGCCCTTCATTGAAGTGACCTTTTGATATACAGGGATATGATATACTTACACAGATTTTGGAAAGAATGCTTAATGGTGTTCTTATGCTCTGAGTTCAAATTCCACCAACATCAGCTTTGCCTTTCATCAATTCAGGATCAATAACTAACGTACCAGTCCAGAGGTAGTTGAATGGCAGAAGAGTTATAAGTCAAATAGGATGACTTATAATATCTGTTTGGACTTTGTGCATTCTGAGAACAACAATGCCCACGTTGGTGATTAAATTAATTGTTTCTACTTTAGGCACAAGGCCAGCAATTACACCACTGCATTACTGGTACTTTATTTTATAGACCCCGTAAGGATGAAAGGCAAAATTAACCTCGGCGGGATTTGAACTCAGAATGGAAAGGGCCGTAACTCTATGCTGCAGAGCATGGTGTCCGACCCTCTACCGATACTGCCAATCCACCGCCATTAATAGTAGAGGATCAGTGAACTGAGAACATTTTATTGTGGCACCAACACTAGAGAGGCTGTCTGTGACATGACTAAAGCAGTCTCTCTATTCTATGTTGTAACCATTTGATTGCAAATCACTTTATAGGATGTACTCAATGCTTTGTGTAGCAGCACCAACAGAAAAGTTGCCTTGTTCTTTGCAAGGCTAAAAACACTTCTCAGCTTCATGGTGCCTTCATTCTTCGAATGCATATGTGACTGGGAATATGAACAGAAGAGGATTGATATCAAAATGGATGAAAGTGGAGACAATATGATTATGATTACGAGGGTAAACAGAGTGATAATATGATAGGGGATGGTGTAGTGGGGAAGGAGTAATGGCTGGGTGTTGAATGTTGATAGGCAATGCATGAACAGCATGGAGAAATATTAATAATGAATGTTTATATAAATGTATATGATATTTCAACCAGAAAATGATAAAATAAACATGTGTGACACCTTTAACCTTTTTCTTTCCATTTTTTCTATATATTTCTTCCATTTCTCACATAATTCATTTTCGTTTGTTTTTGTTTTTGCAAAGGATTTACATCCAAAGTGTTATATCTTCTAATTTTCTAAACAAATACTTAATGATGGTTTTTGTTTTTGGTATTGATATTTTCATATATACACACACATATATATGTGCAAGCATGGAAAAATTATGATGATGATTATATATACATATATAACATTCCCATTATACCAACACAATCAATGTGGAAACTATTAAATTCACTGTAGCAAAGTATATTTACATAGTAAAAAAATGATTTTCGGTGATATCAACTTTTATATATATAATATATATAATATATATATATTTTTTATATATTTATATTCCTTCCATATACTGTACCGATTGTATTGTTATTTCTGTTTACCTTTTACACACATACATATATATATATATATATATATATATATATATATATATATATAAGTTGATTTCACAGAAAGTCTTTTATATTTTTTTACTATATAAATATACTTTGCGACAGTGAATTTAATGGTTTCCACATTGATTGTGTTGGTGTAATGGAAATTTTCTTAATAATTGTCAATGTTATAAAAGTATGCAAATTAGCTTTCGCATCTATAAGCTAACCACTATGTAGTTATGAATTACTTTTTCTATCAGGCACATAAACGTAACAGAGTTAGGTGAGATTTCATGTTTTCAGTGAACAACAGTGTTCTATACCAGAGGAGTAGGTAGTAACTAAGTCAGCCATATTGTTGGTTACCTTGTCTAATCTGATGTTGACACCCAAAGGATGTCTTGGTTTTTAATATATTAAAACATAAACTCTGGTATATTCTGGCCGTACAGTTACTTTATGGCCAGAATATACCAAACTAGGAAAATTATGCCAGCAACTGTCTGGAAAACACAGTAGGACAATGGGTAGTAACAAAATAAAAAGACATTAGTCACTACCCTGGCATGAATAACTGGTTGCAATGTAATCATTAATTAACATGAAATAGTTTTCTGGAGAAAGACAATGAGAATAACATATTCCTCAGATGAGATAACTGAAACATAGATAGAAAGGAAAGCTATTTTAAATATATAAAAATGAGTTTTAATTTATTTAACCCTTTAGCATTTAAACTGGCTGTACCTTACCAGAATTCTCTCACCTCTTTCCGTACAAATTGGCTGTAACTGGCCACTCATACTTATGTTATAGTATTGTTCTCAAAATAAATAATATCAAAATCTCATAGATTCGATATTATGTGAGATAATTATGTGAGGTAAAGCTTTTACCATGAAAATATAATAGTAGATATAGAGTAATGTAAATGCTAAAGGGTTAAGACAGTTTCCAATTGTGTAGTATCTAGGGATCTGCCATTTACCATAACCTCAGGTTGACTCATGCATTGTGAGTGAAATTGGGTAGACACAAATTGTTTGGATAGACTGCACATGTAATACAAAGAGCCAGCGTAAACATACATTAAGTCATGCTGGATCTCTCTGAGAATTATATTAAGGGTACCCGTATCTGTGGAATGCTCAGCTACTTACACTTAATTTTATGAACAGGCTGTTCCATTGATTGAAAAATTGGAATAAACGCCAGCAAAACTGAGATCCATTGCATCATATTATATCATATAATATTATATATGTATATATATATTTATTAAAATAACAGATCAAAATTTAAGCAAAGAATCACCGAAACTCAGAAGATCCTGTTAAAGGTGAAAGGAGCGATTCCTTGCGTAAACTTTAACCTGTTATTTTAATAAATATTTGCGGTATGGTTTTATATATTTATATATATATATATTATCCTTATCGAGCCCTCTTCGGATTTTAGTCTTCACATTTATTATTATTACTATATAGGCGGTGGATTGG
>OZ024745.1:123187249-123212249 GCA_964016885.1 Eledone cirrhosa
TCACCAGTTTGAGGAGCAGATTAATACTGGAGTCGGGTCTATAACTCCTATGGGTCACCTTGAGCCAATCCTCTGTGAAACGTGCGTAACAGGTCAATACGCAATAAATATTTTTCATAGTAAAGAAAACTTTCTCGATTTTACTATTATATATATATATATATATATATATATATATATATATATATATATATATATATATATATATATATATATATATAAATATATATATAAATATTAAAACAATGAAATTAAACACAAAACTCACTCTTTTTTTGCTTCACGACATCTACATACGGATTACATTGAGTTCTTCATACGGTTTAGACCCTACCATTGATTGGTAGATTTATATATATAAAGAAGAAATTAAAAGAGGGTTAAAAGAGTTCCATATATTTTATTATGCGCATTTCGAATATAAAATCATCTGGGACCAAAATTGTGTTCTCATCAGATAAAATAAGGTATATCATCATCATCATCATCACCGTTTTACGTCTGTTCTTCCATGCTAGCATGGGTTAGACGGGTTGTCCTGTGTGGGCAGTGTCTGGTTGGCTGACCATGCCTTGCTCATACAGGAACTGATTTTGGCTTGATTTCTACAGCTGGATGCCCTTCCTAACACCAACCTCATTTACAGTGAGTGCTGGGTGCTTTTTTCCGTGGCGCCTACACGTCACTTTACAGTGTGGGCTGGGTGCTTTTTTGCTGTGGCACCTCCACGACCACCTTGCATGGGAGGTCGAGTACTCTGTATATATATATATATATATATGTATATATATGTATATATAAAAAATTAGATTAAGGATGTCATGTCTGAGAATATCAGAAGCATGCACCATATCACCTGTGGAAATAAGCTCTAAGATTCCAGGTAGTAAATCCAAACATTTATATAAAATTAAAAGTAAGATGATGTATGTATGTAAAATAAACACATCAAACAGTTACAGGGGATAATTTGTGAAGAGTGTAACCACACATAGTTACGGAGGTAACATATTAAAAATTAACAAGAACCTAGCATATAGATACCTTGCAATAATGATTAATCTCCTTTGTATATATTCCATTGAAGAAATATATTTCACCATTAATCAGAGAATTATAGAAGTCAAATCTTGGATCATTGGCAAAAGAGAAGATTTAACCATTTATAATCACACACTACAAACAAATCAAAGGATAACGGCTCCTAAGTATGTTTTAGTAGAGCTTATTATGTTGAAAGGAATCGGCTGTTATTTCTAGCTGTCGATAACTCTTTTCACACCACTGGCTTGATGGCGGAGTGACATGTGTTTTTTAAACTACACGTGCTCTTACGCCACTATCCCCTGATTTGCTTGTAGTGTGTGATTATAGCTGGCTAAATCTTCTCTTTTGCCAATGATCCGAGATCTGACATCTCTGATTCTCTGATTAATGGTGAAATATATTTCTACAATGGAATATATATTCTAGATTCTTGTTGATTTTTAATATGTTACCCCCCCCCCCATAACTATGTGTGTTTACACTCTTCACAAATTATCCCCTGTAACTATTTGATGTGTTTATTTTATATACATACGTCATTTTACTTTTAATTTAATATATATATATATATATATATAACAAAGGAATTGTGGTAAGGAACCAGATGGACCATAACGCACCAGAGAACTTAATACTTAGGGTAGTAGAGTGGGAAATAGGAAAAAGTATGACCCCGACGGCAGAGCTCAAGCCGTTTCGACGACTATTTCTGGACTCAGTCCAGAAATAGCCGTCGAAATTTACATTCAGTCTTAACATTGAGTGTTAATACTCCAATAACGCACACAATTATTGAAATTATTGAATAAACTATATATATATATATATATATATATATATATATATAGTCTATTCAATAATTTCAATAATTGTGTGCGTTATTGGAGTATTAACACTCAATGTTAAGACTGAATGTAAAAATTAATTAGTTCTGTGTATGAACATAAATAAATACTATAATATAATATACTATAGTATAATATAATATTATATATATCATCATCATCATCACCATTTTACATCCATTCTTCCACGCTAGCATGGGTTAGATGGGTTGTCCTGTTGTGGGCACTGCCTGGTTGGCTGACCATGTCTTGCTCATACAGAAACTGATTCTGGCTTGATTTCTACAGCTGGATGCTCTTCCTAGCACCAACCTCATTTACAGTGTGGGCTGGGTGCTTTTTTGCTGTGGCACCTCCACGACCACTTTACAGTGGAATGACAGGGACTCCAGTCCCTATCATCTCATTTCTACAGCTGAGTAAACTGGAGCAATGTGAAATAAAGTGTCTTGCTCAAGGAAACAACTCATCACCCGGTCTGAGAATTGAACTCACAACCTTTCAATTGCAAGGCCAATGCTCTAACCACTAAGCCATGTGCCTCCATATATTTATTTATATATATATTAGATAGTAATTGGAAGAACCTCAGCACAAGGAAGCTGTAAAAACAGCAAAATGCCGCCAATGGTGGTGGTAGGTAAAATTTACCCCAAAGGTAGAAACCAGTGGCTAGAAATGTGTTGGCTTGTAGAAGCAATAGGAAGAAATGTGAAAGGGATAAAATAGATGAGAGGGGATTTCACAAACATTAAATTTTCTCATCAGCTTTTAGACCGTCTGTGGTTTCAATGATTTAACTAAAAGGACCACGTAAGATAGACAGCTCATACCAATGGAGAAATAAATATCTCTGATGGTATAATGTTTATGAGAGAAACGAATAGATTTACAGGCAGATGAACAGGTCAGAGAGACAAGAATGAAGTCATCCACTCAGCTTCAAGTCACTGTAAGAAAGGGGAGAACAATGGCCCTCTAAGTGGAAGTGGTGTGTTTCTCTCTCTGACTCCTCTGCCTATCAATCTATTCATTTCTCCCACAAACATTATACCAACAGAGATACTTAATTCTCCGTTGGTACAAACCATCTATCTTACATGGTCCTTTTAGTTAAATCATCAAAACCACAGGCAGTCTAAAAGCTGATGAGAAAATTTAATATTTGTGAGATCCCTTGTCTATTTTATCCTGTGCTCCTTTCTTCCTATTTCTTCTACAAACCAACACACTTCTAGCCACTGATTTCTATCCTTTGAGGTAAACTCTACCTGATGCTGCCATTGATGGCATTTTGATGTTTTAACAATTTCCTTGCACTGAGTTCTTCTAATTACTATATGAATTCTAATACACTCGCATTTCAAACTCGATATTCGAGATACATTTGTTTATATATATATCGGGAATATTACCCACCACATATATATATGTATGATGAACAGACCTGCTTCAAAAAATGTTTTTCGTTTCAGCCCCTGCTCACTCTCCTCTATCTTTCTATTTCTTCTTTAATTTCACATTCTATTTTCTGATGACGGACTAGCGTCCAAAACATTAAGAGTCTTTTCCTACAATATGAAGTGCAAAACTAATATATTTCTTCAATTTACTGCATCGTTTGCTTAATAATTTCTATTTACTTTTTGAATATATAATATATATAGTAATTTATTTAGGCTGATCCAGTAGCCTGTTTTGTGGGAGGTCCGTCATATATATAGAACATCGTTTTATTTTAGTAACATTTTCTAAAGTTAAATTTAACTGGAACATATCATCAGATGTCAGATAATCATCTATGTCTATGCAGTGTAGTTTTGTAATTTCAAAACACTTGTTTCAGTTTCATGTTTTTGACTTGCATTAGATTTCTGCTACTTACTGTTACATACATATGTTTATGTGTGTTCATGCATCTGCATACACGCATATATCCATGCCCTTACACATATACATACTTTAGTGCATGTAGCTATTTTACAGAGTATTGAATAGAAAGTAGCAACAAGTAGCATAATATAAAAAGAAAGAAAAATCGGTAGTTGGATATCTTCTTTCTTCTTTTCCTTTCAAAGGATTTACTTTTTAGAAGAAAAAAAAATGACTGCTACAGGATCAATATTCACTTACTTTCATTCAAAGCTTTCATTCTCCCTTCCTATCCAATCCTTACCACACTAACTCTTTATTTCTCTTTTCATTTTATATACACATCCTCTTTTCTTTCTTTCTGCTTTATTTATTAATTTAATTCATTGCATTCTATTCGCTAATATCAAAATAATATCATATCTCTTGTCAAATTTTGCATTTTACTCAGGTATGTAAAAGAACAGGTACATAAAATTACAGCTATACTAACACATGTTACAATAACACACACATTTTAGATTTTACACAGGTAAAAATAAAAGAACAAGTAAATTAATAGATACCACCATAAAATATATTTTAGATTTTACATAAGTATACAAAATACACAGGTAAAATTACACACCCCATCATAAACCTGTTTTTTCAAATTTTTCACAGGTACACAATACAAAACAACTCAACTTAAAAAGGCTGTCACCATTTTTGTTTTTCCTCTATATTTCTTCTGCTCATTCTTGAAGGAACATGTGTTAGAATAAAGGTTCTCAAACTCCCCCCCCCCCCCACAATCCTCACGGCCATGTAATACCCTCAGCACCCCCAACCCTATTACCAGAGAGGCCTGCCTACATGCAAATTGTAAATAATATATAATGAATAAAATCATTAGATAGACACAATGCTTTGCATCTTAGAGCTATGGCCCTTTATGGTTTGAGTTCAAATCCCGCCGAGGTTAACCCTGCTTTTCATCCTTACGAGGTCGATAAAATAAAGTACCAGTAATGCACTGGGGGATGATTGCTGGCCTTGTGCCAAAAGTAGAAACAATTATTATCATTATTACACACATACACACACACACGTACACATATATATATATATATATATATATGCAAAAAGTAAACAGAAACAACAAAACAAACAACACAGTACAATAAAGAAATATATTAGTCTAGTGCGTGATATAGTAGAAAAAAAGTCTCTATATTTCGGACACTAGTCCTTCATCAGAAGAGAGAATGAGAAGTAAAAGATGGAATAGAAAAATAGAGAGTGAGAAAAAAAAGGAATGGAAGAAAATATTTTGAGAAAAAGCACGTGTATATTCAGTCAGCCATTTTGGAGAAATAGGGGCAGGGGATTGATAGTACTGGTAGAGTATCAGATAAAATGTCTTGTGGCATTTAGTTACTGCCTTTTACATTCTGAGTTCAAATCTTGCCAAGGCCAACTTTGCTTTTCATCCCTTCTGGGTCGATAAAATAAAGTACCAGTCATGTATTATTGGCTTTGTGACTAAATTAGAAATCATTATTGGTGGATTGGCAGTATCGGTAAAGGGTCGGACGCCATGCTTTGCAGCAAAGAGTTATGGCCCTTTATGTTCTGAGTTGAAATCCTGCCGAGGTTAACTTTGCCTTTCATCCTTACGGGGTCAATAAAATAAAGTACCAGTAATACACTAGGATAATTGCTGGTCTTGTGCCAAAAGTAGAAACAATTATTATATGTACTATGGCGGTGGATTGGCAGTATCGGTAGAAGGTCTGATGCCATGTTTTGCAGCATAGAGTTACGACCCTTTATGGTCTGAGTTCAAAATCCTGCCGAGGTTAACTTTGCCTTTCATCCTTATGGGGTCAATAAAATAAAGTACCAGTAATGCACTGGGATAATTGCTGGCCTCGTGCTAAAAGTAGAAACAATTATTTTGTATAATGTATACGTTTATGAATATGTATGTATTTATATTTGAATACTGAAACATAGATAAGTTACCTCCCTTTGTGTGACATACAAAAGAACAAGAGCATTAAATCCCGCCGAGGTTAACTTTGATTTTCATCCTTACGAGGTCGATAAAATAAAGTACCAGTAATAAACTGGGATAATTGCTGGCCTTGTGCCAAAAGTAGAAACAATTATATATTAGTAAATAAATGTGTATATTGTGTGTTTGTGTATCTGTGTGTCTGTATGTGCATTGTTTCATGTCCACTTTCTCTGTTATGTATATATGGCTTAGTGGTTAGAGCATTGGCCTTGCAATCGAAAGGTTGTGAGTTCAATTCTCAGACTGATGTGTTGTTTCTTGAGCAAGACACTTTATTTTCACATTGCTCCAGTTTACTCAGCTGTAGAAATGAGATGATAGGGACTGGGGTCCCTATCATTCCACAGCAAAGTGGTCGTGGAGGTGCCACGGCAAAAAAGCACTCAGCACTCACTGTAAATGAGGTTGGTGTTAGGAAGGGCATCCAGCTGTAGAAATCAAGCCAGAATCAGTTCCCGTCCCACCCTTGCAAGCAGGGAAAAGCGGACGTAAAATGATGATGATGATGATGATATATATATATATATATATATTAACAGTCGATCGACTTTCGTCAAATCAGACTGAGGAAACATTTCCATTGGTCTTTCCAATTGTTAATACTATCAGCCTCAAATCCAGGTAGAAGGAGCAATGTGAAATAAAGTGTCTCCCTTAAGGACATGATGCATTGCCCAGTCTGAGAATCGAACTCACAACCTCACGATTGCAAATCAAATTCTCTAACTACTCAGCCATGTGCCTTCACACACACACACACATATATATACATATACATATATATATATACATATATATATATATATATATATGTATATATATAATAAATAAGAGAGACGGTTTATTCGTACATCTTCATTTTATTATCTAATTCCATTATATGTATTTCAAAGATGCAAGGATGGTTATATAATAACCCCCTACCACTCTTTCTTTCAGGTAATGGAATTAATAAAATGAAGATGTACGAATAAAACCATCTTTCTTATTTATTATACTAAAACTCCAGGTGATACGATACAGAGAAAATCCTAAGGAATACAAATCGTTGAGTGCTTTACATCTGTTTATGAAAAAGTCGGCAGATTTTTTGGACCCACCAACTGTCATCAACTGAATAAATATAAACATACATCATCATCATCATCATCATTTTACGTCCGCTTTTCCCTGCTTGCAAAGGTGGGACGGGTCCTATTCAGCACAGCATCTCTCCACTTGTCACGGTCCTTTGTCATCTCCTCCGTGAGCTTCAGCGATCTGAGGTCTGCTCTCACCATGTTTTTCGTGGTCTTCCTCTACTGCATCTTCCTTCTACTGGCATTTCTTGGCACTTCTTTATATATATATATCCCAAAAGTCACTAGACCATTACATGTATATATATCATATTGAATTCGTAAACGCTGAGCATATATTTTTAACAGACCTTCTGTTAATCTGGTTAAGCTAACAACGTAATTAAAATTCAGTGACACAACTTCAAGTGTTCAGCAATTTTTAGACAACTTAATCAGTGAAACAATTGTTAAGACTGAAAATAAAACACTTTTTTTGTACTGTTGACCATATTATTCTTCACTCTTTCTATATATATCTATATATTGGCCTTGCAATCGAAAGGTTGTGAGTTTAATTCGCAGACCGGGTGATGTGTTGTTTCCTTGAGCAAGACACTTTATTTCACATTGCTCCAGTTTACTCAGCTGTAGAAATGAGATGATAGGAACTGGGGTCCATATCATTCCACTGCAAAGTGGTCGTGGAGGTGCCATGGCAAAAAAGCACCCAGCACTCACTGTAAATGAGGTTGGTGTTAGGAAGGACATCCAGCTGTAGAAATCAAGCCAGCATCAGTTCCCGTCCCACCCTTGCAAGCAGAGAAAAAGCGGACGTAAAATGAAATGAAGATGAATGATGATGATACATATATATACATATATATATATTCATATATATATATATCATCTCATATATATATATCATCTCATATATATATATATATATATATATATATATATATTATATATAAATAAAATAACACGAGATTTATTTAATGAACTTACAGAGGAGTCTTATATGAAAAAGTTAATCTCGATAAGATATCAGGGTGGGATATAGAGTAAAGAATAAAGCCTTTTATTGTGAATCCTACCCAGCACCTCCTAACCATGTGTCAGCCAGTTTCGAGTGGTATCGTCCAGCGAAAGAAATGGAAATTAATTTTTCCGAGTACTCTAGGAACGTAGCTACCTTAGGCCCCGGGTGTGCTAACGGGAAGTCTACAATTTCTACAGGCCATCGTCTATACCAAACGAATACTATTAATTCACACATGAGGGGTTTATTTACGTGCCAGTAGAGGCATGATACAGCTAACAGTTATGCCTAAGCCTGGAGTTTATAGGTATAAGTATAATATGGCGGTCAAAACAGGCTCTGTAAGTTCATTAAATAAATCTCGCTACCTTAACCTTTAATTTTCTAATAATTTTTTTATTTTTTTTTATTTATTTTTCAATTTATTATTTTTTAATTTAGTTTCATCCTATAACTCGTAACATAAGTTTAACGTTCCAATTTTCTGTTCACACAATAGACCATACAGACACCCATTATATATGCCTTTGTTAAAATATAGATTCTTTGGAATAACATTTTTCGTGGCATTTTCTAGCATCACTGTAGTATGACCCTTACGCTGACTTCTTTCTTTTTTCTTCTTTCTTTCTTTCTTCCCCTTTTTTATTCTTTGATGGAGAGCTGGTAGTACATTATAAGCCTTCGCTCCCTCACCAGATGGTCATTAGCAGACTGAGTACCCATCACTTTGAGGGCGACTGGCCGAGGTGAAAGTAGCTAGTTGGTCAGTCGTCCTCTCTGTCTCTGATTTTTTGGACCCATTGTTTTTACATATTTCTTTGTTATATTTCGAATACCTGATGATATCACCGGATTCATATGGAACCTGGTCATTGAAATGATCATAGTATAATAAACCTTTCAAGGATTTACACCAGTCCAGCCTCCTATTATTTTATTTATAATTAACTCCGTATTCGCACCACCAACTACACAAACGAAGACGGGTGAACTGCACTACGTTGAGTACTCTCCACAATATTACACCAAGATTGACCATACGGAATGACCAATTCTATCTAGTGGTGAACCAACAAACTTAAAGAAAAAAAAAAGATATATATTATATATATATATATGAGGAGCAATAATATTTTACTACATGTGGCACCTGTTTAAAGTATTAAAAGTGCGTAGTAACACTGGATATTCAGTATTAAAAGTGCGTATTAACACTGACATCTGTTGTTAGTGATGTAATCTGTAGAGTATTTATATTAAGAAATAGTGATTGCAGTTTCAGTTCAACATATTTTTTTCATAATCACATGTAACATATGCTTCACAAATGACCAGCTCAGAGCTATAATTGATTACAATCATCGTCAACTCAGGGATAGATTTGCTCTGATCTGGTCATTTGTGAAACATGTTTTATGCATTATGAGAAAATATGTTAAACTGAAATATTTATCTCTCCTTCTTAATACATATATCATCATTATCATCATCATCATCATCATCATATATGGTGGGGACAATAATGTTGCTAGAACTCAATGAAGCCTTGAAGAGATGGTTTTAATAAGATTAGGTGGTGAGTGCTCTAGTTTTTGTAGTTGACTCTCATCGTATAAGATTCCCTCGATGATTCTACTCAAGCCAGAGAGTCAATTATATTCACACGCACACACACACACACACACACACACACACACACACACACACACACACACACACATATATATCAATAATATTAATAAATGGAAACTATCTTTATAAAACCATATTTATTTTATTATATATATTTCAAAATATTGGTACGTTCTCATCAAAATTTTGGTACGTTCTCATCAGATAAAATACAAAAGTTGTTTCACAGATAGTGACATATTCAAAACTAGAACTCAAAACGCTAAGTTCTAGTTTTAAATATGTCGCTATCTGTGAAAAAACTTTTGTATTTTATCTGATGAGGGCATATCAAACATTTTGGTACCCTTGAAATATATATAATAAAATAAATATTATTTTATAAAGATAGTTTCCATTTATTAATATTATTGATATTATACTATAGAAGAAAACTCTAGAGTGCTTCTAATCTGTTATAAACTAAATTTGTTGAATAACCAACAAATTAAATAACTCATTGCTTATATATATATATATATATATATATGTCTTTCTCTCTTTCCCCTCTCACACAGCCTTCTCTCTCTCTCTTTCTTTCCCCTCTCACAAATATATTTTCATAATTCTTCGGCTCTGTTTAATTACATTGAGCTATACCTTTTACTGTCATTTCTATAATACGAAGAGGGTGTTTAACTCCAACACGCTCCAGTATTTTAATCCTTATATATATATATATATATATATATATATATTCTTATATATATATATATATATATATTCTTATATATATATATATATATATATATATATATATATATATATATATATATATCCCACCCCATCCACACCACCCCGTTCTATGTAAAGTTATGTTGGTGCCGCGCCATCCAGGCCGAAACAAATGAGATCGTGTAGGTGTCACGACAAAAAAACACACAGTCCACGCTGTAATGTGGCCGTGTAGGCAACACGGTAAAAACCTCCCAGACCCACACTGTAAATGTGGTTGGTGTTAGGAAGGGCATCCAACTGTAGAAAACCCGCCAGACAGTCCTATGCGAGCAAGAAAATCACTCTTGCCTCAAGTGGGACTACCCCCGTCCAAACCCATGCAAGCGTGGAACACGGACGTTAAACGTTGATGATGATGATGATGATGATATATATATATATATATAGAGAGAGAGAGAGAGAGAGAGAGAGAGAGAGAGAGGACATGTAGTTAAGTTTTATGTCTAGGGAAAAGTACTCACATATCTTCTTCTTAGTGAGACATCGACAAGAGAAGTTCCTAGCAAAGAATATGTCGCTATATCTAGTTTTTATTGTTCTTCTTCTTTTTCACCCACTTATTCCTTGGAGGGTTGTGCGGGCAGGGTCCTCAAACACTCCGTCCAGCAGGGCCTGTCAGAAGCAATCGTCTCCAGCTGATCTGGCTGGATTCCCAAGTGTGACCAGCGAAGTTCATCGATGTGATCCAACCATCTTGCTCGGGGTCTACTCCTGGGTCTCCTACCTGTTGGTAGGAGACAGAGTACCTCATTCTGTTATCTGGTAGTCCTTAAGAAAATTAGGTGTAGAAGAATGGCTTGTGAGAGCAGTGTTAGCCATGTACAGAGGAGCTGTCAGTAAAGTGAGAGTAGGAAATAATTTCAGTGAGGAATTGAAGGTGGAGGTAAAAATTCATCAGTGTTTAGTTCTCAGCCTGCTACAGTTCATCATAATTCTTCAAGCCATAACAAAGGAGTTCAAGATTAGTTTTCATGGGAACTTTCTCTCTGTGCATGATCTGGTCATTATAGCTGAATCCATAAAAGAACTAGAGAATAAGTTCATATATATATATATATATATATATATAGAGAGAGAGAGAGAGAGGGGAGGGGAGGGGGAGATAAGCTGGTCTCATGTGGAAAGATATATTCATCTCTTTTCCTTCCACCAGTCTCAGAGACTCTGCAAAACATCTCCTCCTCCTCCTCCTCCTCTTTTCTTCTTCCTCTGCCTCCTCCTCCAACACCACCACCACCCCCTCCTCCACCTCCTCCTCAATCCACCACAATCATCATCAAATTTACCACAACTATAATTGATATAACAACCAGCACAATTATCATCATCATCATCACCACCACCACCAACATCACCACCACCACCACCGCTACCACCACCACCACCACCACCACCAACATCACCACCACCGCTACCACCACCACCAACATCACCACCACCACCACCGCCACCACCACCACCACCAACATCACCACCACCGCTACCACCACCACCAACATCACCACCACCACCACCGCCGCCACCACCACCACCAACATCACCACCACCACCACCACCACCAACATCACCACCACCACCACCACCGCCACCGCCACCACCATCAACTGAAAGATATATCTTGCAGTTATGAATATGTCGTGATTGCGTATGTAGTGTACGTGAGTGCCATGATTGTATATATGTGTATATTAGTGTATATTAGTGTATGTGATTATTAACCTCTATTAATGTTTTTGTTATTTATATTGACAATGTTATGTCTAGACAGAAATATATTATAAGTATTTCCTTTTCAATAATGTATGTGTTTATATAAAACTACAATCTTCAGTTGCTAAGCATAAGAAGAAAATAACTACTAGATCCAACTTCTCTCTATGTGCTTTTCATATACTGTATGTCTGTTGTATTATATGTGTATTTGTATATATATGTATATATATATATAAATGGAAAAAATGAAACGAAATTTCATTTCTCACTCTTAGTACAGCTGTTACTTAAATATAAGTATGTATACTTACATAAATATATGTATACAGACGTACAGTAGTATGTATATATATATACATGCATGCACACATGTATATATGTATGTATGGATTCACCGAACATGTATTATAATGCTCGGTGTGTTTGTAAACAAACATCTCGAATTAAGCCGTACAGCGTCTAGCAACCATCGTTGCTCATTTGTTCAACCCTGACAAAGGAACGCTGTATTAGTTTCAAGCTATTTAGCTATCGTCAGCAACGTATACCTTCCTGCCAGATGATTGAACGTCTGAAAGTATATACTTTCCTTATGCATAGTAACGGCTGCTCAGCTGTTAATATGCATAGAAAACCAGCCAGAAACAGTCCTATTTGAGCGAGACACGGTCACCCGACACAACTTACCTTAAAATTAGACCCGTCTAACCCATGCTAGCATGGAAGATGAACGTTAATCGATGATGATGATGATATCATCATCATCATCATCATCATCATTTTACGTCCGCTTTTCCCTGCTTGCAAGGGTAGGACGGATCTTATTCAGCACAGCATCTCTCCACTCGTCACGGTCCCTCGTCATCTCCACCGTGAGCTTCAATGATCTGAGGTCTGTTCTCACCACCTCCGCCCATGTTTTTCGTGGTCTACCTCTACCACGTCTTCCTTCAACTGGCATTTCCTGGCACTTCTTCACCCATCGGTCATCCTCCATGCGCATCACATGTCCATACCACCTCAGTCTCCTCTCCCGTACACTACATTCTATCCCTCTCAGACGTACGTATCATCATCATCATCATCGTTTAACATCTATCTTCCACACTAGCATGGGTTTGTATATGTATTTAAAAGGTAAACAGAAATAACAACACAATCGGTACAGTATATGGAAGGAATATATTAGGTTAACGCTTGAAATAGCAGGAAAGGGTCTTAACGTTTCGGACACGAGTCCTTCATCAGAAGAAAGAATGAGAAATTAGATAGATTGAAGGGATGGGCAGGCATCACATGGAAATTAGAATTAGAGCCAAGCAATAGAAAAATGTACATTTATACTTCATATACATAGAAGTTATTTTAGATTTTGTGTGAGATATTCATCAATGTCTGGGTTTAGGATAGCATTATTCATGTGGAATGATTTTTGACATAATTAATCCACCCTATGTACACAGTAATTTGTCTCCTTGTATGTGTTTGAGGACAAATGCATGAGAAAACTCCTTCGTATTTCCTATTGGGAACGTAAAACAAATGAATATGTGCGGAGTAAGGCTAAAAGTTTTGTGGGTCACCAGGAACCTCTCCTTGCCACTGTCAAGAGGAGGAAACTGGCATGATTTGGCCATGTCACATGCCATGACAGCCTGTGTGAGACCATCATGCAAGGCACTGTTGAAGATGGATGCAGGAGGGGACACCAACGCAATAAATGGTTGGACAATGTCAAAGAATGGACGCAAATGACGACACCAGATTTGTTGACACTCCGTCGTTGATAGACTATTTTGATTGCGTGCTGCTTCCACAGTAGGATTCACCTGACAACTACAGAAGTCAAGGGTCTGATGATGATGATGATGATGATGATGATGATGATGATGTGTTTGCATGAATGTGTGTTCCAGCACATGTGTGTTTGTACATGCATGGGTGTCTATGTGTATGTGTGTATTAGTGAATGAAGGGATTATCAAGCCCAGTGCAAGGTTTTTTAGATAAGGCATATGTAAGTTTTCACACCTAATTTCTTTGAAAAACAAATTGCAATTTATCAATGTATATATAAACTTTAGTGACCTCCGTTCATCACACAATGTGTGTGTGTGTGTTTGTGTGTAGTGCGTGTTTGTGTGAATGTATGTGTGTGTAAAAGGAAGGAAGGGGATGGGGAAAAATCTATAGCAAAACAGTGTTGGTGTTCCATTTGCTATGCTGTGTGTGTGTGTTTCTATGTGTGTGTTTGTGTAAATCTATGTGTGTGTGAGTGTTTGTGTGAATGCATGTGTGTGTGTTTGTGTGAATCTATATCTGTGAGTGAGTATTTTTGTAAGTGTGTCTGTGTTTGCGCATTTATATTTATATACTCATACATATAAATGTATGCATATACACATACATACAAGCACACACATATACACATACATACAAGCACACACATATACACATACACGTCAGCATGTTGAAAAACATTCTAGTAAGTATATATAACAATTAAAAATAACTAGCCACTGCCCTAAGCTTCAAGTATTTAGTAGGACTATTTACATTACTTTGAGGGTCCCAGATAGGCAGACAAAATGCATTGAAGCATCTATTCTTTTCTTTACATCCTGTGTTCAAATTCTGCAGATTTCAACATAGAATGTAAAGAAACAATATAAGATAAATAATAGCTTCTAATTTAGGCTGAAAGCCAGCAATTTTGAGAGGTAGGTAAGTTCCCTAATACTTCTAAGGTACTTTATTTTGACACTGGAAGGATGAGGGACCAAGTTGACATCAGCAGGATTTGATAAATGTCACAAAATAATTTCCTTCGATGCTTTAACGATTCTTCTTCTTCTTCTTCTAAATGCATCAGTCAAATGCTGTGGTACATTAAACCCATTAACATTTGTGAGTTGGAATAGCTATTTAAACTCTTCTCAATTGTTATCCTTCAGGGTAACACTTTCTCAATTCTGTCCACTGAGATCACTGTGCTTGAAGTTCTACACACCAGAGAACACTCTCCCACACTGTCTGGGGCCATACAATATGGATAGTAATGGTATAGGTTGTTGATATCTATGTTTTTATTGAAAATAATTCAACCCTTTAGTATTTACATTACTCTATATATACTATTGTATTTTCATGGTAAAGGCTTTATCTCACATAATATTGAATCTATGAGATTTTGATATTATTTATTTTGAGAACAATACCTTAACATCAGTATGAGTGGCCAGTTACAGCTGGTTTGAACAGAAAGGGTTAATCAACTTACCCACCACCACTATCAGTACTAATTTCTGTCCTTGTATTGTACGTAAATAAAAATCCCTTATTTACATTAAAGGCGGTGTAGGGCGGTGGATTGGCAGTAGTGGTAGAGGGTCGGACACCATGCTTTGCAGCAAAGAGTTACGTCCCTTTATGGTCTGAGTTCAAATCCCGCTGAGGTTAACTTTGCCTTTCATCCTTACGGGGTCAATAAAATAAATCACCAGTAATACACTAGGATAATTGCTGGCCTTGTGCCAAATGTAGAAACAATTATTTACATTAAATAAATAAAGAAAAAAAAAAGAAAAAAGAAAGAAGGAAGAAAGAAGAAAGGAAGAAAGAAAGAGCAGAAGAAAGAAAGAGAGAAAGAAAGAAATCATTATTTCTGCTACTACAATAGTCACTGCAGGTATTACATTTGAACAATGATTTAACTTTAAGTTCTATATACATCAGTGAGTTTCTCTTATAAGTGAAAATCAATGTTTGCATTTTCTATTTCTAAACCAAACTATGTAACAATCCAGTCAGGTTTGTGTATTTTCTCTAGAACTTTGAAAAATACTTTAAAGTCTTTCCTTAACTCTTCAATGTGTTTATGTATATCTCCAGGTTATGAAATGAAATGTTTACAGCTTCTTCTATGTGCCAATGTAAATTTAACCCTTTACCATTTAAACCGGCCAGAATTCTCTCACCTCATTCTGTTTAAACCAGTTGTGACTACTCCCTCATACTTATGTTAAAGTATTGTTCTTAAAATAACTAACATCAAAATCTCATAGATTCGATATTATGTGAGATAAAGTGTTTACCATGAAATTACAATAGTAAATATAAAGTAATGTAAATACTAAAGAGTTAAACTGGCCATATCTGGCCAGAATTCTCTCACCTCTTTCTGTTCAAACCAGCTGTAACTGGCTATTCATACTGATGTTCTCAAAATATATATCAAAATATAATAGATTCAATATTATTTGAGATAATTATGTAAGATAAAGCCTTTGCCACAAAAATAAAATAGTAAATATAGAGTAATGTAAATGCTAAAGAGTTAAATATGCTTGCTTTGAATTGGAAGCTAGGGTTGCATGGGCTTGATTAATTCTAACGTCTTCACCTTCCAGACTCTTCTGCACTTAACTAAATTTTGATCAGACAAATAGAATCGATGCATCTTACAGCAGATGTTTAGAAAGTAACAGCAAAGGTTCTTACATAAAATTATGATGGAATGTTTTAGATAAATATCATCACTTTAAAACAAATCAATTTGTATCTTAGAACCAGGGATGGTTTTAAGAAGTTTGGTATTTAATCCATTTTATCCATATATTATGCACAATATTTAAAAACAATCAGATTATATGCTTTAGGAAAATTTATGTCAGTTTATACATTTTTGAAAGAGGTATTAATATTATTCACTGCTTTGTGATTTCAACTAAAGCTAAATTATTATAACTATACAATATATATTTTATTTTGAATAAATCAACTCACGATTGTATAAATAATGTTTGAAATATTGATGGAAATATGAAAGAAAAAGAAAAGAAAAGAATAAAAACAAAACCAAACAATGAACAAAGGTGGGAAGGGGTAAAGAAGGGCAGATCTGACTGCATAGGAAAGTAGGTGAAAAGGTTATAAATGTTATAAATGCTATAAATGAGGGGAAAACTAGGGGAAAAGTAAAGATTAGGAGGCCATGGAAGAAAGGGGGGTGTAGAGGGTCTATATCTGGGGTGGAGTGATGTTTAGGCTGCGCCCTCCGGATAAAACTGCAAAGGCATTTCTGCAGACAATGGCCAGTGACACTTGCTGTAACAGCCACCCCACCTCGTGGGGTTCCTTCCTCAGATAGGCTGATATTTTAAGAAACACTATAAGATAAATAATTGTTTCTACTTTTGGCACAAGGCCAGCAATTACCCAGTACATTACTGGTACTTTATTTTATTGACCCCGTCAGGATGAAAGGCAAAGTTGACATCAGCGGGATTTGAACTCAGAATGGAAAGGGCCGTACCTCTATGCATCAAAGCATGACGTCCAACCCTCTAGCTTCTAATTTAGGCTGAAAGCCAGCAATTTTGAGAGGTAGGTAAGTTCCCTAATACTTCTAAGGTACTTTATTTTGACACTGGAAGGATGAGGGACCAAGTTGACATCAGCAGGATTTGAACTCTGAGTTAAAAAGCCAGGATAAATGTCACAAAATGATTTCTTTTGATGCTTTAACAATTCTGCAAATCTACAGTCTTCTTCTTCTTCTTTGCCCTAAGCTTCAAGTATTTAGTAGCACCATTTACCTTGCTTTGAGGGTCCCAGATAGGCAGACAAAATGCATTGTAGCATTTGTTCCAGTAATTTCCTATACATTTTGTGTTCCAATCCTCCAGAGGTTATTTGGTTTTCATCCTTTCAGGAGTTGATATAAAATAAATGCACTAGTCAAATACTGGAGGTACATTTAATCAACTTCTTTGCCCACTTAATCTTGGGAGGGTTGTGGGGGCAGAATCCTGAAACACTCCTTCTAATGGGTCCTGTCAGAAGCAACCAAGTTACTGCATTGTAGATGGTAAAAAGATGGACATGGTCAGACAATAACATAGAATTGATAAATATGTCCGAACACAGAGGAGCTGAACTCCCATTGTCATCGCCCCCCATCTCTCTGTATTATGAGCAAATGGGGTCCCACGTGTTGGCCATCTTATGGCTCGGCGGACAGAATGGAGAAGGCGTTTTTCCAGAGGATAGTAAGGGAGATGTGCTGGAAGAGCCATTCCAACTCGCGAGGCTCACACCTGCGGCTGTCCAGCTCAGAACTAATAATCTACTACCCAAATATAAAATAAATGATAAAAACTAACTATATTTTAATCAGAAATGAGCATCAACAAATTGTAATTTATTGTATTATTTTGTATTAGTAGAACGTCAGACTCCATGCTTTGTAGCATAGAGTTATGTCCCTTTGCATTCTAAGTTCAAATCCCGCTGAGGTTAGCTTTGTCTATCATCCTTACGAGGTCAATAAAATAAAGTACCAGTAATGCACTGGGGTCAGTTTAATCCAGTTTCCTCTCCCAGCAAATTGCTGGCCTTGTGCCTACAGTAGAAATCATTGTTTTATGTTCTGTTTGTATCTGTTTTAGTAAAAGTACACCATATATCTACATGTCAACAGTACACCATATATCTACATGTCAACAGTACACCATATATCTACATGTCAACAGTACACCATATATCTACATGTCAACAGTACACCATATATCTACATGTCAACAGTACACCATATATCTACATGTCAACAGTACACCATATATCTACATGTCATATGATACAACAAAATAGGTTGGCATCAGGAAGAGCATTTGGTCATAAAATATTGCTTCATGTTAAGTATGAAACTGTTCATGGGGATTACAAGTTTAACCCCTGATTTGGCAGGAGAAATTAACCTTAACCATTTAGCATTTACATTACTATATATATACTATTGTATTTTCATGATAAAGGCTTTATCTCTCATAATTATCTCACATAATATTGAATCTATGAGATTTTGATATTATTTATTTTGAGAACAATACCTTAACATCAGTATGAGCAGCCGGTTATGGCCAATTTGAACAGAAAGAGATGAGAGAATTCTGGCTGGATATGGTTGGTTTAAATGCTAAAGGGCTAAAGTGTTTGCTGCTCTCTATTTTGATATGTATTTCTATTTCATACTAGACAACCCATGACCCATTGGGTCACCTTCACTTCAAAATATTTTAAAAAAAATCATGTTCACTTAAAAATAATTTTAGATAATTAAAAAAAATGTACACAAACATGTATATAATGTGAAATGAAACTGGAAGGCCCATATATATATATACGCGTGTGTATGTATATATATATATAAATGTGTGTGTGTGTGCGTATACATATATATATGTATGTGTGTGTGTATACATATATATATATATATGTATGTGTGTGTGTATATACGAGGGTAATCCCAAAAGGAAGGTCTCCAAAGCGATGGGGACGCAGAGAAACTGTTTGTACGGCTGTTGGCAACACTGTTGTGATTGGTGCTTCCTTCACTCCCAAACAAGCATGCACGCGCTTCGCTGGGATGCTCAATCTTGGCTTGGCAGCCGTTGAGAATGGAGCTCCCGTTGAACGCTACCTCCAAGTGCGAATTTCGCGCAGTTATTATATAGAGGGCAATCCCAAAAGTAAGGTCTCCTTCCGAGGAAAACATGCGTAAAGATCGGCGGATCACTCTGGATGCTCTCTGCATTTTGGTTCCTGAGGTTTCCCGAAGCACCATCCACAGGATTTTAACGGAAAAGTTGCGATATCGGAAGGAGACCTTACTTTTGGGATTGCCCTCGTAAATATGGGTGTCTGTGATCTATATACACTGTTCATAGACACACACACATATATATATATATACACAACAACACTACCATCTCCCTCTCTCTCTCTTCCATTCTCCTTCTCTGTCTCCTCTCTCTCTATATATATCTCTCTTTCAATCTACTCTCTCACAGCCACTATCCCTCTGTGTTAATGAAGGTACCCGGAAAAACCCCATATCTCAGGAACCCATGCTCCGATTTACGCGAAACTTGTTTTATTCCATTTGTATTCCCATTTTAGGGTCAACTTCCTTTCAAAGTATTTTCCCATTATGCGCTCTTTTGTCTGTATTACATTACAGACAAAGCAAACCAGCAAGCAAGCAATCACAAGAGTTTTAGTAGTATATAGACAGATATGAATGCCGGCTTTTAACAGAGAAATTCAGTAGATAACCTTTTGAGCTCCCAGTATTTATCAACGCCAAGGATAATTCCATCAACTCCTAGCTGTCAGTATCAACCACCTACAGTTGGTATTGACCACTTTAGGAAACCCCTTAATCAAGCTACTTTTTATTTGATTCTAGATCATAAATATGCTCAAGTCAATTTACATTTCTTGAAACACATTCTTATAGAATGTAAACACACATCTATGTTTCTAATACAATTATCTATTGTCATCATCAACTTCATCACCAGAGCTGCTGCTGCTGCTGCCACAATCACTATTGCCACCATCATCATAGTCATCATTAGCACCATCATCAGTATAGTTATTACTACCACCATCACCACCATCACCACCACTGCCATCCCTACCATCACCACCAGTACTGCCACTGCCACCATCACCACCACCACCATCACCACCATCACCACCACTGCCACCATCACCACCATCACCACCATCACCACCACTGCCACCATCACCACCATCACCCCCATCACTGCCACCATCACCACCATCACCACCACTGCCATCCCTACCATCACCACCAGTACTACCACTGCCACCATCACCACCACCACCACCACCATCACCACCACTGCCACCATCACCACCATCACCCCCATCACTGCCACCATCACCACCATCACCACCACTGCCACCATCACCACCATCACCACCATCACCACCACTGCCATCCCTACCATCACCACCACTGCCACCATCACCACCATCACCACCACTGCCATCCCTACCATCACCACCAGTACCACTACTACCATCACCACCATCACCACCATCACCACCACTGCCATCCCCACCATCACCACCATCACCACCATCACCACCACTGCCATCCCCACCATCCCCACCATCCCCACCATCACCACCACCACCACCACCATCACCACCACCACCATCCCCACCATCACCACCATCACCACCACTGCCATCACCACTATGGCTGTTTTAATATCCATTTTTATTTAATTCAATTTTCAAGCTGGTTACCTCTGAATCAATTAGTCCAATATATATATGTGAATATTTCGATATGTTTGCTGTTGCTTCATGTATTAATACTTTCATATATACAAAAGAAAGTAAATGTAATTGAATATTCTATCTGAAATGAGACTGGAATAAGACAATAGTTCCATATTGTTCTTAAAAGTAAACTAGAAATACAATTTATAGTTTCAAATTTAGAATTATGTTAGTGGTATATGCTATACATATGTTTGTGTATGTGTTTGTGTATGTGTTTGTGTATGCATGGCTGCATGAAGTGACATCATTGTCTGGAAAAAGAAGTGTTGGTCTTGTTGCCATATTGGTATTTCTTATATTGCCATATTGGTATTTCTTTTCATCATCTTGAGAGCTCATGGCAGTGATTTACTTTAACTAACCCTTTAGTATTTAAACTGGCCATACCCAGCCAGAATTCTCTCACCTCTTCCTGTTGAAACTGGCTGTAACCAGCCATAACTGGCCACACATATTGTTCTCAAAATAAATAATATCAAAATCTCATATATTCAATATTATTGGAGATAATTATGTGAGATAAAGCCTTTACCATGAAAAAATTGTGGCTTGATAATGTCAGCCTATGGACGGACTTGATCTTTGCTCTTTAAACTCTGGTGTTGGTGATCGAACTTTGTGGAGAAAAATATCTCATGTTGATGCACAGTCTGCAACTGACAGAGTTTAGCATCAAAGTAGTAGTAAGTAGTAGTAGAGAGGTGTTACAAGGACCAAATATGCCAGGTGTTTCCATTGCTTTCTATGAATTTCAAAATCATTTTGAAAGTAATTAAGTAATTAACTTTTTCATTATTAAGCTAGCCAATAAGCCATTCTGACAGCCGAAGGGTTGAGAATATCCCCACTACTGCCTGTGCAGTCATTTCTGGCACAATATTTAAAAACAAATAGTTTTTTTATTGTAGGATCAGGGGCAATTTCATGTATCAAAAAGTTTAACCCTTTAGCATTTAAACTGGCCATATTTGGCCAGAATTCTCTCACCTCTTTCTGTTCAAACCGGCTGTAACTGGCCACTCATACTGCCACTAAGGTATTGTTCTCAAAGTAAATAATATCAAAATCTCATAGATTCAACATTATGTGAGATAATTATGTGAGATAAAGCCTTTGCCAAGAAAATACAATAGTATATATAGAGTAATGTAAATGCTAAAGGGTTAAGAAGAAAGAGGAGGGTGGCAAAAAATGTGTTTATACTCAAGAGCAAGATGACTATCACTATGCGTGTATATATGTGTATGGGTCTATGTATTTATGTATGAGTAGGGTCCCATTTAATCCAATGTAGGGCCTTCTCACTCTCTAGTTGATCTCCACTACTTTCTGTGTAGTTTTAATTATGTCAGGGGTATAAACATATTCACTCCAGAGTTCTGTAGCTTTCTTGAAGCATTGTTTAATAGGAAGCACACATTTAAATACATATATCATACATTTCACAGTGCACACATACAAAATTTAACATCTTTTCATTTCACTTAAATCTGCTCCCATACAAACAAGTCTATCCGATCGATTTTTAAGTCTCTTATAGGGTTACTCCCTTGATAAAGGGTTTTTAAACCTGAAAATATTTGGGATCGTTAAATTTGCTCAGGTAAGATTCTTTTGTTATCTTGGCAATTTAACATTCTTCATACGCATTGTTTTGGTTTTCAAAATCTAAATTTTTGTTTCCTACTCACTCCACTTGGCCAATTGCAGGTTGGTGAGGCTATTTAACTCATAATTGGGGTGGATGGCCAGTGACTCTGAGAAGTTCATCTACCATTTTAACAGTTCTCGTTTTTTTGTGCTGCTGGGGTTCCACTTACCCTTCTCCCTAAACAAGGGTCTGGTGGGGGTGCGAGTTTAGTGACTGGCCCCTTGACTATGAAGCTGTTTGTATTGGGTTTCATGGTACCAGTAGCAGGCAGAAGCCTGACCTAACATGAGTAGATTATGTGTATGTACATGCAAATATAGGTGTGTGTTTGTGTGTGTGTGTGTATGTGGGTGTGTGTGTGTGTGTGTGTAAAGGAAGGTGAAAGAAACTAGGTGCATGTTAATTATTTGTTAAAAGAAAAATTACAATGGCAGTGCCCCAGCATGGCCTCAGCCTGTTTGCTGGAACATGTAATTGCGTAATAGAGTAATATACATACTGAAACACATTAAAATAATCATTGATGTTTGATGTTACATCGGTAATATAATGATAAATAGATGTATAAATAACTTTAAAAATGAATTTCTAATATTACCAAAATGCCACACAATCCTTGAATAAGGAGAGGAGAGCAGTTCGTATGAACCTTGACCTTTTCAGAGCTTTTGAGACATGTGGGTGGAAGGGAGGATGGTAACCTGAAACCAAAGACCTCGATAACATTTTTGTGACAAAATGACGGTGTTAAACTGGGCAACAGATTATATCAAGCCCTGCTCTGTGGGCCATGGCAGAATTTGAACTCAGAAGACAAAAAATTGGAACAAATATTGCAAGTCATCGACTCCAATGCTTTAATGATTCCATCAGTCTACGACCCTAGTATGGTTCTTTATTTATCACCCTCCCCTCACCCTAACAGGATTGGAATTCAGAATGTAAGGAGCTGGAATAAATACCACAAGGCATTTTAATTAGCACTTTAACACTTTTACTGGCTCCCTACCTAAGCTCAGTACAGGGTAATAATTGTTTCTACTTTTGGCACAAGGCCAGCAATTATCCCAGTGCATTACTGGTACTTTATTTTATTGACCTCGTAAGGATGAAAGACAAAGCTAACCTCGGCAGGGTTTGAACTCAGATCATAAAGGGCCATAACTCTATGCTGCAAAGCATGGTGCCTGACGCTCTACTGATACTGCCAATCCACCAGGGTAATAAGGATTTTTACTATAGGCACAAGGCCAGTAATTTGGGCAGAGAAGAAAGTCGATTAAATCGACCCCAGTACGTTACTGGTACTTTATTTCATTGACCCTGTAAGGATGAAAGGCAAAGTTAACCTCGGCAGGATTTGAACTCAGAACGTAAAGGGCCATAACTATGCTGGAAAGCATGGCGTCTGACCCTCTACCGATATTGCCAATGCACCAGAGTATTAATGACTTTTTAACTGCCACTCTAACACTTTTATTACTAACTCCCTGCCTAAGCTCATTACAGGCTAATAATGACTTTTGTTATTGTTTTTAATAAATCAGACTATTTAAATGGAACAAATATAGTTCATGTCAGTAATAAACTACTGATATAAAACTAATAAATAAACCTTCTGACTCAGATACCAAATAAGTAATATACTGCATCATTATTTAGCAGATGTATTTTCCTAGTTAAATTTCTCACCCTACAGCACAGTTTTCATCCAATGGAAGCAATGTTTATTCAACTAGTTAAGCCAGTTCTACATGTTTCATTTTTACAATAGGTTTACTTTTTTCTCTCCAACATGTCTGGGCTTTCTTTCTGTGTTTGTATGTATGTATGTATTTATGTATGTATGTATGCAAGCAGGGAAAAATGGACGTAAAATGATGATGATGATGATGATACATGTATGCATGTGTATGTATATGCACGGGGGCATAGAAATAATCGGGCTGGATACCCAATCACGCGGTTAAGCCGCTGGGAGTGAAGGACCCCTAGCCTTTGTCAGGGCATTCTTCTAGGAGAAGGCATCTCAGGAAACTGGGATAACTCCGATATAAAACCTGCGGCTCAGTAGTTACCGATTATGTTGATCTTTTCTTCTTTTGGGGTTATAGCTACTGTCACTCAGAGAGTGGG
>OZ024745.1:123222249-123232249 GCA_964016885.1 Eledone cirrhosa
TGTATATGTGACATTAAGGGAAAGCATTTGATACATCATGACACACTTCTAGGATTTGATAGAGCTGAGAGAGAGGAAGGATACTTGTAAAATTTCTACATAGATTTACTCTTCTTCATCTCTCTCTCTTTCTCTCTCTCTCTCCTTGCTTCTCTCTCTCTCTCTCTCTCTCTCTCTCTCTCTCTCTCTCTCTCTCTCTCTCTCTCTCTCTCTCTCATAGAATTTAACTCTAAACCAGGGAAATTCTAAACAGCTGACTGTCTGCAGAGTGTCGACCATTTCAGTAGAGTTATGAGATCATGTCTTGTTGCAGGCACAATCACGATATAATACCTGATTTTCTCAGCTGTTATTTATAGCGATCAATTATTATTATTATTATAATTATTATTATTATTATTATTATTATTATTATTATTATTATTGTTGTTGTTCCTTGAATCTCAGTCATTGATGTTAGTTAACTGGAAAGTTTGTTGAAATGAATATCAAGCTGCTACCTGCAGCCTCAGATATTCAGGACGTATCAGAGGGTTCTTGCTGTTCCCAGCAAGCATGCCTTTTAAGTCACCCACTTTATATATATAAATATATATGTGTGCATGTGTGTGTGTGTATGTGTGTATATATATATACATATACATATATATATATATAAATATATATATATACATATACATATATAAATATACATATATATATATACACATATACATATATACATATGCATATATATATACATATACATATGCATATATATATATATATATATATATATACATATACATATGCATATATATATAAATATATATATATACATATGCATATATGTATATGAAAATGAATATGAATCCGCGAGTTACCAAGCACCCATGTGAAGCTTTAATTCAGAGACAGGAAGTATACACACACCCGCAAAAATTTACCCTTTCCCACGAATGTTGACAAATGTCCAAAATTCAGAGTTGGAACCATCAATGTAAGCACAATGAAAGGAGGAGCAGGAGAAATCGTAGAGATGCTAGAACGAAAGGAAATTGATGTATGCTGTGTGCAAGCGACTAGATGGAGAGGAGAGTCTGCTAGAGTCCTTGTAGGAAAAAGTCAGTGCTTCAAATTTTTATGGGTGGGAAATGACGATGAGATGGGTGGTGTAGGTAACCTACTAGCTGACAAATGGGTAGATAAGGGTGAATGCAGGAATCATTAAATTACCACAATAATATCAGCTTACGCACCCCAATCGGGGTTGCCAGATGAACTTAAAGATAGGTTTTACGAGTCCCTAATGCACACTACTGCTCTAACAAACGAGAATGACTTCCTAATCATTGCAGGAGATTTTAACGGACACGTAGATAAACACCGTGACAGCTTCTATAAAGTCCATGGCGGCCACGGGGTTGGCACAAGAAATGAAGAAGGATTCAGGCTTCTAGAATTCTGTGATGCCAATGACATGTTGATATGTAACACAAACTTCAAAAAAACCAACAACCATCTGATCACCTATTCTAGTCAAATAGATTTTATCCTCATCTGAAGATGTGACAGATGGATGGTCGTAAACACAAAAGCCTTCCCTAGTACCTCCCTACATAATTTAGTTGTCAACGACCTCACGGTCAGAACTAGATGAACCTGGAAACAGAAGCCAACCTGGAGAAAAAAGATTTGGAAGCTGAAAGACCCCTCAGCCAGTAACAGATTTAAAGATATTTTACTCGACGCCTATGACAGTAAAGTGCTGAGAAGAAAGATGCATGGAAGAGCCATTATGAAAGATTACTAAATGAGGAGAATGCATGGGAAGAAGAAACCCTACCCCAAGTAAACCCTATAGAGGGAAGGCAACCGGCCCATCGGGTATAGCTGCCAAGATGCTGAAGGCATCTGGGTCGGTAGGTCACAGCATAACCACACGTATTGTTAACCAGGTAATACTAGAAGGTGTCATACCAAAGGATTGTTGCAGCAGCATCGTTGTCAATTGCTACAAGGGTAAAGGTGATGCACTAGATAGAGGAAACTATAGAGGTATAAAGCTGATGGACCAGGTCATGAAAGTAACAGAAAGAGTTATAGCACAGTTGATTAGGAACCGGGTGAAACTAGATGAGATGCAATTTGGGTTTGTGCCAGGAAGAGGCACCACTGATGCCCTCTTCCTTGTGAGGCAGTTACAGGAAAAGTACCTAGCTAAAAGTAAGCTGCTCTACCTGGCATTAGTCGATCTCAAGAAAGACTTTGACAGAGTTCCCCGTGCTATAATCTGGTGGGCTCTTAGAAAACTAGGAGTAGATGAATGGCTTGTGAAAGCTGTACAAGCCATGTATAGAGGAGCAGTCAGCAAAGTTAGGATTAGCAATGACTACAGCAAGGAATTTAGCATACAGGTCAGTGTCCACCAGGGCTCTCTTCTTAGCCCTCTCCTGTTCATCATAGTTTTGCAGACAATAACGGAGGAGTTTAAGGCCAGATGCCCATGGCAACTCCTGTATGCAGATGACCTTGCACTTATAGCTGAATCTATGGTAGAACTAGAGAAGAAATTCCAAACTTGGAAGCAGGGACTAGAAAGAAAGGGTCTCAAAGTCAACTTGACAAAGAGTAAGGTCCTTGTAAGTAGACGAGAAAACAGAACCCAGATCTCCTCAGGGAAATGGCCTTGTTCAGTATGTAGGAAAGGTGTAGGTAGGAACTCCATTCTCTACCCCAAATGCAAACAATGGGTACACAAGAGATGTAGTGGGATCTCAGGAAGCTTAACTAAAAATGTAGGCTTCACATGTAGCAGCTGTGCTGGGACAGCAAGCAGCAAACAGCCACAGGAAACAAGTACCACCAAACTCTGGGAGGGCTCTGTAGAAACAGTAGACAGCTTCTGCTACCTAGGTGACCGAATTAGCAGCGGAGGTGGGTGTTTGGAAAGTACAATAACTAGGGTAAGAACGGGATAGAAGAAGTTCAGGGAGCTACTGCCACTGCTAGCTGCAAAAGGCTTTTCCCTCAAAATGAAAGGCAGACTGTATGATGCGTGTATACGAACAGCAATGTTACATGGTAGTGAGACCTGGGCGCTGTCTGTGGAAGAGTTGCATAGATTAGAAAGAAATGAAGCCAGCATACTCTGATGGATGTGTAATAGTAATATACGCGAACGGCAAAGCATAAACGAATTGAGAGAGAGCCTGAGCATAAGAGGAATCAAATGCTGTGTGCAGGAGAGGCAGTTGCATTGGTATGGACATGTGATGCGTATGAAGGATGACAGCTGCATAAAAAGGTGCAGAGCACGAGAAGTCGATGGAAACCGCGGAGTGGGGAGACCAAAGAAGACCTGGGATGAGGTGATAAAAGCCAACCTTACCCAATTACACCTCTCAAAGGTGATGACACATGACTGTGACCTCTGGCGTCACGCAGTAATACAGAAGACCCGACCCCCCATGGGTACAAGCCGAAGCTGAAGCATATAGACAATATGCCTCCACACCCTCCCACTGCAAAGTGGTCGTGGAGGTGCTACGGCAAAAAAGCACCCAGCCCACACTGTAAAGTGGACGTGTAGGCGCCACGGAAAAAAAACACCCAGCACTCATTGTAAATGAGGTTGGTGTTAGGAAGGGCATCCAGCTGTAGATATCAAGCCAGAATCAGTTCCCGTATGAGCAAGGCATGGTCAGCCTGTCTAACCCATACTAGCGTGGAAGAACGGACATAAAACGGTGATGATGATATATGCATATAAATAAATAAATATATATATATATGGAAGTGGACGTTAAACGAGCATGATGATGATGATGATACATATGCATATATATATATTTGTTAGCGAGGTTTTTGATGTGAAATCGTGTGTTGAAACAGATATTGTTATACTTGGGGAGGGTCATATTGTTGTAATAATATTGCCGGAAATAATAACAGAACACACTCACTGTTTGGTTGGTTTTCGCTTCTGTATCTTTTATATCTCCACAGTTAATTCATTTGGTCCTCAATGACTGACCAACGGTCAAAAATACAGAGACTATATATACATGTGTTTATATCTGTATTATATCTGTATTTTTGACTGTTGGTCAGTCAATGAAAAGTCACACTCGTTCAGCGCTGAACGAGTGTGACTTTTCAGTCCAGCCAGCGACTTGAAAACTCTGGTACAAACACTACACTTGTGACAATTACTGACACATAGTGCTGGGCCCATACATACATACATACATACATACACACATATAAATCTACATACATACATATATTTATATATATATATAAATCTACATACATACATACATATATATATATATATAAATCTACATGGTGGCTGCCAACTCGTTTTCGAGTATGGCCACTACTTTATATCCATGTAGGAGGACCCCTACCGATGCGCTGAACAAGTGTGACTTTTTAGTCCAGCCAGCGACTTGAAATCTCTGGTACAAACACTACACTTGTGACAATTATTGACACATAGTGCTGGTATCATGTGATGACAAGTGCAGAGAGATCTCCAGATATAAAGCAATGCCTGTGCCGTGAAGCTTTTATAGTGAGCAAAGGCACTGCACAAAGCCAGTCCCACTCTCTTAACCAAGATGATATTTACCAAAAAGAAGAACAAGTCAACATCATTGGATACCATCAGGGTTGCAGGTGTTATATCAGAGTTTTCCTTCTCCTAGAATTCTGCCTTGACAAAGGCTAAGGGGTCATCTCTCCCGGTGATTTTGGATAGCCATTGACTCTTAAGAGCTCCTTTGCCCTTTGACATGTTTTGTTTTTAGTCCTTCAGGATGTCCAAAGTCACCCTCCTCACCAAGAAACCTTGGTGGGATGGCCAGTTTAGTCGCCAACGACCCGACCATGAGACAGGTTGTACTGGGATACATGTTACTAGTAGCACCAACTGGTGACCTGACATAAATCTACATACATATATACATACATACATTTACGTATGTATATAGCTATACATTTGTATATATACATGCATTTATATTTAAGTGTGTAAGGTTATATATCCTCTTTGGATCTTAGTCTTCAAATTTATTATTATTACTATTATTACTATATATATATATATGTGTGTGTGTGTATAATATATATATATTACACACACACACACACATATATATATATATATATATATATATATATATATATATATATATATATATATGCAGTGTGACAAGAAGGTTGTTTCCCAACCACATATTTCCGGGTTCAGTCCCACTGCCCGGTCAGACCAAAGCCCTGTGAGTGGATTTGATAGATCGAAACTAAAAGAAGCCCGTCGTATATATGTGTATATGTCTGTGTGTGTCTTTGCGTTTGTGTTTGCCCTCCTACCAATGCTTGTTGGTTTGTTGACGTCCCCATAACATACCAAGGTGATGCTCCAGCATGGGCGTAGTCCAGAGACAGAAAAAAAGTAAAATATATATGTGTGTGTGTGTCTCAAACTCAAGGACACAAAAGGGCTATTACGTCCTGGAGGAGAGGTACAGTAGGCCAAACGTGGTGGTGGGTGAACATTTTCACCAGTTATAATCATTTCTACTATAGGCACAACGCATGAAATTTTGGGTTTAGGGTTCAGTCGATTCCATCGATCCTAGTACACAACTGGTACTTAATTCATCGACCCCAAAAGGATGTAAGGCAAAGTTGAGATCGGCGGAATTTGAACTCAGAACGTAAAAACGGAAGACGTACCGTTAAGCATTTCGCCAGATGTGCTAACGATTCCACCAGCTCGCCACCTTATGTTCACCAGTTATAATGCGATATGAAATATTGGTTCTACCACGGGCCACAGATAAGTAGTCGCGGGCCGCATGTGTGAGCCCCCTGTTGGAGATAGATAGATAGATAGATAGATGTGTACCAAACACACACACATTTCTTACTCTCTCTGTCCCTCCCTCTTTCTCTCTTCATTTATATATATATATATATATATATATATATGTGTGTGTGTGTGTGTGTGTGTGTGTGTGTGTGTGTGTGGAGCGTTGTTATTTGGCGGTGTTGAAAAGAGCAGTGGCCTTTGACCTGGCAATAAAAAAACTGTAGACAAAATTCTTTCTGTACCCAAACCAAGGCACACACACACACACAAGTTTGTGTGTGTGTATGTATATGTGTGTGTGTGTGTATTTTATTTTGCTACGAGGTATTTTATTTTGCAAGGTACTATTTTTCCCCTGAGTTTGTGATTTCAGAGAAAGGTAAGAAATTCTTCATATTTTACATTTTTGTATTTTGACTTTACAGTTTGAATTGTAGAATTGTTTATCCAATCAAAATATTATAACAGCTAACAGTGAAATATAGAATTAAAAAAAAAAAAGCTTTTTCGACTGAAATCAAGTCTTTGAGAACATTCACGTCTATTTTTCAAAAATATATAATTTGAAATAGTTTGCTTTTGTTTTGGACTGAAACTTTTTTTGTATTTAATTCGTACGGGTATTTTTTAAAGATCTTTTTAAAGATTCTAACATAACTTGATTTGGCCCATTATGTGCACTGCGGCATTCATATTTCTCAACTTATTATAACTAAGTCTGTACAACAAGCTTCACTTTTCAAAAATGTTCTAGGTTACGTGAATGAATTGCAGAAACTATATAGTACATCAGGAAAATTTAAGCAAGCGTATTTATCACAACATGATGAAGAAAATGAAGTATCGTCACCACGCTCCTTAACACCTATGTGCCCTACTCGATGGCTAACACGACTTTCTGCAGTCAAAGCCCTTCTTGACAATTATTCAGATGTCCCCATTTCTTTACAAGAGGCAACAAATGAGTTTGGTACCAACATTGCATCTAGAGCTAATGTTATTCTTACGTGTCACTCTCCGGGCCAATGTGTTCTTGGATTGTACGTTGTAGTTCCATTACTTCAATTCCTTGAAGGATTGAACAAATCTTTTCAAAGTACCACCTCCAATCTAGCTAGCATGTTGCATCGTGTCAAACTTGTGCAGGAGGAGCTAAAAAAATCTACGCAGTGAAGAAAAATTTCAGGAGCTGTTCAATACGGCAGAAAAAATGATTTATCAACTCGATATTTCTCCTTTGGAGCTACCCAGGCAACGAAAAGTTCCTAAAAGATACCAGGAAGGAAATGCGTTAAAATATCAACACTGCACTACTTTGGATCATTACAGATCCAAAGTAGTGCAGTATTTGCAGGTAGCGGATACTGCAATATCAAATTTGAAAGATTTTTTTTTTTTCACAGGATTTAGCAGATTATGAAAGACTGAGCAATATTTTACTCAATGGAAATGTTTGTGCTGAAGTGATCATGCAGTATCCAGAGATTGATGAATTTTCTTTAAGGAACGAAATACTTTTTTATAGAAATCATCATAGTGGATCATCTCTCGAGGATCATCGTAAAATATTCGGTGAAATGCAACCAGAAGTCCGTCGCATGTTTCTAAATGTTGAGTGATTGCTCAGGCTACTTTTAATGTTTCCAACCAGTTCTTGTGAAGCTGAAAGATCTTTTAGCGCTCTGCAGAGACTCAAAACTTGGTTGCGGTCGACCATGACTCAGCAAAGGTTGAATCATATTCTAATATGCCACGTTCATAAAGATGTTTTGAAAAGGATTAGTTGTGAAGAAGTTGCTAAATTATTTATTGACAGCAATGATGCGAGATATGATACATTTGGAAAGTTCTAAAAGACAATAAATTTACTTTATATGATTTTTATTCAAACGTCTATGTTTTATTTTTTGTTTATTTGATATAATAAATACTTTTTAAGCTTATTTTTTTTTATATCTGAACTTTATTTGAATATATAAAATTTAATTAGCATAAAGAAATTTTTACTTATGTGATAGGGTTCAGGAAAGACACCATAAGTAATACTAAAATGCTCCAACAAATGTTGGTTTGTCCCCTCACATTTTTAAGGCAAACGAAGCCCCTGGAAAAGAGCAACATTATTCACTAACCCGTTCATCACCGTGATCGGCTTGACCTCGATACTTCAGCTCATTCTTACTAACATTAGGTTTGCTTGACCCCATCATATCTTCATTGCATTTCCACATCATTTATTCTATAACTCGGTTGTTGCTATTCCTATATAAACTGACTGTTTATACTACGATCAAGTCTTGTTATAGCCTTGGGTTTAAGGAAGTGCTTTTGTAGTCTTCAACAGTTATCCATTATTTGTCTCACTAGCTCCTTTTGATTACCAACTGTAAAGAGTACTCAATACTTCACCTAGTCTGTCATGGCTTACTAGCTCTATATGAACATTTAAATTGAATAGATACATAAATAAATAGATATAAAGACGCTACTTTTTTCGTAAAATGAGTCTAAAAAATCTACCATGCATCCTTGAGGTCAAAGGTTGTTTATTATTTCTTTTCAAATTTTTGGCTGTCAAAATTAGGGTGCGTCCTCAAAGATAAAGTATCTTCGGCGCCGGGAAATACAGTAGATAAATTTATAAGTGGTTTATATATTTTTATTTTCTGATTTTTATACTTAGAAAATGATATATGCAGGGATGTTTTCAGTCCATCTTTAATTTTTATCATGCTTTAATTCCATATTTTATCTTCCTATAATGAAAATAGATATTTTATCCATTGATATTTACTGTGATTGGTGAAATAAATGTCAAATAAATATAATGATTTAACTCCACCAATACTCTTGCTTTGTTATTTACTATTCATGCTCTGTGATGTTACATATGTGTAATTATTGGAATTTACCCTCTGAATCATACCTGGGATGTATTTTCTTTGCATAATTGTGGATTATACTAACACATCAATAAAATAGATCTCTCTACTTCTTAATCTCGTTTATATATATAAGATTTATTCACTATCCTCATAGAACTCATAACATTAAGTTCATATGTAGATATGTCACTATCTGTAAACCAATTATTGTATTTTATCTGACGATAGCGAACCACAGCGAGAGGAAAAAGATATATGTGAATGAAAATGGCGTGCTGCGTTGTTGCGAATATGAACATATGAATGAAAATAGACCGAGAAACATGAATGTCCATCTTCAGTAGTCTGCTGATTATCATTGATAAATATATATATAAATATATACATATTTAGATATATATATATACAAATATATATATAAATATATAAATATATATATATATATATATATAATAAATGTAATCGGAGTTTTTCGAATATTAATAATAGCATTCGATTCGTTTGCAATTATGCCAGCAAACCTCAATTTTATAGCCATGTCAGTAGAATGAACCCTTCATTATTGCTCTTGTGCAAGAATGAATGGTTCATTCTACTGACATGGCTATAAAATTGAGGCGTGTTTGCATAATTGCAAACGAATCGAATGTTATTATTAATATTCGAAAAAGTCAGATTACATTTATTGTATTCAGCCATGTGGCTTGATTTGGTTTTTGGCTTGGGTGGTTAATGCCTTCTTGACCACCTTTTCAATTTTGTATGGCTTCTTAACACATTGTTTAGCTCTGGTTTTTAACTATTGAGCACTTTGCCAGTATCATTTCTGATTTTTGCGTTTCGTTTCGCTTCGCTTCTCCTGCCCGCCGCCGAAATGCGATTCTCGTTGAATCTTTATATATATATATATATATATATATATATATATATATATATATATATATATATATATATGTAAATATATCTATCTCTAATATTATAAAGCTGAGCGTCGTATGTATGTATTCTACACACCTCCCTATAGTTTCTTAGCTTTACTCTCTCCGTCGCTCTTCCCTCTCTCTAAAATAGATCATTCCCCCTCTCTATAATTTAACTGCTTTACTCTCTCTGTCGCTCTTCACTCTCTAATATTAAAATGTTGAGCGTCTTCTCTTTCTCTCTCTCCTTCTTTCACCCTCTCTATAATTTAACTGCGTTACTCTCTGTCTCTCTTCATTCTCTATAGGACAACATTCTTTTACTTTCCGGAGCG
>OZ024745.1:123237249-123247249 GCA_964016885.1 Eledone cirrhosa
AGTTGAATTAAGGTGTGTTCTTTTGAGTTACTTGCATCTTTGTATTCATATATGTTTGCATGTTACTTTTGTTTGTAGTTTGTATGTGTGTGTATAAACCAACTGACCTACTAACCTATCTATGAAACAAAATATTCTTATATTAACCAAATTATCATACTTTCTCTCATTGCAGATGATGCAGAAGTTCTTGACAAGGCTGCCATAACACGAAAAATAATTCCTTATTAGTAAGAATGTATGAAATTGTTCTGTACAACAGCCACTGTAGATGGAAAATGTGGAGTCCTTCCTTGGATTTATCTTAAAGGAAACCAGTGGAATTTGTGGCTTTAATCAAGCAACATCAGAATACGAATAGATTTAATATAAACTGAGATAGAGGTAGCAATTAAAATAGATCCTACAACTGATTATCATCGTTATTTAGTTTAGAACATTTCTCTAAGTTCAGTGACACTCTCTGTGTGACATTGGGGAGTTTATAAACCACTACCTTAAAGAGGCAGAATTCTTTAGCCCTTTAACATTTAAACCGGCTGTAACCGGCCGGAATTTTCTCACCTCTTTCTGTTCAAATCAGCTGTAACTGGCTGCTCATACTGATGTTGAGGTATTATTCTCAAAATAAATAATATCAAAATCTCATAGATTCGATATTATGTGAGATAATTATGTGAAGTAATACCTTTACTCTGAAAATACAATAGTAAATATAGAGTAATGTAAATGCTAAAGGGTTAAGTAAGCAATTCTGGATAGTTCTACAGTTGTCTTAACAATGCTATCCAGGCAACTATAACTTACCGTGAAGAAATTCTTTTGTTACTATATGGAGGATGTTCCTTGTATGTACTATTTTCTCACTAAAACCACTTTTTGCTTTTTGATACTGCTTCATTATAATAAGGGGTAGCACATTCCAAAATATTCTTGTCAGTGAATAAAAGAAAATTCTCTTATGCCAGCTTTTATGTTGACTGGGTGGTGGATTTTTCAGAATGTCTATAGTTTTCTTGTTTGGCTTTCAATAGAGATGGTGTTTACTGGTTGTCTGATCTAGTGGGATGTCTAAAAGTTTTACGATTCTTAGATTGGTGTTAATTCATATCCTTAATGGTCCTTTCAAAGAAATATCTCTTAATTTTAAAATTGACCCCTCTTAGGGCAGTCTCTCTCTGTTTCTCTCAATTAATCTTATCTTTAAAGCAGCCTGTCATAATAGCATTTCTATGCCTCTTTCTTCTCAGTATCGGAAAATTGAGTGTGATGCTGTCATTATGTACATACTTCTCACCAATGATATCCTTATTGATACTGGCACACTAATTTGCCATCCAGATAACACCTCTGATCTTTACACTACAAAACTTTGATTGGCAAACCTCTAATAATTTGCTTCTTTCCTTGCTAAGTGCACCTGAAATCTAGCTCTCTTCTAGAAAATGTTCCTTGCTCAATGCTTTCTTTCCATTCTTTCCAGATTTATTCCTTGGCTTTTAAGGCTCTATCTACTATATCACCTTCTATCTGGGTAGAATTTTCTCCATCTACAGATTATCTTGTAAAGATTCACAGTTGTCTTCCCTGATATAACTCTCCACCACCTCTACTATTTCAACATATTCACCACCTAGTACTTTCTGGACTTTCATTTGGCTGAGGTATATTTCATACATACATATATTCTTTTATAAGCTTCAGTCATTGGACTGCAGTCTTGCTGTGGCACTGCCCTGAAATGAAAGGGGTAGAGGAATGCAGACTTATGTTTTGAATGGAAAGAATACTTTGAATGAAAAGAATACTTTGGGGATGAAAAGAGGTCAAGCCGATGAAGGGTACACAAAAATTTGATGTTATTAAAGAATAATGTTAAAAACGAAGGAGAGTAAAATTTTAGGATAAGGGTATTAGTGAGAAATACCAATCTTCGTTTTTAACATTATCCCGCCGAGGTTAACTTTGCCTTTCATCCTTATGGGGTCGATAAAATAAAGTACCAGTAATGTACTGGGTAATTGCTGGCCTTGTGCCTAAAATAGAAACAATTATTCTTTAATAACATCAACTTTTTGTGTATCCTTCACCGGCTTGACCTCTTTTCATCCGTAAAGTATTCTTTCCATTCAAAACATAAGTCTGCATTCCTCTACCCCTAAATTAAATTTCTACTACTACTATTCTATCAACTTGACCTCTTACTACTTTTCCATTGGTCAATTCAAAACCTGTTCCCAAACAGACCTATTATATTAAATCTTTGTTGGTTTTTTTCAATAAACAAATCTCATCATTTCTAAAGACAGCATATATATGTGAAGGTATGTATATTTCCTCTGATAGTTTGTAAGATTTTTACATAGATCTATATGATATACATACCAACACACATATATATCCTAGAAACGATCGTAAAATGATGAATTTTTTAATATAAGGAACTTGTTCTTTGTTTTTATTCATTGTTTTTATTAATTTATCTTGACTCTGTTTCCCTATGATTTTCATCGAAAATTTTTGAATGCGTCTTCTCTTTTCATGATATTTAGATTACATTGAGTTCTTCATGCGGATTGGACACTACCGTATATTTTGGTAGATTTATCTACACACACACACACACACACACACACACACACACACACACACACACACACACACACACACACACACACACACACACACACACACACACATATATATATATATATATATAAACAGTAGAGCAAATATTTATTAAAATAACAGATTAAAGTTTAAGCAAAGAATCGATGCTTTCACCTTTAATGGGATCTTCTGAAACAAAAAAAAAATCAATCTGTTGTCGCAGAAGTAAATATTTCGAAAAACGTTGCAACCGAATGAAAACAGGAAGACGATACTTTGGTTCGTGAAGATGTTCCCTGGCAAAGAAATTTTACTTAACTATTATTACTTACTTTACGATTTTAATAACCTCTGTCATTTTCGTTCAACAAATTTATTTACATTATTCTTAAACTCCGGAGCTGAGAATCATTCGGTTTCCTAAATAGAATATTAGTCTAATGACTCCATTTATACCATAAATGTGGTTTTGCTTTTTTGTCTTTGCGTGAAATTGTTCTCATTGCTCCACATAACGACATAATTATCCTCGTTTTTTTTCTGTTCATTGCCAGAGAATGTTTTCACGAACCAAAGTATTGTCTTCCTGTTTTCCTTCGGTTGCAACGTTTCTCGAAATATTTACTTCTGTGTCCACAGATTGATTTTTTTTTAGTTTCAGAAGATCCCGTTAAGGGTGAAAGCAGCGATTCTTTGCTTAAACTTTAATCTGTTATTTTAATAGATATATATATATATATGTGTGAAGGCGCATGGCTTAGTGGCTAGAGCATTGGACTTGCAATCGAAAGGTTGTGAGTTCAAAGGTTGTGAGTTCAATTGTGGGGTCCCTATCATTCCACTGCAAAGTGGTCGTGGGGGTGCCACGGCAAAAAATCACCCAGCCCACACTGTAAAGTGGACGTGTAGGCACCACGGAAAAAAAAGCACCCAGCACTCACTGTAAATGAGGTTGGTGTTAGGAAGGGCATCCAACTGTAGAAATCAAGCCAGAATCAGTCCCAGAGAAAGAGGGAGGGGGGAGTGTGAAAGGGAGCAGTGAGAGAGAGAGAGAGTGAGAAAAAGAGGGAGAGGGGGAAGGAGGGGAATTAATCTACTTTATTTATCAATCTTGAAAGGACGAAAGTTAAATTTGACCATGACAGAATTTGAACTCAGAGTACAGTAATCTGGAACAAACACTGGAACATTTTTAATCCAACACGCTAATGACTACCTATAGATACCGTATATACTTATATATAAGATGATCCAAATATAAACAGACCCCTATTTTATGTCTAAGAAATAGGCAAAAATCTAAACCCCATGTATAAACAGAAGCAGATAATCAACACGTTTAGAAATTCTCATAAATGGAGAATATATTTATGAATTTTTAATATTTTGATATCTAAAATGTTTTAAGTGTCGTTTAGAGTATAGTTTGTTTCATAACTCTATTATGTAAATATTTTTAACCAATTTCTAACTGTTTTGAAGGTCATATTCATTCAAAACACATCAAAAACAATAGGAAATATGAATTCCATCTCCAAAATGAAACTGGTGTTACATTCACCTCTAAAATAAAAACACTTTAGCACCTTATTTACATAGAATTTGATTGTTGGTGAAAATCGGTAAAATATAAGCTGACTTTTATTCTGCCATCATATTTTTTGTCTCACACACACACACACACACACACACATATATATATATATATATATATATATATATATATATATATATATATATATATATATATATATATATCATGATAATCTTTTTAACGTCTGCTTTCTATACTTGCAATATATATATATGTATATATATACAGGGTGTGGACGATATTTATTCGCAATTTTCAACTGCTAATTTTACTTCCGTTGTCACTCTTGTCTTCATAAAAACAGTGACTATATTTCCATTATTTATTTTTTGAATAATTGATTATGAATAATTTTGAACCTCCAAATTTGTAGAAGAGACACGGAGTTCTTCTTGGAATCTGTGCCGGGAGGACAAATAAGGAAATTTCAGACTTTCTCAGCGTCAGCAGGAGAATAGTGGAAAGGGTCAGAAAGGAATTGGAAGATACAGGATTCGACTACGAACCAACATCAGAGAGGAAAAAACATGATCGACGATCTGACGCCTTCAGAACGCCCAAGTTCGTCGCTGAAGTTCAGGATATCATCAACAATGAACCTAGCAAGTCGATGCGTGCCATTGCAAGGGAGAAAGGCGTGGATGAAAAGCTCATTAGGCTGGTGGTACATGAAGACATTCGCTACGTTTCATACAAGATGAGGAAAGGATAATTTCTGTCAAAGGCGATGCAAGAAAAGTGACTGAAGCTGATCAACAAGTTGAAACACCCACTGGAGCCAGACATGCTGTTGTTTTTCTTTGACGAGAAAAACTCCTGCCAAGACCAGAAGATCAACTCCCAGAACAACAGGTGGCTCGCTGTCTTATCCAAAGACGTGCCCAGAGTCATGCAGACAAAGTTTCCAGCGACAACATTGGTCCTAGGTGTCGTCAGCAGTCAAGGTAAAGTCGTGCCACCTCACTTCTTCTCTGAGGGCCTCAAGCTGAACACCGATGGCTACATCCGCGTTCTGAGCGAGGTAGTAAAGCGCTGGATCGACCAGGTAGCTGCAGGTAGGCCGTACGCGTGGCAGCAAGACTCAGCGCCCTGCCATACCAGCCGAAAACCCAAGCCTGGCTGTCAGAGAACTTCGTCGACCTCATTTCACCTGACATCTGGCCTCCCAGCTCGCCTGACTGCAACCCCGTCGACTTCTTTGTGTGGGGCACAGTGGAATGAGACATCAACAGATCTAGCTGCAATACGAAAGACGATCTGAAGGCCAGGATCACAAGTGCCTTTAGGGGCTTAAGTCGGGGGACAGTAACGAAGGCCTGTAGCCGGTTCCAAGGCCGCCTTGAGGCCGTCATCAAAGCCAATGGCGGGTTTATCGAGTGAGATCGAAAGAACAAGTCATCAAGGCAAATTGACCCAAGTTTGATAAATATATCTTAAAAAATAAAACTACTGTGTTACTTTTTCCTTGACAGTAATCTTGCAAACAAATATCGTCCGCACCCTGTATATATGATAGGCTTCCACATAGTTTCTGTCTATCAAATTTCATTCACAAATTATTGGTTAACCTAATTCTACAGTAGATGACACTTGCCTATGGAACTATGCAGTGGTTGTTAAGCAATCTTCTTAACCATACAGCTATACATGCCTGCACATATACTGAACATAAATATCTTTTATGAATATCATATATATATATTGTATAAATATATGTTTTAAACAACGTATATGATTTAAAAATACTTCTGACAGAAAACATAATAAGAAAATTATACATCATGGACAACCTATAAATCATACTAAGACTGGACTACATAAATTTATAATTATTTCTATGTACTGTACTTTGACAGCAGTTCTCTCCCTCTCTCTCTCTCTCTATATATATATATATATATAGCACACACGGTAAAAAGGTTCCCAGTCCACACTGTAAATGTGGTTGGTGTTAGGAAGGGCATCCAGCCATAAAAAAACCTGCCAGATACAGTCCTATATGAGCGAGACACGGTCACCCAATCAATCTTGCCTCAAGTGGGACAATTCCCGTCTAACCCATGCTAGTGTGGAAGATAGAAGTTATACTATAATGATGATGATGATATATATAAGGTTACTAAGTATGAAATTTCCGATTCCAATTGAAAACTACACAAGGGACATTTTATACTTAATGACCTAATATATATATATATATATATATATATATATATATATATATATATATATATATATAGGTAGGTAGAACACTGGAACGTAATATCTGTAGTGGTAGAGCACTCAATCCATGGGACGAGTTTGGTAGAAGTAGTAACACAACAGTTAGTTCACCATACCGAGAGCAATTGTTTCACCTTATGCGGATCTTCAGCTCGGACTGAAGATCCGCTAAGGTGAAACAATTGTTCTCGGTATGGTGAACTAACTGTTGTGTTACTACTTCTCTCTCTCTATATATATATACTTCATTTTTGTATTTGTTTTGCAAGATTTTTTTATATGAAAACATGTGTTGAAGCAGATAGTGTTACACTTTGGGAGTGTCAAGATGACAATAAAACACACACCTATTGGATTTCATTTCAATTTATTGATTATAATTTCCCACTCAGTTAGTTTAATAACTGGACAGTTGTTTAGTTGTTGATTGTCATCAAACCTCTTTCATCACACATTCTGTGACCTCCTCTTTCTCTCTTACTAATCCCTCGTTCTCTCTGTTTCTCTTACTTTCTTTCGTCCCCTCTGCCATGTCAGTTAACTCTTTCTCTCTACTGACCTCTTCCTCGCACTCCCACTCACTCAGTCCCTGTTTCTCCCCTTCTTTCTTCCTCCCGTTCGCTGGGAAAACGGTTTTCATTCTTTCTAACACCGGATTCACTAGCGAAAGGTCTGTTTTCTGACTCGCTCATATATTCACACAGCTTATGCTGAAAGAATAACTATGTTGCTTGTGTTTATTTCCATCTTCGGTTAGCTTCCCCCTGTGTTGTTTACTTGTCTCACTCGCTTTACGCGTTTCTATTGTCCTAATAACTTATTTTAGTTATTATCGCTCCAACGTGAGGTATATGATTTTTAATTCGATGAAATACCCATGATCGTTTGGTAAATCACTGATGATGGACTCATTTTATAACATGTTATCCATGTGCAACCAGCAGTATTCCTCTCACTCATATTTTTCATATATATATATATATATATATATATATATATGATTCCAGTTCCTCAGAGAAATAACAACCTAACCAGGAACTGGACATATCAGAGTATTGACAAAATTATACACCTCAACAACATATGTACTTGTCTATACCACACTAATTCGGACTGCCTGAAGAGATCACAGCCAAAGATGGCTGTCACTGAAATATATATAGTAGTAATAAACGAAGCTAAATTTTAAACATTAGACTTTTTATTTAACTTTATTTTATATATATATATATATATATATTTATGTGTATATGTATGAATATAAATAATATGTAAAGATATGTGGCTCTGGGATTGGGTTGCTTGGCTCATGGTTATATGGTAGTAAATTTGATTCCCATTGCTCCAGTCCACTAATCTGGAAAAAGTGAGTTGTACTTATAATTCAAAAGACCGGCTGTGATGTTGAATCTTGTTAAGAACTACATTAACCCTTTAATGTTCAAACCGGCCAAAACACTCACTGTAAATGAGGTTGGTGTTAGGAAGGACATCTAGCTGTAGAAATCAAGCCAGAATCAGTTCCCGTCCAACCCTTGCAAGCAGGGAAAAGCGGACGTAAAATGACGATGATGATGATGATGATATGTGTGTGTGTGTCACACATATATGTATACATATATTATTCAGAATATTAATAAATGAAGACATTCACATAATCAAAATATGTTTTATTATATAATAAAACATATATTTTGATTATGTGAATGTCTTCATTTATTAATATTCTGAATAATATTAATAACTCCAGAAAATTTCTTTGTAGAGTGCTTTTAATCTATTGTAAAACTATATTCATTGAGTAATCAATGAACCATATTAATCTTTGGTTATATATACATATATATATATACAGCGCAAGGTCAATAATGTAAAATAGACATGGAGAAGAACTACATAAAGTATTATTAGGTTACCTCATGTACGAAAAGAGAAAAGAAATGTCTTCAACATATTGGATAGAAGTTGTTAATTGTTTTGTCATTCTCTATTGCAATGGGGGAAATTAAACATGGAATTGCAGATTGTTAGAGGCATTGAAGCTTGAGAAGCTCAATGTCAGATGGTGTTTCCTAGGTGAATTTAACCCTTTTCATATCAACCTGAACAAGTTCTTGTAAAAATAGTTGGTCACCTACATTATTGTGGTTTTTAATTTATTTAGGGATAAAACCACCAATTTTGTGGCAGGGAAAAGTTGATTAAATTGATCCCAGTACATGACTGGTACTTTATTTTATCAACCATGAAAGAATGAAAGGCATAGTTGACCTCAGCAGAATGTGGATTGGCAGTATCGGTAGAGGGTCGGACGCCATGCTTTCCAGCATAGTTACGTCCCTTTAGGATCTGAGTTCAAATCCCGCCGAGGTTGACTTTGCCTTTCATCCTTACGGGGTCGATAAAATAAAGTACCAGTAATGCACTGGGTAATTGCTCACCTTGTGCCTAAAGTAGAAACAATTATTATTATAATACTCCAGATAAATTTAACAGTTGAGTGCTTCATATCTGTTATGAACATAACTCTGTTGATTACATATCAACAAAGTCTCTAACTCATTGTATATTATATTGTTATACTTTGGGAGGGTCATGTTGCCAATAAGAAACACACGCACCAGTTGCTTTCACTCCAATATATTATAAATTAAAAATTATTATTTATTTATTTTTTTTTTTTAAATTTATAAATTTCCGGCTGGTTGGTTGGTTCCACAACCGGACGGTTGTTCATACATTGTCAAAGTTCTTTCGTCACACATTCTGTGACCTCTTCAGTGACTGGGGATTCTTTTCTTTGTTTTGTGCCTCTCCTTTGTTCTGTCCTACGCCATCTTGTTTTTTCTTTTTTATTTTTTTCAGAAACGAAATATATATATATATATATATGGCAAATATCTAAATGCTGTTTTAACGGTCTATTCTCCGATTTCTTACTTTCTCACATGCTTACGCTCTGCTAACTCTCTAGCCCACTAAATATTAACACTTCGAATATTTAATACTGCCGGCACTAGTATCGAGCACCTTTGGCATACGCTACTTGGCAAATAACTATATGTATCACCTATCCTCCCCTTTTTTTCTCTCTCTCGATACGTAAATACTGTATATATGTATATATATATATATATATATATATATATATATATTATATATATATATATATATATTATATATATATATATATATTATATATATATATATATATATTATATATATATATTATATATATATATTATATATATATATATATATTATATATATATATTATATATATATATTATATATATATATATATATTATATATATATATATATGTATGTATTTCAATGTACTACCTACACTACATATATAAATATGTATACAATTAAGGTATCATACATATTTAATATGTATTGATGATTGTGTTTCTCAATAAATAACCTCAATGGACCTTAGTTCAATAATTTAAGATAAAAGATATCTTTTAACTTAAATTATATATATATATATATATATATATATATATATATATATATATATATATATATATATACATAATGTCCATTTTTCCATGCTAGCATGGAA
>OZ024745.1:123252249-123329749 GCA_964016885.1 Eledone cirrhosa
CTTATATATTTGATATATATTTATCCTTATCGAGCCCTCTTTGGAATTTAGTCTTCAAATTTATTATTATTACTATATATATATACATATATATATATATATATAAAATTAGCGAGAATCGCATTTCGGCTATTGGAAATTATCGAAAAACAACTTCCGAGATGTGTGGCAAGCGCTCTATAGAAACGAGTGAAGTAGAGCAACAACATACATGTATATATATGTATATGTATATATTGTATATAAATATATAACTGTTTCATTTGCATAATAAAGATACCTATACTCTATCAATGTATTGAGTACCTTTTTTAAACTATGGTTATCCCCCAAATCAACTCGGGAATCTATAGATGTATATATATATATATATAAAAGACGTATGTATACAGATATAACTTTATATATATATATATATATAAAAATAAGACATATGTATATACTTTATACTTTATATATATATATATATATATATCATCATCATCATCATCATTTCATTTTACGTTGACTTTTTCCCTGTTTGCAAGAGTGGGACGGGAACTGATGCTGGCTTGATTTCTACAGCTGGATGCCCTTCCTAACACCAACCTCATTTACAGTGAGTGCTGGGTGCTATTTTGCCGTGGCACCTCCACGACCACTTTACAGTGGAATGATAGGGACCCAAGTCCCTATCATCGCATTTCTACAGCTGAGTAAACTGGAGCAATGTGAAATAAAGTGTCTTGCTCAAAGAAACAACACATCACCCGGTCTGAGAATTGAACTGACAACCTTTCGATTGCAAGGCCAATGCTCTAACCACTAAGCCATGTGCCTCCATTATATATATATAAAGGGGAGAGGAAATGAAGTCGGAAGTGGAAAAGATTGAGAAAGAAAAAACGATTGTGAGAGAGGGGTTTAGAGAGAGGGATGGGGAGGAGAGAGGGGGAGCCAGAATGCACTCGCATGTTGGTGTGTGCAGGCGCGTGATGCACTTGTCACACACGTTCTGATTCCTGTGTATGAATGACTGTTTTCTATCTACTGCTTCCCTCTGTGCGTGTGTGTTTGTGCTTGCGTGTTTGTGTCTGTGTGTGTGTACATGTGTGTGTGTGTGTCTGTGTGTACGTGTGTATGTGTGTACGTGTGTACGTGTATGTGTGTATGCGTGTGTGACACCTTCGAAAATAAACTGCAGTGCAAGCTGCTCTTTAGTAACATAAATAGTAGGATTGTATGTCGACATAAAGTATCTATTATATTCTCTCTCTCTCTCTCTCTCTCTTTCTCTCTCTCTCTCTCTCTCTCTCTCTCTCTCTCTCTCTCTCTCTCTCTTTCTCTCTATCTATCTATCTCTTTCTTTCTCTCTCTGTATCTATCTTATCAGATATGTAGGTAGATAGATATATATGTGTGAGAGTGCATATGTGTGTATGTGTGTGTATGTATATATATATATGATGATGATGATGATGATGATATATATAAAAATATAAAAGCAGGGAAAAGCGGACGTAAAATGATGATATATACATATATATATATATATATATATATATATATATATATATATATATATATATATATATATATATGGGCTGGGTGGAGTAGGAATCATGGTAGCAGAAAAGTGGGCAGATAAGATAATAGACGTAAATAGAGTGAACGACAGAATAATTAAAATACGACTTGTCCTCAATAGAACTACGGTGACAGTAATATCTGCGTACGCACCCCAATCCGGACTGCCCGGCACTATAAAAGACAGATTCTATGAGACACTGTTGCTAACTACCTCCCAAATATCTGACAGTGACTATATAATTATTGCAGGCGACCTAAATGGTCACGTTGGACAACATTGTGACGGCTACGACGAAATCCATGGAGGCTATGGGTTTGGTACTAGAAATGAGGAAGGCTCCAGAATCCTGGAATTCTGTGATGCAAATAACCTAACTATCTGTAACACTAACTTCAAAAAACGTGACAATCACCTGATCACCTATAGATCCGGGGAACACACAAGCCAGGTAGATTATATCCTTACCAGAAGACGTGACAGAGTGTCTGTTGTAAACACTAAATCCCTCCCCCATGAAGAATGCACCTCCCAACATAGACTGATAATTAGCGACCTCATAGTCAGGACGAGACGTACTCGACAGCAGAAGAGGACTATCCTCAGGAGGAAAATATGGAAACTAAAGGACCCCACAGCCAGAAATAAATTTCAAAGCATATTACTTGACGCTTTCGACAGTAAGGAAGAGCATCTAGAATCGGACAATATAGAGGGACAGTGGGAATTTCTGAAAGCAAACCTGCTGTTGGCGACAGACGAAGTCTGTGGCTGGAGCAGGCCGGTAGGCAGGAGGAGAGTAACATGGTGGTGGAACAGTAGGGTGGAGGGGTCAATTAAGGCCAAAAAGCAGGCTTGGAAAGTATGGCGGGATGGGGGAAGTAGAGTAGACTATCAAGTGGCCAGGAGGGAAGCTAGGAGAGAAGTGTACTTAGCAAGAAGGGAAGCTGAGGAAAGAAAGTTCAAGCATGTTCTACAACGCGATGACCAAAAACGTGAGGTGTTCAGGATTGCTAGGCAATGCGTCAAGGAAAACCGTGATATTGTCGGGGAGAAGTGTGTACTTAACGATGATGGCATACTTGCCATCACCGACACTGATAAGAAGGTAGCTTGGAAGTGTCACTATGAAAGGCTACTAAATGAGGAGAATAAATGGGAGAAAGACAGTCTCCCCCATATCGACCCAATAGAGGGACCAGCAGTGTTAGTCGAGGGGAGTATAATAAGTAAGGCAATCAAGGATATGAAGACGGGTAAGGCGGCTGGGCCTTCGGAAATAGTTGCTGAGATGCTGAAGGCATCTGGCACGGTGGGACACACCATGGTCACCCGCATAGTTAACCAAGTCGTACAGAATGGGGTTGTTCCGAAGGACTGGCATAGCAGCATCATCGTTAACTGTTATAAGGGTAAAGGAGACGCCCTAGATAGGAGTAACTATAGAGGCATTAAATTAATCGACCAGGTCATGAAGGTCACGGAAAAAGTAATAGCGCAACTAATCAGAGAGAGAATTGACCTAGATGAAATGCAGTTCGGGTTTGTGTCAGGCAAAAGCACCACAGACGCTCTTTTCATAGTACGACAACTACAGGAGAAGTACCTAGCTAAAGGTAAACCCCTCTACTTAGCTTTTGTCGACCTGGAGAAAGCCTTCGACAGAGTCCCCCGTTCCATTATCTGGTGGGCTCTTAGAAAACTAGGCGTTGACGAATGGCTTGTGAGGGCTATACAAGCCATGTATAAAGAAACAGTCAGCAAGGTTAGAATTAACAACGAATATAGTGAAGAGTTTAGCGTAAAAGTTGGCGTCCATCAGGGCTCTGTTCTCAGCCCCCTACTATTTATTTTTGCCCTTCAGGCTATAACAGAGGAGTTCAAGACAGGCTGCCCATGGGAACTCCTATACGCAGACGACCTGACACTCATAGCGGAATCAATGGCCGAGCTAGAGAAGAAATTCCAAACATGGAAGCACGGCCTAGAGTCAAAAGGACTTAAAATTAACCTGGCTAAGACCAAAGTTCTAGTTTGTAGGAAAGAAAACAAGGCGGCGATCCCTTCTGGGAAATGGTCGTGCTCGGTGTGTAGGAAAGGCGTAGGTAGAAACTCCATTTTATGTCCTAAATGCAAAGTATGGGTGCATAAAAGATGTAGTGGGATCACAGGTAAGCTAACTAAGAACATAGATTTTACATGTGGCCGGTGTTCTGGTGCAATAAGTAGCAGCAAGTGCCCACAAAATACTAGCTCTTTCAATTGCGCAGAGGGTTCTATAGAAATAGTGGACAGCTTCCGTTACCTGGGCGATAAAATCAGCAGTGGGGGAGGGTGCTCTGAAAGTACTGTAGCTAGAGTTAGAACTGGTTGGAAAAAGTTCAGAGAGCTTATACCACTATTAGCTGCTAAAGGGTTCTCCCTAAAAATGAAAGGCAGGTTGTACGATGCCTGCATACGAACAGCAATGTTGCATGGTAGTGAGACCTGGGCATTGTGTGCAGAGGATATACGCAGACTAGAGAGGAACGAAGCTTGCATGCTCCGCTGGATGTGTAACAGTAATATACGTGAACGGCAAAGCATAAACGAACTAAGGAAAAAATTAGAGATAAGAGGGATCAGATGTTGTTTACTCGAGAGAAGGCTGCGTTGGTATGGACACGTGATGCGCATGAAAGTCGATAGCTGTATAACAAAGTGCAGGGCAATAAAGATAGACGGTAGCCACGGAATAGGCAGACCTAGAAAAACCTGGGATGAGCTGATAAACTCCAACCTCACACACTTACACCTCTCCAAGACAATGTCACTGGACCGAGACCTTTGGCGGTACTCAGTAACAGAGAAGACCCACCTTGCCAGTAGGCATCTCTAACAAAATACACCCCGTCCCACCACCACCCCCACCCCATCCTCACCACCCCGTTCTATGTAAAGTTATGTTGGTGCCGCGCCATCCATGCCGAAACAAATGAGATCGTGTAGGTGTCACGACAAAAAAACACACAGTCCACGCTGTAATGTGGCCGTGTAGGCAACACGGTAAAAACCTCCCAGACCCACACTGTAAATGTGGTTGGTGTTAGGAAGGGCATCCAACTGTAGAAAACCTGCCAGACAGTCCTATGCGAGCAAGACAATCACTCTTGCCTCAAGTGGGACTACCCACGTCCAAACCCATGCAAGCGTGGAACACGGACGTTAAACGTTGATGATGATGATGATGATGATGATATATATATACATACATATATATATATAAATGTATGTATATATGTATATATGCATATATATGTATATGTATATGCATATATATTTATAAATATGTGTATATATATATATATATATATATGCATATATATATATATATGTATATATATATATATGTGTATATATATATATACACACATATATATATATGTATATTTCATCATTTTACGTCCGCTTTTCCCTGCTTTTATATTTTTATATTTATATTTTTATATATATCATCATCATCATCATCATCATCATTTTACATTCGCTTTTCCCTGCTTGCAAGGGTTGGACGGGTTGGACGGGTTTCAGCACAGCATCTCTCCACTTGTCACGGTCCTTCGTCATCTCCTCGGTGAGTTTCAGCAATCTCAGGTCTGCTCTTACCACCTCCGCCCATGTTTTTCATGGTCTACCTCTACTGCGTCTTCCTTCTACTGGGATTTCTTGGCACTTCTTTACTCAGCGGTCATCCTCCATGCACATCACATGTCCATACCATCTCAGCCTTCTCTCCTGCATCACCACAACTTATCCCTCTTATACCCAGTTTCTTTCTCAACTCGTCTATACTTGGTCGTTCACACACATTGACATTGCACATCCAATGGAGCATACTTGCTTCATTTCTCTCCAGCCATCGCATATCCTCTGCAGTTGCTGCCCATGTCTCACTACCATGCAGCATCGTGCATTTCAGACAGGCATCATATAACCGTCCTTTTGTATGCAGGGAGAAACCCTTCTTTGTCTACAAAGGAAGCAGCTCCCTAAACTTCTTCCAACCCGTCCTTATTCTAGATACTATTGCCTCAGAACACCCCCCTCCCATGCTAATCTGATCACCTAGGTACCGGAAGTTATCAACCACTTCTATAGAACCCACCTGCATTTGAAAAATGTGTCTATCACTGTGATTACTACTGCCAACTTTCCCTGTACATCTACTGCATACGTAGTTTTCCCTACCCGTTAGTTTGCCTGCTATCCCACTACATCTCTTGTGTACCCAAGATCTCCATTGCGTACATTTTATGGAATTTATGCCAGTTCCTTTCCTACATATCAAACATGGCCATTTCCCTGCAGAATCAATACAGTGATGGTATTTTGGTATTTTAGTTCAAATCCTGCTGGGGATTCTGAAACAGGATCTAATGAAATACTGGAAGCAATTCAATTGGTTATTTCCTCTCAGACAATATGTGATCTTGTGCCTTTATTAACATACATTAAATGAGCTGCCTACTCATTACCAATGTAATAAGAAACATATGAAAGTAAGAGGGCCTTTAATGGGGAGGATGCAGATCCAGTACCCAAAACACATGTTCAGTTTCAACCTATTCTCTGAGCACCTGTCCATAGTTAAACGCTGGCAGGGAAATTTCAAACATATTCGTTAATTATTATAAGATAACATTTTAAAGTTAGACAAAAAAAATAATATTTAAATGTAACAAAAAAAGGGAAAAAAACAAAAACAAAAAAAAAATGACACAAAAAAAGGAAAATGAGAGAGAGAGGTAGGGTCAGATACTACACACCTATTATTATTTGAGCTCTGCCTACCTGGACCAAAATTTAGGTTTGGCTAGGTTTACTCTCAGACCTTTTGATTCCAAGTTCTGTTTCAAATGCCAGAACTTATTTCCTAGGTCTTTTATGGATTCAGCTATATGGACCAGATCATCCACATAGAGAAGTTTCTATGTACAACCAGTCTTAACCCTTTAGCATTCACATTACGCTATATATACTATTATATTTTCATGGTAAATGCTTTAATACACATAATTGTCTCACATAATATCGAATCTATGAGAGTATTTATTTTGAGAACAATACCTTAACATCAGTTTGAGTGACCAGTTACAGCCAGTTTCAACAGAAAAAGGTAGAGAATTCTGGCCGGTTTTGGCCAGTTTGAACATTAAAGGGTTAAACCACTCAGTTATGGCCTGGAGAACTATGATGAATAACAGCAGGCTGAGAACTGAACCCTGATGAAATCCTATCTGTACCTTGAATTCCTCACTAAACTCACTTCCTACTCTCACTTTACTGACAGCTCCTCTGTACATGGCTTGCACTGCTCTCACAAGCATTTCTTCTACACCTAATTTCCTTAAGGACCACCTGATAATAAATCGAAGTATTCTGTCAAAGGATTTTTCTAGATCCACTAAAGCTAAATATAGCAGCTTATTCTTGACTAGGAATTTCACTTGTAGTTGCCTCACTAAAAAGAGATCATCTGTAATACCTTTTCCAAGCATGAAACCAAACTACATCTCATTTAATTTCACTCTTTCCCTAATTTACTGTGCTCTAACTTGATCCATTAGTTTTATTCCTCTGTTGTTGCTCCTTGCATCACGAACTTACCCTTGTAGCAATTTATGATTGTACTGCTGTACCAGTCATTGCGAATGACTCCATCATGTATTACCTGATTGACTATGTGGGTTAGTAGTTTCATTCCACTCTCCCTATGCTTTTAGCATCTCAGCAAATATCTCTGACAGTCCAACAGCTTCACCATTCTTTGTCTTGATTGCTTCTTTGACCTTATAACAGTCAACTTTAATAGCTGGTCCTTTTCATGTGTAAGTTGGGGTTAGTCTCTCCTCCTCTCTTTCTCTGCATTTATCACTCTCTTATAGTATACCAAGAGGCCAGGAGAAAGGTTACGTAACAAGTATATTTTGCAAGGAGGGAAGCACGCACACACACACACACACACACACACACACATGCACACACATGCACACACACACACACATGCATACACACATTAATATGTTTCTGTTTGCCTCTTTTGAGTGTACTTTAAATAAGAATGAATTTTTTAAATCTTAGAATTTCCCTTTAGCATTTACATTACTCTATATTTACTATTATATTTTCATGGTAAAGGTTTTATCACACATAATTATCTCACATAATCTCGAATCTATGAGATTTTGATATTATTTATTTTGATTGAGAACAATACCTTAACATAAGTAAAAGTGGCCAGATACACCCAGTTTGAACAGAAAGATGTGAGAGAATTCTGGCCAGTTATGGCCGGTTTAAATGCTATTACTTATTATTATGAGAATAAACTCTCATGCATTGTAAAAGGATTAGAAGCAGCCAAAATAAATGAGGGTATAATGTTCTGACATTCTAACTAAAGTTCTGTGGAATCTTTTAATATTTGCATAGCAATTGCTCTGACTATAAGGCTCTTTGATAACTCAAAATAAGTTTAGAAAGCAAAGACATATAGCTTTACCCCCCCCCCCCCCCCCCACACACACACACACACACCACACCACCACCACCACCACCACACACACAGCACAGATAGAAGTGAAACCCTCACCACAGAACTCAGCACAACTGAGAAAAACCAGTGGAATAATACCAGCTGGAGAAGATGTTGGTATTGTTTAACAAATATAAACAACTGAATAATGTTAAGTTAATTCAAATTTAATTTTTTTTTTCTTTCTTGTTATTTACTTAATCAAAAATAAACCACATACCATATTAATTTATTATTTAAGTATGATAAATCTATTTTTATATTTATTTGTCTCTCACGATCTTTGCTGGAAAGAACGGAAATGAAAATGGTTCATTGGATAAATGAAGTGTTGCTGAGAGAGAGAGGAAGACAAACAATGAATTATAGAAGATGATGGGAATAAACACAATGATGATAGTCTTAGTAATTTTCTTAGTCCTGCCAGAGAAAGAAATGTACATCATATCATGTTTTCATACATACTGTATTAGGTGAGAGCCATGAGAAAAGAGATGAAAGAAATATGAGAAAGCTGGCCAACTAGATGCAGTAGGGAGCGTAGATAGTTATATTGAATGTATAGATGTAAACATACACACACACATGCCTGAAGTCTGAATACAGAGGAGCTGAACTCCCACTGTCATCACCTCCACCTCTCTCACCTCCCCATCACACACATATACCAGGTTCAAATACAGAGGAGCCAAACTCCCACTGTCATCACCTCCACCTCTCTCACCCTCCCCATCTCTTGTGAAGAAAAATGGAATGAGATAGTTGGGTCATGTGTTGAGGAAGGATGAAAGTGACTGGGTGAGAGGAGAGATGGAAATGCATACTGAAAGTAGAGGAAAGGGAAGACCAATAAATATGTGGCTAAGGTTGATGGGGTGGAAAAGAGAAAACAAGAGGTTGATGAGGGATGGATGAAGACAATAGGGAAAAAGAAAGTTGCATGTCATGGGGCCTGCAAGGTTAACCCCTGCTTTACCAGGGAAAATAGCCTTAAAATGTTTGTTGCTGTTGTTTCATAATCTTTGCTTCTTCCATCAACCTTTGATAAATTTAATTTAGTTAATTGTGATGTGAAATTAATAAACTCTGATTATTTCATACTAATGAAGGTAAACAAAGCAGAAATGACACATTAATCCCCATCATCATCCTCATCATTTAACACTTTACCATTTACATTATTCTATATTCAATATTGTATTTTCATGGTAAAAGCTTTACCTTACATAATTATTTCACATAGTATTGAATCAAAGAGATTTTGATATTATTTATTTTGTGAACAGTACCTTAACATAAGTATGTGTGGCCAGTTACGGCTGGTTTGAACAGAAAGAGGTGAACAAATTCTGGCCAGATGCGGCTGGTTTAAATGCTAAAGGGTTAATGTCTATCTTCATTTCTAGAAAGAGTTGGACAGTGCTTCACGGACCAAGTCAGTGCTCAAGTGAATCTTCTGACCTCTTAAATGTGCTGGAGGGCCTACATTATGCCTACATATGTACCCAAGACATACTGAGTGCATTTTATGATGGCATCAGTAGGGAGGTTGTCATGTCTTTGACACTGCTGAATAATCCTCCCAATAATCTTCCATTGCTGTATCCAAATATCAGAAAAATAAATATTATAAGAATGTTACAGCTGAAATATAATAGAATTTGAATAAATATCAAGTGAAAAATTAATGAGTCTCTCCATAATTAATTAGTTGTTATCGAGAGAACAGACTCCCCAGCAACTTCTTTTATTTTCGAAAGAAATTAGAAACAGGCAATAGAAGTGAGGTTGATATTTTTCTTTTAAGCTAGATAACTTTGAAGTGTAATAATATCAATGTTAAATGTCTGTTTATATTATATTCTTCTACATGTTATGTGACCTATGTGATGTATTTAAATTGTATCTTTTTGATTTATCATTGATATCTTGTTAGATTTTTTAATTCCCCATATAATATTTTAATTTAATTGATGTTTAAAATCTCTTTCATAAGATGTTTTTCAGCTTTCATCTTGCCCTCTCTGTCTTACCCTATACTATATTTCTATATATACTCAACAAGTACTTTAAAGCCCTTTTCCATATTAAAACAGGAGTTACCCTTGCAAGCTCCATGATGGATCTTATACTTATTATGAAGTCTTTTATGGGGCATTGTTTTACAGCAAGATGTCCATTTAGGATTAAACATTTTAGTTGCTTCTCCTGTAACTATTCTAAACTGGATGTACAGAGCGCTGGAAACACAAATATATATGCCATACAAAAAATTGTTAATTTTGAGCTTTTCTGTTTGAATTTGCTAGCAGGCTGGCCCTCAATCAAATTGTTAAATTTTAAATTTCCAACTTTAGTGTATCTTAATAATTGTTTCTACTTTTGGCACAAGGCCAGCAATTACCCTAGTGTATTACTGGTACTTTATTTTATCCACCCCGTAAAGATGAAAGGGGCAAAGTTAACCTCGACAGGATTGAACTCAGAACATAAAGGGCTATAACTTTATGCCACTAAGCATGGTGTCCTACAATCTACTGATTCTGCCAGCCCACCTCCTTCAAGGCCAGCAATTACCCAGTACATTACTGATTCTTTATTTTATCGACCCCATAAGGATGAAAGGCAAAGTTAACTTGGGCGGGATTTGAATTCAGTCCGTAAAGGGACATGCTGCAAAACATGTCATCTGACCCTTTACTGATACTGCCAATCCACCTAATAATAATACCGGGAAAACACTACAACACACAGTTGCTATGAATACACACGCACACAAACTATTGGACAATCATGTGCACACGGCCCCTGTAAGGATGAAAGGTAAGTTAACCTGGGTGGGATTTGAACTCAGGATGTAAAGGGCCATAACTCTATGCTGCAAAGCATAGCGTCTGATGCTCTACCGATGCTGCCAAATAATTTGAAGTGGTTGAAAGGTTAAAACATTGGATAGAATGCCTCGCAATATTTCTTCTGGTTCTCTCCACTTCAAGTTCAAATCCTGCCAAGGTTAACTTTGCTTTTCACCCTTTTGAGGTCTAAAAAGACAACACTTCAATATTACTGTGAATTCTTTCCCTATATCTCTTTCTCACTTCCTTTCTTTCTAGAAGAACTCATTTATATTCTGACCTGCAGAGGCATGGACCCTGACATGACATGTGTCTAGATAGTGGTCACTTTTAGTCTCCTACTAAATATGTATCTACATAGTGGTCAATTTTGGTTGCCTACTAAATATCCAGTCCTTTAGTGGTCAATTTTGGTTGCCTACTAAATATTTATCCAGTCCTTTAGTGGTCAATTTTGGTTGCCTACTAAATATTTATCCATTCCTTTAGTGGTCAATTTTGGTTGCCTACTAAATATTTATCCAGCCCTTTAGTGGTCAATTTTGGTTGCCTACTAAATATCCAGTCCTTTAGTGGTCAATTTTGGTTGCCTACTAAATATTTATCCATTCCTTTAGTGGTCAATTTTGGTTGCCTACTAAATATTTATCCATTCCTTTAGTGGTCAATTTTGGTTGCCTACTAAATATTTATCCAGCCCTTTAGTGGTCAATTTTGGTTGCCTACTAAATATCCAGTCCTTTAGTGGTCAATTTTTGTTGCCTACTAAATATTTATCCATTCCTTTAGTGGTCAATTTTGGTTGCCTACTAAATATTTATCCAGTCCTTTAGTGGTCAATTTTGGTTTCCTATTTATCTAGATATTGGTCAATTTTGGTTTCCTACTAAATATTTATCTAGATATTGGTCAATTTTGGTTTCCTACTAAATATTTATCTAGATATTGGTCAATTTTGGTTTCCTACTAAATATTTATCTAGATAATGGTCAATTTTGGTTTCCTACTAAATATTTATCTAGATAGTGGTCAATTTTGGTTTCCTACTAAATATTTATCTAGATAATGGTCAATTTTGGTTTCCTACTAAATATTTATCTAGATAATGGTCAATTTTGGTTTCCTACTAAATATTTATCTAGATAATGGTCAATTTTGATTTCCTACTAAATATTTATCTAGATAGTGGTCAATTTTGGTTGTTTACTAAATATTTATCCAGCCTTCTAGTGATTTAATATTTTTGTATTCTAAAAAAAAGTTGTCTATTTTGTTGATATAGCCATGATGTTTTGTACCAATTTATTCCTATCTTTGGGGAGATAGAGCTATGTATTTAAAATAACCATACTGTTGTAAGGTATTATTTCTGTAATTAATGTATGTGTGTATATCTTTCTAATAAAATGCAAGTGTCAAATGACAAACATTTTGTGTTAGATTTGTTTGAGAAATGGTTATTTGATACACCCTCCCCCACCTCTCTCTCTCACACACACATACAGTTGTTATAATTGTTTCTACTTTTGGCACAAGGCCAGCAAATACCCAGTGTATTACTGGTACTTTATTTTATCGACCCTGTAAGAATGAAAGGCAAAGTTAACTTCGGCGGGATTTGAACTCAGATCGTAAAGGGACGTAACTATGCTGGAAAGCATGTCTGACCCTCTACCAATACTGCCAATTCACCGCCATTTTGTCATAATAGTCAGTGATTAGAACAGCAGCTATCTATCTGTCTATTTTTGGGCAATAAAAACATCTATCCATCTATCTATCTATCTATCTATCTATGTATCTACAGATGTAGATATCTACATAACTCCATTTATCTACATACATATATGTCTTTCTAGTTTTCTACCTACATATCTGCCTCTCTCTCTCTCTCTCTCTATATATATATATATATATATATATATATATATATATATATATATATATATATATATATATATATATATATATATAAGACCCTCTCCTGCTATTTCAAGTGTTAAACTAATACATTCCTTCCATTATACTGTACCGTTTGTGTTGATCTTTCTGTTTAACTTTCAAATACACACTCACACACATACACACACATATATATATATATGTATGTATGTATGCCTAAGCAATAAACATATCTATATAGAACTCTCTCTACATATGTATATGGTAATAAGGTGGTAAAAAATAAAAAATACTGACCTTTCCTGTTTATAATTATATATAGTTTATATATAAGTATAAATAATATTATTATTATTATGTATACACATAAACATTTTATACACTCAGTCAAATATACACTCACAAATTTATATTTGTAAACATAACCTTCTATGATTATTTCGTTTTAGTTGTGGTTGTTGTAATTCATATTTCTGTTTATTTTTTTTGGTATTTTTTTCATCACATAGTCATCCACAGCTTCTACTTTTCTCTCATACGAACATTCCATGGTTAACGAACAAAGGAAGTGGTAGAAAACAGCTATCTTATGTTATGAATGAAATGTTTACCAAAAAATCTTTACAGATCTGATGGCAAGATTTCTTTAACAAAGAGGACATTGGTATATAAGAAGGAGATAATTCAAAGAAATATTACAAACACAAACTATGAAAAGGGTGAGTGAGTCTAGAATGTTCTGTCAGACATGGTTTTCGAATTGGAATTAGACACCTTCATCTGTATGATAACTTAAACAACTTCAGGGCACATTCAAGAGAACAATTGTTAAGGAAGTTCATTAAAAAGAAGTTTTATTAGACTGTGAGAAAGAAAGAAGGAAAGAAAGAAAGAATGAGAGAAGAAAGAAAGAGGGGAGTGTCAATATAATGAACCAAGCCTTTAAAAAAAATCAGTTACAGATGTGTGTAATTCTGCATTTATACAAATACTGTTTATTTCCTTTTCCATATATATGCATATATATATCCCACACTTTCTCTCTCTCCCTCTCTCACCAGCATCAACAGTTTTGCAAGAGATGTCAACATGAATGGACCTGTTATTTTTATCTAAAGACATTTTTTTTCCAATTCCATCCCGCCCGTCCCCTCAATCTATTTTATTTCTCATTCTTTCTTCTGATGAAGGACTAGCGTCCGAAACGTTGAGACCCTCTTCCTGCTATATCAAGCGTTAACCTAATATATACCTTCCATATACTGTACCGATTGTGTTGTTATTTCTGTTTACCTTTTACATACATATATATATATATATATATAGTAATAATAATAAATATATATATATATATTAATTAAAATAACAGATTAAAGTTTAAGCAAAGAATCGCTGCTTTCACCCTTAACGGGATTTTCTGAAACTATAAAAGTCAATCTGTGAACGCAGAAGTAAATATTTCAAAAAACGTTGCAACCGAAGGAAGACAGGAAGAAGAAACTTTGGTTCGTGGAAACGTTCCTTGGCAAAGAACGGAAAAAAAACGATATAATACGTCATTATTTGGTGCGGTGAAAACAATTACACGCAAACCACGTTTATGGTATAAAAGAAGTTGCAGACTAATATATATATATCAGCATCATCATCATTTTACGTCCGCTTTTCCCTGCTCGCAAGGGTTGGACGGGTCCTATTCAGCACAGCATCTCTCCACCCGTCACGGACCTTCGTCATCTTCTCCGTGAGTTTCAACGACTGAGGTCTGCTCTCACTACCTCCGCCCATGTTTTTTGTGGTCTACCTCTACTGTGAATATATATATCCGTAACTTTCTCTCTCTCTCTCTCTCCCTCTCTCCCTATATATATATATATATATATATATATATATACACATTTAGGTTTGTTGGTTCACCACTGGATAGAACTGGACATTCTGTATGGTCAACCTCAATGTAATAATAGGGAGAGCACTCGACGTAATGCAACTCACCCGTCTTCGTTTGTGTTGTTGGTGGTGCGAGTACGGAGTTAATTATTATAAAATAACAGGAGGCTGGACTGGTGTAATTCCTTAAAGGTTTATTATACTATGAACATTTCAATGACTGGGTCCAGTATGAATCCAGTGACATCATCAGGTATTCGAAATTTAACAAAGGAATATAATCCATGGGGCTGAAAAGGCAGAGAGACAAGAAGGCTGCCACACATTTAGAAGTTTCTAGTTCAGTCACCTGCCTTCAAGTTATTTTATAATATATATATATATATATATATATCATCATCATCATCATCATCATTTTATAATATATATATATTATATATATATTATATATATATCATCATCATCATCATCATCAACGTTTAACGTCCGTGTTCCACGCTTGCATGGGTTTGGACGGGGGTTTTCCCACTTGAGGCAAGAGTGATTATCTTGCTCGCATAGGACTATATATATAATCACTGTTACAGTGTATATATATATTATATATTGGTATAAGATATTGTATGCAGAAAAACAGGCTAGGAAGAGTGAAGATAAATTTGGAGAGAGATTTATTTGATTTATATTTTATACTATATATTAATGTGTGAGAATGACAAAGCAAATGAGAAACTGTGTAAGAGGAATCAGAAGTACTGTGCCGGAAAGGAGACTGCATTTGTATGGACATATGATGTGTATGGATAATGATTGTTGGTTGAAGAAGTACCAAATAATCCTAGCAGACGGAAGCCATAGTAGGGGAAGATCAAGGAAGACATAGATGGAAGTGGTGAGAGCTGATTTCAGATTGGTAAAGCTCACTGAGTAAAGAACGCGACAAGTGGAGAAACGCTGTACTGAGAAGGAGCCAACCAACCCAAGCAAGCATGGAACAATGGGTGTAAAATGATGATGATGAGGATGATATATATATATAGAAAATGTTCAAGATCCCGATGGCAGAGCTTGAACATCTTCCTATTACCCACTCTACTACCCTAAGTATTGAGTACTCTGGTACATTATAGTCCACCTGGTTCCTTACCACACTTCCTTCGTTATATATATATATATATAAGAATAATTAAGAAAGATGCTGATATTACATAAATCGTTTATTCATAATAATTATTTCAACGGTTCCCCCATGCAATCCAAGATGTAATTCATGCCTTTGTTGTTGTTATGAGAATGGTATCTTCAGATGAAATTCTATTTTGTGATATGCCACAGGTAGAAAGACAGAAAGACACGTCCTTCTGTTCATGTGCCTGGCAGACATATAAGTTCCTAAAGGGTCTTTCCCAGCCATTGTGTTTTCATTTTCTGGAGTGAAGTGCTATCTATGTGTCAATTAGCGAATCTGGACACATGTACCCCCCACTGAATTAGGGTCGTATATTATCAAAGGATAACCCTTCAAGAGTGTTGTGTTGACCTACACCAGACAATCGTCAATGTGTAGCTAGATTTCAATAGTGGAAGCAATAAACGGAACTCTGAGGGAGGGCGATATAGACAGTTTGATGACAGCTATATTCAAGACAACCACAACAACAACAACCACACCGACCACATCGCCTACACTGGCCATTGTACTAGCAGGGATAATAATTGTTTCTACTTTTGGCACAAGGCCAGCAATTACCCAGTATATTACTGGTACTTTAGTTTATCGACCCCGTAAGGATGAAAGGCAAAGTTAACCTCGGCGGGATTTGAACTCAGACCGTAAAGGGAGGTAACTATGCTGGAAAGCATGGCGTCCGTCCCTCTACCGATACAGCCAATTCACCGCCCCCTGCTAATGGCACCCGATATCCGATCAACAGCAACAGCAACAACAACAACACTAGTAATGAATCCGTCATGACGACGACATCAACAAAAAAATGCTCCGGTGGTGTCGGTCGCTGTAAATAAATTCATATAATAATAATAATTGTTTCTACTTTTGGCACAAGGCCAGCAATTACCCAGTGCATTACTGGTACTTTATTTTATCGACCCCGTAAGGATGAAAGGCAAAGTTAACCTCAGCGGGATTTGAACTCAGAATGGCAAGGGCCATAACTCTATGTGTCAAAGCATGGCGTCCGATTCTCTACTGATACTGCCAATTCACTGCCCCTGATATAGTAATAATAATAATAATAATAATCATTTCTACCCTTTGGCACAAGGTCAACAATAATCCCAGTGCATAATAATAATTAGTTATAATAGTAGTCAGTAGTAACTACATTGGTATTAATAATAACAACAGCAACAACTATGCCCGGACAAAAAGGGACTACTAGACTATGGATGCGAGTTGTAGGTAGCGAACAAAGGAACAAAAAACATACATATCAGAGATTTGCTTCTAGAAAGATGATACGTACATGTCAGCAACAAATTTGACACCACGTGTTGCAACAAACTTTACCTAAGTCTACAATTAACTGGGAAAATAAAGAGTATAAACAGTTAAAATATATCCTTAGCAAAACTTTCCAGAGATTAATCTGTGTATGAAACTTTATTTTAAAACAAAGGCATACAATGACTATATTAAACAAGAAACCAAATAATTGTTTCTACTTTTGGCACAAGTACATTACTGGTACTTTATTTTATCGAGCCCGTAAGGATGAAAGGCAAAGTTAACTTCGGCGGGATTTGAACTCAGACGGTAAAGGGACGTAACTATGCTGGAAAGCATGGCGTCCGACTCTCTACCGATACTGCCAATCCACCAAATAATGAAATTCTGTGTGCTATTGACAAAATTAGAGGTGAATGTTTATAACAAACTAAAGCCCCTTCATTTTGGCAAGTTAACGGCTATATGCCCTGGCAATGACTGTAGTGTATTATCTTGGTGATAAAAGAGATGTTAACAGAAAGAAAACAACACAAAAAATCTCATCGTATATTTCAAAAATAGAAAAAAATGATTGCTGACCAATGAAAAACTATTGGCCACGTAACAATGCTTATCTTATCACATGGAAACAAAAACCAAAAGACTACACTCCTCACCAACAGAGTGAAAAATAAAATAGAAATGATGTTTGGAGACAGTATAAGCAGAACTCTTCAATGCAAGTAAATTGCCCTCAAGCAGGAACTGGGAGCTGTCAGCAGGAAACTCTGGTATCGAAAGAGGATGAAAAGAAAATGATTAATAAAAGATTCAGCTGAAATGGAGACATAGATTCCTCCTGAAGAAAAATATGGGATGAGGAAAAGAAATTCAACCAAGATACAGTGTAGTTGAAATAGATCCAAACAAATTACTGCCTGTGCATTACACTAAAAACATATAGTATCAATGAGGAAACCCTTGAGACTGTGATAGGAAAACTTCAAGATAAGAAAGCGCCAGAAAGAGACTTCATTGTCAGCAAATGCACAAAAAATTTACTTTCTATCAGATGTATCTTATCAACCTCTACCAGAAAACTCTCATGGGAGATATATATATATCAAGTTGTTTGATATTAGCAGAAACAATATTGTACATAGGAGAAACTTAGTTACAGTCTGGCTGGACTACAAGAAAGAATTTGATTATGTTCCCTACTTTTGGATGCTAGAGCTTGTTTGAATTACTAAACTCTCAGATATGATTATCAGAGCCATAAAGAACCTATCTTCTTCCTGAAGTTAAATTCAAAACCTATCACTGTCCTGAAGTTGAAAAACAGAAAAGGGGGACTATATTGTCACTGATAAAATAAAATATTGCAGGGGCATATTTCAATGAGACAGTCTCTATGTGGTGCTATTTTTACTGTCAATAAATCTCTTGTCCTTTATGCCGAGGAAATATGAAGGATATGTAATTGGTTAACAGGAGGCCAGAAACACTAACCTAACACATTGCTTCTTTGTGGATGAGCTGAAACTTTATGCCAAGTTTATAAATGGTAAGAAAAAACCTTGATCTGGTTACAACATTCTCGAAAGATACTGGAATGGAGTTTGGCCAGGATAAATGTTCCTATATGATAGTAAAGTGAGGAAAAGCTAGAAGCCAGTTTAGCAACATTTATATCAATGGTGTAACTGTTTAACTGGTTCCTAATGAGGACTGCTACAGATACTTAGGGATATATGTGAATACATCCTATGAAGGAATTTCTAACAAGGAACAAATAACCAAGGAATATAACATCTGAATAAGGAAAATATGCTCTTCTGAATTTTCTGTGCAAAACAAATCAGTGGCTCACAATGTTTTTGTTGTGACTGTGCTCACAAAATTTGGACTACTTGACTGGACACAAGATGAGATCCAAGTCATTGATGTTAAAACTTCTTCTTCTTCTTCTTCTTCTTCTTCTTCTTCTTCTTCTTCTTCTTCTTCTTCTTCTTCTTCTTCTTCTTCTTCTTCTCCTCCTTCTTCTTCATCGCCCACTTATTCCTGAGGGATTCATGCGACAGAGTTCTCAAACACTCCCTCCAGTGGGTCCTGTCAGAAGCAACCATCTCCAAGTGATCCGACTGGATCCCCAAGAGTGACCAGCTAAGCTCAAGGATGTTATCCAATCATCTTACTCTGGGTCTACCCCTGGGTCTCCTACCAGTTGGTTTTGCCAACTGTAAAATCTGTCCAGCGATTTTTCTGAAACATTCTAACCACATTCCCATAGTATCAGAGTTTGGAGCTCTCAATTTGGAGAAGTAATGGCTCTACCTGGAGTGACTCTCTGATCTCCGAACTATGCACTTTATAGTGTAACATTACTCCAAGACCCTTCAGAGGAATCCCATTTCAGCCACTTGCATTTGCGATTGTATTCTTTCAGTCATTACCCAAGATAAGTGTGTATATTGATATTATACGCAAGTATATATACATATATATATACATGTAGATATGATACATAAAATAAAATCGTAATTGACAATATACACAGAAATTGAACAAAGTCTGCATTACACTGTCTTATGTAATCAGTAACGTAATCCATGATACATTAAAAAAAGACGATATTATATATAAACTGCATTAGGAGAAACTTAATGACGGAAATATATGAATGTTTATTTAAGTGATTGCTAACTGGAAGTGTTGACATTTGAAAATTTAAAAAAAGTGAATCTTTGAATAATTAATAAAATATATTTAATCAAAAGCCACAAAATTTAGTAGATACATTATGTAATATTCATTCATTATTTATTCAAAGTAATCCAACTTATTTTACAAACGGGATAAAAAATTATATTCTGGATGCACTCCTTTCTTTATTATAGTTATACGATTTCAGATAAATATATTATGTCAAGTTGAAAGATTGAAAGAAAAAAACAAGAAATGAAACAAAATGAAGAAGCAATTATCCAATACAAGTGGGTCATTTAGTTAAAAACAAATCAGGAACTGGAAAATTTATCATCTTAATTAACTTTGTTACATTATGTTAGAAAAAGAATTACAATTGATTCTTTAGTTCTTCTTCTTCTTCTTCTTCTTCTTATTATTATTATTATCAGTTTTTATCTGTCTGGTGGCCATGGCGAAAGAGATAGTATGGTGGACGCGTCTGAAAGGGCTGAAGACGAGCACTTACCTCTTCGGTGATGCCTTGATTAACTTTTTCCAATTTCATTTGAAAAGGAAAATCAGAGTAGAGAGGGAAGTGCTCTCTTCCCAGCAATTTGTTGAAAGATGGGTGAGAGAGGCAAGAATGGCCCGAGTGAATGGGCCTACTCTGAGTTTGTGTCTGTAAATTGAAGGTGGAAAACTGGGAGAGGGCACTTGCCTTGGTGGTCAGGGTCACTGTGGCCTTTTAATGAGCTTTCTCCACAAATGTCCCTCGGAAGTCTCCCCCCTATTGGGGAATTTTTCATTGTTATTTTTTGTTACATCCTCTGTTTTTGTTTTTTTACATGCAGAAATGCCCATTTGTACTGTCCTGTATTGTCCTGTACTGTCCTTAATGTCTACTTTATGTAAACCCTTGTGGTTAATAAAGAAATCATTATTATTATTATTATTATTATTGTTATTGTTATTATTATTAGAAGTAGTAGTGGTGCTGGTGGTGGTGGTGGTGGCGGTGACTGTGTTGTTGATGGTGGTGGTGACTGTGTTGTTGATGGTGGTGGTGGTGGTGGTGGTGGTGGTGGTGGTGGTGGTAAGTACTGGGTTTGATTCAATCGATGTTCCCCCCTCCCAGCCTATTGTTGACCTTCTCACTAAATCAGTAGCCATTAGTATTATCATTGTTGTTGTAATTTGTGAGTTACACCATCTGCTAAATAATTTGTCAAATATCAATTTTAGGTCATAGGTTTAAGTGACATAAACAATTAGCTTGTACAACATCATGACCTAACTTTGGAAATGATCAGGATCAATACAGAACAGTATTAGCAGCAAATAATTATTATCTTAACTTCTATCCAAATAAAATTAGAGTTATATAAAAAATTTCCCATTTTTTATATAACTTTTCATTCTTGTTTTATTGATCCCAAGAATTTATTTAACTTTTGCAGGATTTGAAACTCGACAGTTAAGCCTTTCATTACCATTTTTCTAATGAAAGACACTGCCGAAGGTCTTCACATCATTTTGAAATTAATCAAATATTTGGAGAAATTTAATAATATAACTAATTTTCTTAATATTAAGCTGTTGTTTGGAACAAAACTAAACAAAGGCTTTTCCATAAAATTATGATAAAAGATTTTTATACCAGTATAAACCATCTTAACTCTTTAGCATTTTAACTGGCTGTATTCGGCCAGAATTATCTCACCTCTTTAATTTCAAACTGGCTGTAACTGGCCACTCATACTGATGTTAAGGTATTGTTCTCAAAATAAATAACATCAAAATCTCATAGATTCAATATTATGTGAGATAAAGCTTTTATACCAGTATAAAATCTTCAAAATAAGCAACTATGAACCATAGAACCAAGGGTAGTTTAAGCTAGTTTCATATCAGAAGAATTAAATAACCACACAATTATGATCACTTAGTGTCTGTTTTAATTACTCTATAAACAGTACAGCTCCATCTCCAAGTCAGCTCTTATCTAGTTGGTACCTTCCTACATAGCCTGACACATACACACGCACACACACATACATGCATGTCATCATCATCATTATCATTTTAACATCCACTTTTCATGTTATCAAGGGTTGCATGGTTCTATATAGACCAACTCCATACTGAAGCAGAACCACGGATCTCCCGAGCAAGCCAGGGATCTGCGTTTTACTTATGTATGGTCTCACATTCTATCAAGGGAGAGGTTGTCATGCGTTTGACACAACTGAGGGTCCACCCAACCCTTTGTTTGGTAAGAATTCTACGGCTGGATGCCCTTATATATATATATATATGTATATGTGTGTTTACTGACTGACTGAATTATCAATAGTTTAATGTTAGCTCTATTAAATTTTGTTGATGACCATAAATTGATTTGTGAGATATATCAATAATTTTGATGTCTTTATTGGATGATTTGATGATCATTAAGTTGTTGATCATATTGAACTAATGTTGATTTCCCAGATGAATTTCTTCAAGTTTTGCTATCTTACTACCGAAATTCCACAGAGATATACTCTGCAACTGATTAACCTGTTGACTGCTGCATATATTTTCCACAGCTACAGTTGCTGTGCTGGGTTTTTTTTTCCAGTAAAATGACTATTTTTTTAAACAAACATTTATTAACACATATCTGAATAATTGACAAACATCACATCAATAAAGTAGTAACTCCATCTAGCTTTGAAGTTATAAACTGTTGGAAATGAGTTCATAACTTTGAAGTTTTTTTTAAGTTTTTTTTTGCCTATTAATCCGTGTTTATTTATAATAGTTTATAACTTTGCCTATTAATCCGTATGGTGAGCAAATGGGGTCCCACGTGCTGGCCTCCCCACAGCCCCGGCGGACAGGATAGAGAAGGCATTTCCCCGGAGGATGGTAAGTATATCTCAGGTAGACGTGCTTTGAAGTTGTGAACTGTTGGAAAAGAGTTCAAACGTGTTAGGATGAATTATCTCATCTACGGCACTGAAGAGGTTAACCTAAGTTAGCATTGAGTTAGTGGCATGATGTTGCAGTTCCATATATTGTGTGAAGTTCCTTGTGGCTTTGTGATTTCATCAATCTATTAATATTATATTATATTATATTATATATATTATATTAGGGCGGTGAATTGGCAGTATCGGTAGAGGGTTGGACACCGTGCTTTCTAGCATAGTTACGTCCCTTTACGGTCTGAGTTCAAATCCCGCTGAGGTTAACTTTGCCTTTCATCCTTACGGGGTCGATAAAATAAAGTACCAGTAATGCACTGGGATAATTGCTGGCCTTGTGCCAAAAAGTAGAAACAATTATATTATATATATTATATATATCATTTATATTAAGGCTAAAAGTGAGTCTTGTCATCCTGAAGTTTCACCTGTTTATCACAGGGTCATCAGACAATAACAGTTTTTGTCTAATGACCCTATGATAAACAGGTGACACTCCAGAGTAACATGACTCACTTTTAGAATTAGTATAAATGAATATTAAAACTACTTCGGTATAGATTACTCCTTTCTCTCAGCTGTCAATGACATATGGATATATATATATATAAGAGGCATGCATCAGTTACAATGTTAGATCAATGAATAAAAAATAAAATCAGCAAAAAGCAAGTAAGATAGAAGTTACCTTCTTACTTCAAAAATCTCAACAGCGGTTTAGCCTTATAAGATTAATTTAGGATAATCAATGTTGAAGGGAAAAAACCCTGAACACCCCCACATAACTAAAAGTGGACTAGGCGAAATGTCTATAGATAATAACTGAAGTGAACTTCTGCACACGCTTGACCCCTCCACCTTCACCCCTCCGCCTCTGCCTCTTTCACTCCCTCATATCCCTGCACTGTAGTCACCATACCCCAGGACCTACCACTCTCCAAAGCTGAGTGCCCCCTCCTCGCCTGTGGTTTGCGTTTTATACCAACCACATCTACCTGCGACGAGTTCCGCACACGTGCCGAGATTGAAGGGTTCTTCCGTCGATTAAAGCTGAAAGCTTTTTTTCATGACACGCCATCATCGACACAGACGGATGACTTCACTCGTCTCAGTCGCTGGCAATTACATTGGACGCCGAGCTCTGGCCAGTTCAGCACCCTCGACTCCTTTGTCGAAACCTGCCGACGTACTGTCAATCGGTTCCATTTCCACCAGCATTCTTGTCGCTCTAACATCACGCGAACTGAGCTCTCCGCTCTTCACAAACTTCGACGTCGCGATGACATTATCATCAAACCAGCTGACAAAGGTGGCGCTGTGGTGGTTTGGAGCACTGACCTCTATAGGGCTGAGGCTCTCCGCCAGCTTCACAATACCCTTTTTTACCGCCCTTTATCCTCCGACCCCACTCCTGGCTACCAATAACTTGTGTCCTCCACCATCCATGAGCTCATGTACTCCTCCCTCCTACCCCCCACAGCCATCAACCTTATTGTACGCACCCCTCGCACACCCACCATCTACTTCCTGCCCAAAATACACAAACAAAATAATCATGGCCGTCCTATTGTTTCTGCATTTGTAGGTTTAAGTTTGTATGTAAGGGAAGGCAGGTCTTCTGTATAACACATATATATATATTTGATGATTTGTTCTATTCTCCCTTGTGGTCGAGTAAAACTAGGCTGGAAGGTGAGCTATTTCCAGCAATCCTTCATACTTGCTGATTTTTTCTTACTTTGAATTTATAATGCTCATTGAGCAAAAATTGTAACTGATGGATATTTTTATATGTCTATTCACGGTTATATATCTTTGATAATTTGTTATAAACATATATATATAGATATATATATACATACAAATATATGAAGTATATATGTATATATATATATATATACACATAAAATATATGAAGTATATATATATGTATATACAAATATATGAAGTATATATATTCTTGTCGATCTTGTGAGCTGCTTAGCAATAAATAATTGTTGCTGAAAAAAATAAATATGGTACAATAAGGAGTTTTTTCTTGAATTTTGTGATAAAGTCTGGGTTTTTTTTGATCAGTAGATTATCTAATATGGCCACATTTTCTTTGAAGCTTTTGACAGATAAGTAGCTAGGTTTTTAATTTCTTTATTAACTTCTTTTAGCTCCTCTATGAAAGTCGAATATGTATAAGGCAAATCGATATTGCATTTTGGCAGAGTTTTGTAATAAGCTCCAACCCATTTCTTTTTTTTTTTACTTGAAATATATTTTTGGGGTGGGTGGGGGATCTTTATGTTTTAAATGACATTATAATTCTGCAGAAAAATAAAAATTCCAAATTTCAAATTTTTCTTTTGTTTATTGCAAGCCTCACTTTCTCTGTTTCAAAATATGCAGCAGGCTGGATCCTTTTCATTTTAGATACTTTAAGGTTTTTTTTTTAATTACACATTTTAAGTATGGAAAATTCAGATATTTTTTTTTTAAATTAATAAATTCAATTTTTTAACGTCCACATTCTTTGTCCATACTGGAGTATGTAACATGACATAACATACTCACTATGGATTTGTTTATTCATTCTTTTTGCTTTATTGCGAGGGGGGGGGGGATTATACATTTTAGATGCAAGTTTGCCAAAAAAAAAAAAAAACATTTTTAAATCTTAGATTCAGTTTTTCCCTACAAAGGGTCCTATTCCAAAACTACACTTAAAAGATTTCTTTTGATTTTTACTCCTGAGAAAAAGCACTCCATGTCATGAAGTTTGATCTCTTAATCTCTGCCTCCTAATTCTTCCAAATTATTAATTACCAATTGTTGATATCCCACCTTCTGGTGACATTTTTAAATTGTAAAAGCAAGAAATATTTTTTAAAACATTCAGAAATATTCCATATATGGACCGAAGCTCATGAAGCCAGATACCCAAGGTCAATCTAAAAAAAGACTGACTTGTGCATTTAAATATGTTAATTTAGAGAACAATGACTGAATCCACAGTATATTGTGACTGTAACAAAACACTAATGCAGCATACCAGTGTATTTAACACTTTCATCACCATATTTTTAAGTTACACTATATTTTAATTAATTGATGAAAACGGAGGAATTTACTAAAAGTATTAGTTATTCCTAAACTAAGATGTTGTTTGTTCATAATCATCATAAACATCATTGACATGTTAAACTGGGCTGGAAGTGGTATCAAAATTGGCGAGTGTTGGATTGGTTGGGTCACATTTGTAGTTGACATGGTGGTACTTAACTCATTGGAAAGTGATCTCCAGCATGTACTGAATAGGGTTTGCTAATGTGTGCTGCATAGTAGGAATAAAAATCAATGCTGCAAAGACTGGAATACTTGTCCTCTCGAAAAAGTTTGTACAATGATACAAATGATGGAATTTTGAGTAAAGAGCGAAAACCTAAGATCACAAATACAAGTAGCTGAAAGGGGATCTCTCTGAAGAATCTTTGGAGTAATGTTACAAGATGGCTGGATAATATCTATGAGCTTAGCTGGTCATGCTTGGGGATCCAGCTAGATCAATTGAAGATAGTTGGTGGAAGGCATGCTGGAGGAGGAGAATTAGAAGAAGAAGGAGTATTCATCATCATCATCATCATCATAATCATCATCATTTCATGTCTGCTTTTCCCTGCTTGCAAGGGTGGGACGGGTCCTATTCAGCACAGCAACTCTCCATTCGTCACAGTCCTTTGTCATCTCCTCCGTGAGCTTCAGTGATCTGAGATCCGAAATCAGCTCTCACCACCTACTCCCATGTTTTTCGTGGTCTTCCTCTACTGTGTCTTCCTTCCACTGGGATTTCTTGGCACTTCTTTACCCAACGGTCATCCTCCATGCACATCACATGTCCATACCATCTCAGCCTTCTCTCCTACACACCACAACTTATCCCTCTTATACCCAGTTTCTTTCTCAACTCGTCTATGCTTGGTTGTTCACGCACATTGACATTGCACATCCAACGGATGTAATACAAACTACTATGCCGTCGCATATCCTTCACAGTTGCTGCCTATGTCTCACTACCATGCAGCATCGTCCATCTCACACAGACATCATATATATTCTTTTTAATAATATATATTTACTGTTCCAAGTATCAATTATTGACTCATACTGATGATATTATTACCGAGTGAGATATAACTTCTCATTCAGATTAACTAATCTCAAATTCGTCCATGTTTTTCATGATCAATCCACGAAAGCAAACTCTATGGGATCATTTGACCTACTAAAATTATCAGCCAAATCTCCCTCAAATCTCCAAAAAATGATAGACTTAGATAATGTATTCTTATATATGTCATGTCTAAATAGAATATAGGAGAGTTACAGTTAGAATATCTTTGATCAAAGGTGATGCTGTCCTGAAGCTAAACAACAATAACAACCACATTTTATGATACTGTAATTGTAAATAAATGGGTATGTTATATTAATGGAAAGTATATTTAAATCTGGAACACCATTTTCAAACGAAACTTTGTAAATCAAAAATTCATTTTAAAGTAAATGTAACAATATGAAGCTCTGGGGAATCAAGATTTATAGACACAGTTATGATTTAGCTGTTTACATCACACTTAGTAGCTTCAAGCTGGTAACTGTTATGAGTTTCTTTACTCACCTGATGGGTATTATTAAAATATAGATATCTTGTAATATAATATTGATTTCACAAAGCACAGAGGACAATTTAGTAGTTTGTATTACATTCTGATATCAGTTTCAAACACAGGCATGTGTGTATGTGTGTGTCATCATCATCATCATCATCGTTTAACGTCCATATATATATATATATATATATATATATATATATTTATAGTTGAAAAGATATTTATGTACACAATACACAAGCCACGCACAAAAGCACAGAAATATGCATATATATATATATATATATATATATATATATACACACATACATACATATATCATCATCATCATCATCGTTTAACGTCTATCTTCCACGCTAGCATGGGTTTAGACGGGAATTGTACCACTTGAGGCAAGATTGGTTGTCTTGCTCGTATAGGACTGTCTAGCAGGGTTTCTATGGCTGGATGCCCTTCCTAATACTGTTATATGGTCATTTAATTATGGCCGAAATTCTAGGATTATATTATTATAAAATAACCTTCTCAAAACTACACAAACATATTTGTCCAAAATTCTGTCACCTCTTTTTGTTTAGGTATTGTAAGATATTGTTCTCAAAATAAATAATATCAAAATTTCATAGATTCGATATTATGTGAGATAATTATGTAAGATAAAGCCTTTACCACAAAAATACAATAGTACATATAGAATAATGTAAATGTTAAAGGGTTAATAATTTAAAAGTTTCTTATATTTTTAAATGCCTCTAAGTTTTCAAAAGTAACTGAAAATCATGAAAAGCATTTTCTTTTTTTTTTCTTTAGAAATAAGGTAAGAGGAAGAAACTGTAGTGTGCAAGAGAGAAGTCTGTGTTGGTATGGCCATGTGATGTGCATGGAAGATGACCACTGGGTGAAGAGGTGCCATGTAATCCCATTAGAAGGAAGACACAGTTGGTAATGAAAGTGTTTACTTAGATACTTAGAGAATAATGTATGTGTTATACAAGCATATGTCACTACAACCTAATGATGTGCAGATATTTCTTCACTTCATATTGTTCAGAATAAGGAGAGAGAGATTATTTATGAACATTCATATTTAATATGTACAAGATTAAATGATATGCATTTGTAAACAAGAAGTTGAGCTCAAAAGAAAATATTGAAATTTTATTTGTTTAGTAAGCAATTCAATACAGCTATGTTATGAATAATTATTGTGTTGATCTTGGATGAATGTAATTTAAGTTCCACTATAATTTAGTTTGAAATCAAAATGAAGTGAGCTGTAAAAAAATTAGCTCAGCCCACTACCAAACCTACCAACATACTATTGTAGACTCTCTATATTTCCTATCAACCTTCTCTTCACTGGTTTTCTTACAATCATCATCATCATCTTTTTATGTCTGCTTTTCCCTGCTTGCAAGGGTGGGATGGGAACTGATTCTGGGTTGATTTCTACAGTTGGATGCCCTTCCTAACACCAACCTCATTTACAGTGGGTGCTGGGTGCTTTTTTTGCCGTGGCGCCTCCATGACCACTTTGCAGTTACAATAGACATGATTATTATCCTCAGTGTTATTACATTGCTTAGAATTTCTCATTCTTAACTCTTTCTTTAAGACTTTTCATGTTAAACTGTTTGTGAATGCATGCTTCTTCATTGTGTTTACACAATTGCTTCATTATTTGGATTTAATTACAAGTTATCTATCTTTACTGTATCTCCAGATTATTTCATTTCTTGTGACAATATCATCTATGCACTTATCATTATTGTTTTAAGGCAGTGGAATTTGGTGAAGATATTAGCAAACGAATTTAGAAGCTATATCATATCTATCTTAGCACCTTAAGTTTCTCAACCCAAATCTTGTGCCTGAGTTCAAATTTGCTTTACATCTTGGCAGGATCAATAAAATAAAAACCAGTAAGATCATCAGCTGATAAAATCCTTTACTCTCTTAATATAAAATTGCCTAAAAATGCCATTGGATCTGTAATACAAAGCTGTTTATTTTAACCCTTTAGCATTTAAACCGGCCATATCCAGTCAGAATTATCACACCTCTTTCTGTTCAAACCAGCTGTAACCAGCTGCTTATGCTGAATTTAAAGTATTGTTCTCAATAAATAATATCAAAATCTCATAGATTCAATATTATGTGAGAAATATTATGTGAGATAAAGCCTTTACCACAAAAATGCAATAATATACATAAAAAAAACACACAGTCCATGCTGTAATGTGGCCGTGTAGGTAACACGGTAAAAACCTCCCAGTCAACACTGTAAACGTGGTTCGTGTTAGGAAGGGCATCCAGCCGTAGAAAACCTGCCAGACAGTCCTATACGCTTCTATTAAATTATAATAATTGTTACTACTTTTGGCACAAGGCCAGCAATTATACCAGTGCATTTTATTGACCCCGTAAGGATGAAAGGTAAAGTTAACCTCGGTGAGATTTGAACTCAGAACGTAAAGGGACATAACTCTATGCTGCAAAGCATGGTATCAGACCCTCTACCATTACTGTCAATCCACCACCCTATTAAATTATAATAATTGTTTCTACTTTTGGCACAAGGCCAGCAATTATCCCAGTGTATTACTGGTACTTTATTTTATCGACCCCGTAAGGATGAAAGGCAAAGTAATGTTTGTTAAAATGATTCTACTGTTTCCATTAGTATTATCACCAGGAAATCTTTTTTCTAATCTGTATTATTTTAATGACTTGGTAAGAAGAGAAAGAGAAGTGCTAGACCTTTTGGGGGTCTTCCAAAATTGGTGTGTGACAAGGAGGAAGTTATTTTCAGATTGGAGGCTTGGCTCAAAAGCTTGAAACAGAGTAGATTCCATTAGCCTCTTCAGTGCCATAGATGAGATAACTCATCTTAACCCTTTAGCATTTAAACTGGCCATATCCGACCAGAATCTCTCACCTGTTTCTGTTTAAACTGGCCATAACTGGTCACTCATACTGATGTTAAGGTATTATTCTCAAAACATATAACATCAAAATCTAGTAAATTCGATATTATGTGAGACATTATGTAAGATAAAGCCTTTACCACAAAAAGACAATAGTGTATATAGAGTAATGTAAATGCTAAAGGGTTAACGTGTCTGCATTCCTGCCAGACAAGATAACTCATCCTAACATATTTGAACTCTTTTCCAACAGTTCATAACTTCAAAGCTAGATGGGATTACTAGTTTATTGATGTGACATTCAGATATGCATTGTTAATAAATGTTTGTTAAAAGAAATAGTCATTTTATCGAAAAAAAAATAACCCAGCACAGAAACTGTAGCTGTGTAAAATATACGTGGCAGTCAACAGGTTAAAGACAACTAAGGTTCCTCTTTAACACCACCAGTTGGTAGTACAAAATTAAGTAGCAGATTCAGTTTACCCAAGAAGAGAAACTGTCCTTCTGACAGATTCCCTTTTAATTCTTTTAGACAAATCAACAAGATCCTAGACCTCATTCACTTACTGAGTGAAGTAGAACTCATCAGATCAAACCAAGGAAAGACAACTGTCTATCTGAATTGACAGTATTCCAGACCTTATTCACTTACCAAGTGAGGTGGAACTCGTCAGGTCGGACCAAGGAAACAATGCTTCCATTGGTCTTTCCAATTTCTGATATTATCTACTGTTCACAACTCCTGACTGGAGCAGCAACATGAAATAAAGCATCTTGCTCAAGATACAATGCAGTGCCCAGTTATTTACCAAATTTTACCCACAAATTATTAGTCAATGAATAGCTATGATAGAAGACACTTACCCAAGATACTGTGCAATAGGATCTAAAACACAACCACACAGCCATACCAGTGGCATATTGTATTTATGTAGCAAAATAGATCAGCACAGAGCTAGAACACAATATTTGTAATAGCAAGATACTTAATAGTAGTTGAACAACAATATAACTGACCATATGACTCATGCAACAGTAAATCTATGTTACTAGGATTTTTTCAACAAGCTGACACATTGTGCATATATGTGTGTAGGTTCATATGTGTGTGTATGTGCATATGTGTGTGTAGGTTCATATGTGTGTAGGTGCATATGTGTGTGTAGGTGCATATGTGTGTGTAGGTTTATATGTGTGTGTAGGTGCATATGTGTGTGTAGGTGCATATATGTGTGTAGGTGCATGTGTGTGTGTAGGTGCATATGTGTGTGTAGATGCATATGTGTGTGTAGGTGCATATGTGTGTGTAGGTGCATATGTGTGTGTATGTGCATATGTGTGTGTATGTGCATATGCATACATTTATATGTATGAGTATATAAATATATGCAAACACAGACACACAAAAATATACCCACAGACATACATTCACACAAACATTCACATAAACACATATACACATACACAACATAACAAATGGAACGCCAGCTGCTATTTTGCTATAGTTTTTTCACCATCCCCTTCCTTCATTTTATACACACATACATTCACACAGGCAGCTGTGATAAAGAGAAAGGAGTAGTATGAGGTAGTCAAACTACTCCTCTCTCTTTATGTGTTATGACAGAATTGCAGAAATTTATATTTAGATACAGCTTAGAACAACAAGCATGAATGTAGGAAAGTATTTAAAAGTCTTGTGTCCTAAAGCCAAACTAATACACACAGTGGTTGACCATGTGCTCCAAAGCTACTCTAATCTACAGAAGCCAGGTTACATTCCAACCAGCTAGATAGCCCTACCTCCACCATAATTTACCACTGGTTATATTATATTACATTGTATGTCTCAGCTGCATCGAGTGGCCAAAATGGCAAAGGTATTGACAAGGGGAATAGTCAATGACACCTGCCATAACATCACTTCAGAGGGATCTTTCCTCGGCTGGGCTGTTGATTTTATGATTTTATGGTGGAAAACAGCACTTTGGGGACCAAGGACACTTGAGGCCTCAATGATGACCAGCACAAAAAGGAAGTGGTCAGTGAAGTCCAGGTATTTGGCTATTTACCTCTCTTCTGCATTGCAGCCAGTGGTGCCTGGGTTTGTGGCTGAAGTAACAAAGCTGGAGATGGAGAATGAGTTGCAGCATGAATCATCCCAGTTTAGAGATTTATCTCCCTTGAAGGGAAAGAGAGTTATCCCATCTGAGCACTTACCATCACCACAGGAGAAGACAACTGGCACAAGTTCTGACAAGAAGCCATCCGTGTCAAATCTCCTTCTGATTAGGACATTCAGATTAGTGTGTCAAGGAAACTGTCTTGTGCTATGATGGCAGGATAGCAGATTCTGGCACAAACACTTCTACAGAAATGTTTTCAAAACTGTGTACCACAAAGCCACAGTAACATACAGAGATGGGATACAAACAATCTGCTCCAAAGCTACTTGAATATATGTAAGTAATTTATCCAACCTATTTTAAAGTATATTGCTAACAGTAATCAATTTGAGCAGATCATACTTGTGACTAAGCTGTAACACCTTAATTCCTGACATGAACAGAGACATAATTTCTCATCTTCCACAGTGTATACACACAGGCATATACACATATATAGATGCACATGCACACACGCACACGCACACACACACACACAAACACACACAATGCATGACAATGACGTTAAATTAGTGTGTATATATATGAAGGACGACAGCTGTATAAAAAAGTGCAGAGCAATGAAAATTGATGGAAGCTATGGAGTGGGCAGACCAAGAAAAACCTGGGACGAGGTAATAAAATCTGACCTTGCCCACCTACACCTCTCTAAGACAATGGACACTGGATCGAGATCTTTGGCTCCATGCAGTTGTACAGAAGACCCGACTACCATTGCATACAAAACTACAGTCAGTAGGCACCTCTTAACTCAATGTACACCCCACCACACACACCCTACCCCATCCTCCCTTTCCCATTCCTTCCACTGTCTTGATGACACAACAGTCCACATTGTAAGGTGGCCATGTAGAAAACACGGTGAAAAGGCTCCGAGTCCATACTGTAAATGTCGTTGGTGTTAGGAAGGTCATCCAGCTGTAAAAAAGAAAAAACCTTGCCAGGGACACTTCCGTGTGAGTGAGACATGGTCTCCCGATCATTCCTGCATCAAATGGAACAAAACCGTCTAACCCATGCTAGCGTGGAAGATGGACGATAAACGATGTTGATGATGATGATTATATATATATATAAAGACAGAAGGAGAGAGATAGACAGATACATAGATAGATGTGTGTGTATATATATATACATATATATATATATATATATATGTAGGAGGTGAGTTTTATTGTAGTACAATAAAGCAATGCAGATATCGGATAAGAAGCACTCTACAGTTTGTGGGACTGGAGTATGCATAATATAAGATCAAAAGATGGTTAAAGGAGTTCCATATATTTTATTATGCGCATTTCAAAAACAAACATCATCAAGCAATAATATTTGTGTTTTCATCAGATAAAACAGGAGAACATGATATGAAGGCTAAAAAACACTTGTTGATAGTGCAGTTTTAAATCAACATATCAGATATGTTGATTTAAAACTGCACTATCAACAAGTGTTTTTTAGCCTTCATATCATGTTCTCCTGTTTTATCTGATGAAAACACAAATATTATTGCTTGATGATGTTTGTTTTTGAAATGCGCATAATAAAATATATGGAACTCCTTTAACCATCTTTTGATCTTATATTATATATATATATATATATACATAAATATATAAAATAATTAAGTCAAATATGTAAAATTTGGCTTCGTTTATTATAAATTATAAATTTACTGCTATATATATTTCGGTGACAGCCATTATTGGCTGTGACCTCTTCAGGCAGTCCGAATTGGTGTGGAAAAGACAGGTACACATGTTGTTGAAGTGTGTTTCACTCTGTCAATTCATCGATATGTCCAGCTCCTGGGTGTGTTGTTAGTCCTCCGAGGAACTGTAATCATATGCGTGAGAACAAACGAATTTCAGTGTCTTGGGAGACATTCATATCCCATTGGTCAGTTGTGAGACCACTCCTCAGTCAAAAGTCTATAGAAATTCTTCTGAAGCCGGTCAGCCTGTTATAGTTGTTTTTGTCCGAATGTTTAAGTACAGCTGACCTCCTTCCCTGTGTTGGTAGTGATAGTGGTGTTAAGAGGTCAGCTAGCAGGTCAACTTTAGTATGCTGCTGCTATTGTCTGAAGAATTTAAGTGTGTAGGCTGGCACCCACCATTTCCCGTGTTGGGGGATGCCAAACAAATAAAGAATGTGTGTGTGTTACAACCAATATCAAAAAATTTGAACCTGTGTGTCAGAATTGAGAAGTGTAAAGAATAACAATTCTTATTTTAGCATAGAGTACATACGTGTGATTGTCTGTCAGCTCGCACCGTTGCGCATGCACACGTATAAAGACAGGCTCCAAGATTGAACGGGATTTACTAACCAGATTCTTGCAAACTTGTGGAGTTACCCCTAACCATACGTTGGAAACCGTCCAAGAAACCATGAACTGGATTACAATAAGCAATTTTCTGCTTTCCTAACTATATATATATATATATATACATATATATGTGTATATATATATACATATACATATATATATGTATTATCTATACATATACATATATATATATATGTATTATCTATGTGTATATATACATACATATATATATATGTGTGTGTTGTGTGTGTGTGTGTATGTATGTGTGTATGTATGTCAGGTCACCACTTGGTACTACTGGTAACATGTATTCCAGTACAACCTGTCCCATGGTCGGGTCGTTGGCGACTAAACTGGCAACCCCACCAAGGTTTCTTGGTGAGGAGGGTGACTTTGGACATCCTGCAGGACTAAAAACAAAACCTGTCAAAGGGCAAAGGAGCTCTTAAGAGTCAATGGCCATCCAAAATCACCGGGTAAGATGACCCCTTAGCCTTTGTCAAGGCAGAATTCTAGGAGAAGGAAAACTCTGATATAACACCTGCAACCCTGATGGTATCCAATGATGTTGACTTGTTCTTCTTTTTGGTAAATATCATCTTGGTTAAGAGAGTGGGACTGGCTTTGTGCTGTGCCTTTGCTCACTATAAAAGCTTCACGGCACAGGCATTGCTTTATATCTGGAGATCTCTCTGCACTTGTCATCACATGGTACCATGGGCCCAGCACTATGTGTCAATAACTGTCACAAGTGTAGTGTTTGTACCAGAGTTTTCAAGTCGCTGGCTGGACTAAAAAGTCACACTCGTCAGCGCATCGGTAGGCGTTCTCTTACATGGATATAAAGTAGTGGCCGTACTCGAAAACGAGTTGGCAGCCACCATGTGTACACATACAAATGTATTCATATATATGATGGGGGTTTTCGGTTTTGAATTGTATGTATTTGTTAACAAGAATTTGAGAGCAAAAATAACAAAGAATTCACTGACCAGAATTTGCCTAGCTTATGTTATTGGGGGTAAACATGCTAAATAATATACCATACCACAGGGACTTGCCATCCATTTTTCCCCCCTCTATCTGCTTCTCTCTCAAATAAGTTTGCTGAACTATGGACGCTAGTAATTCATTAAGTAATGTTTTTATGCTGATATTTTGAAATAGACTGTTTTTTTTTTCTTTTATGGGGATTTTTTATATATATATATTATTAATTTGTTTATTTGTATAACCTTTCGAAATGTTGCTTTAGTATATTATACTTTTATGCTGGGCTAAATAAACATCATTTTGATGAATGACCAATTTATGAATATATTTTTGGAGCTCTTCTATTATAATGATGATATATATTTGGATAATCTTGTAGACTTGCTTCCTTTTAGTTTTGAAGCAATAACCATGTGTATGAATCAGATTTTAATAGTAGTCTTTAAATAGTTTTTCTATGTACTTTTGTCAACTGTTATTTGGTTTTGTGCAGAATTACTTCACATATTTGATATAAAATAAATTGTATTTCTTTATATGATTATTATTCAACGTTACCTTTAGAGATGAAGATTTTGTTAATATTTACACTATGTATCAACTGAATTGATCTTGACTTGTCACGAGGTATCATAGTTTGGGATGTGTACATCAGTTTTACTGATGAGTATTCAGTTGTTCACCCAAGTGAATTCCGACTTGGGAACTTTAAGAGTATTAGGATTTTTTTCAACACGCTGATGTGTATGTGTGTATGTGTGCATATGCATACATTTATATGTATGAGTATATAAATATAAACATGCAAACACAAACACACTTTCAAAAATTCACACTCAGACATACATTCACACATATACATTCACAGACACAAACATATATTCATAGACACATACATTCAGACAAACACATACACACAAAGACATACACAGCATAACAAATGGAATGCCAACCACTATATTGCTATGGTTTTTACACACAGATACATTCACACAGGCAGCTGACGTAAAGAGAGAGGAGTAGTATGAGATAGTCAAACTACTCCTCTCTCTTTATGTGTTGTGACAGAATCACAGAAATTTATATATAGAAGCAACTGAATAGTCCAAAGGCATGTATAGATTTAATGCAATTATCGGACTAAATTTGTGAGAGTCAATGTAACAAAGATGGACCTTTGAAAGAGAATCTGAAACCAGAAAAAATCATGAGAGAGAGAAATGGAGAAGGAGAGAGAGTGAGAGAAATAGAGAGAACAATCAACCTCTGTCATGGAATGATGTGTGTGTGTTTGTCATATGCATGGATGATGATCGTTGGTGAAGAAGTGCTAAATGATCCCAGTGGAGGAAAGCTGCAGTCGAGGAAGACCAAGGAGGACTTGGATAGAAGTGGAAAGAGCTGATCTCAGATGACAAAGGAACACAGCAAGTGGAGAGATGCTGTACTGAGAAGAACCTGTCCAACCCATGCAAGCATAAAACAATGGTTGTAAAATGATGATGATATATATATATCATCATCATTTCATATAGAATTTTACATTCTCTGGCATGTTTATATGCCATATATATACACACATTGATGCAGTCTTGGTTACTCACTCTGTATGTATACAGATATAACTTTATTGTATACTTTGGTATGTTTATCATCATATTCATGTTGACTTTTCCATGTTGCTATGGGTTGGCTATGCTTTAAAGTCAGATACTATTCGTGGCACCAACCCATTCAGTCACTTCTTACAACATGCAGGATTATGGTATACATGTCCTAAACGAAATATATATATATATACATATATATATATATAAATATATATGTGTGTGTGTGTGTGTGTGTGTGTGTGTGTGTGTGTGTGTGTGTGTGTGTGTGTGTGTGTGTGTGTGTGTGAACATACATATATGTAAATATATATATATATAAATGGAGGCACATGGCTTAGTGGTTAGAGCATTGGGCTTGCAATCGAAAGGTTGTGAGTTCAATTCTCAAACCGGGTGATGTGTTGTTTCCTTGAGCAAGACACTTGATTTCACATTGCTCCAGTTTACTCAGCTGTAAAGATGAGATGATAGAACGGGGTCCCTATCATTCCACTGCAAAAAAAGCACCCAGCACACACTGTAACGTGGACGTGTAGGCGCCACAGAAAAAAAAGCACCCAGCACACACTGTAACGTGGACGTGTAGGCGCCACAGAAAAAAAAGCACCCAGCACACACTGTAACGTGGACGTGTAGGCGCCACAGAAAAAAAAGCACCCAGCACACACTGTAACGTGGACGTGTAGGCGCCACAGAAAAAAAAGCACCCAGCACACACTGTAACGTGGACGTGTAGGCGCCACAGAAAAAAAAGCACCCAGCACACACTGTAACGTGGACGTGTAGGCGCCACAGAAAAAAAAGCACCCAGCACACACTGTAACGTGGACGTGTAGGCGCCACAGAAAAAAAAGCACCCAGCACACACTGTAACGTGGACGTGTAGGCGCCACAGAAAAAAAAGCACCCAGCACACACTGTAACGTGGACGTGTAGGCGCCACAGAAAAAAAAGCACCCAGCACACACTGTAACGTGGACGTGTAGGCGCCACAGAAAAAAAAGCACCCAGCACACACTGTAACGTGGACGTGTAGGCGCCACAGAAAAAAAAGCACCCAGCACACACTGTAACGTGGACGTGTAGGCGCCACAGAAAAAAAAGCACCCAGCACACACTGTAACGTGGACGTGTAGGCGCCACAGAAAAAAAAGCACCCAGCACTCACTGTAAATGAGGTTGGTGTTAGGAAGGGCATCCAGCTGTAGAAATCAAGCCAGAATCAGTTCCTCTCCCACCCTTGCAAGCAGGGAAAAGCAGACGTAAAATGATGATGATGATGATATATATAATTGGTGTTGGATGCTTAAAGCGTCCATATGCGGTAGGTCGTATGAGCACTCGATGCTCTCATAGAGCAGAGTATGATATCACAGAAAAAAAGTGTTGCGACAAATGGAATTTATTGAACATATTACAATCGTTTCTCTGACGACCAGCTCGAGGCACGATCGATGTGATGATCGAACCAGACTCTGAAAATTGCAAGGTCCTCAGATACATCTTGATTCTATGAAGCAGAGAATCAAGACGTATCTGAGGACCTTGCGATTTTAAGAGTGAGGTTCAATCATCACATCGATCATGCCTGGAGCTGGTCGCCAGATAAACGATTGTAAAATGTTCAATAAATTCCATTCATCTCAACACTGATTCTCTTTTTTTCTGTGATATATATGTGTGTGTATGTGTGTATGAACATATATATATGTAAATATAGTATATATATATATATATAAGAAAATGAGGGGTTTTTTCCAAAATGAAAAAAAAATGAGATGTCCTACACGAGTGAAAGTAAAAGGAAAAAAGATGAAATCGAAAATGCAACGGGAGTCTTTTTAAGAATATTTATTTGTTTCCTTTACCGGTTTCACAGTTCTTTTCAAAAGTAGAATTGAGATGGAGGGTTTGTGGTTTTTCTCACAAGAAAAGCTACAAACCCTCCATCTCAATTCTACTTTTGAAAAGCATAAGAACTGTGAAATCGGTAAAGGAAACAAATAAATATTCTTAAAAAGACTCCCGTTGCATTTTCGATTTCATCTTTTTTCCTTATATATGTATATATACATATATGTCAATATATATATTTTTACATATATATATATCATCATCATCATCACCATTTTACGTCCGTTCTTCCACGCTAGCATGGGTTAGACGGGTTGTCCTGTTGTGGACAGTGTCTGGTCAGCTGACCTTCCTAACACCAACCTCATTTACAGTGAGTGCTGGGTGCTTTTTTGCCATGGCACCTCCACGACCACTTTTGCAGTGGAATGATAGGGACCCCAGTCCTATCATCTCATTTCTACAGCTGAGTAAACTGGAGCAATGTGAAATAAAGTGTCTTGCTCAAGGAAACAACACATCACCCGGTCCGAGAATCGAACTCACAACCTTTCAATTGCAAGCCCAATGCTCCAACCACTAAGCCATGCATCTTCATTATATATATAATATAATAATTGTTTCTACTTTTGGCTTAAGGACAGCAATTACCCCAGTGCATTACTGGTGGTTTATTTTATTGACCTGGTAAGCATGAAAGACAAAGTTAACCTCGGCGGATTTGAACTCAGAATGCAAAGGGCCATAACTCTATGGTGCAAAACATGGTGTCTGACCCTCTACCAATACTGCCAATATATATATATATTTATATATATATATATACGTACATACATATATGTATACAGACGTACAGTAGTATGTGTATATATACATACATGCACACATATATATATGTACGTATGGATTCACCGAACATTTATTATAATGCTCGGTTTGTTTGTAAACAAACATCCCGAATTAAGCCGTACAGTGTTTAGCAACCACCGTTGCCCTTTTGTTCAACACTGACAATGGAACGATGTACTAGTTTCAAGCTTATTAGCTATCGTCAGCTTATTAGCTATCGTATAAACAAACCGAGCATTATAATAAATGTTCGGTGAATCCATACGTACATATATATATGTGTGCATGTATGTATATATATATACATACTACCGTACGTCTGTATACATATATGTATTTACGCATACATACTTATATTTAAGTAACAGCCGTACTAAGAGTGAGAAATGAAATTTCGTTTCATTTTTCCCATTTATAAATATATATATAACCATAAATATATATACATTTCTGTGTCTGTGTGTTTTTCTCTATGTGTGTATAAGAAATTGATTTAAGATAGATATGGTGCCAGAGTGGATAGCTACCAGCTGCTCTATGTTTAACTGATATCAATAAAGTTTTTTGTTTAATTATAGATCTGTTATTTATCCCCAACAAAAACTCAGATTAGTTAGGGAGGAAGAATGATATATTGCAATATTTCTTCTTTTCCCTAGCACATATGAATGAATGAAAATTACTTCAATGTGGGATTGAATTTGAACTTTGCAATCTATGTATAAAGGATGTATAAAGGGAGACTATAAAGGGAGACTTCCATTCAATCCAACATTTAAAAAAAAAACATTTTGTCACGGAGAGAAGAGCAGTGCTAATGATCCATTTTGAAACTTCTGTGACTGATGTTAGTGAAAGGAGGAAAGCACTCTTAACTCTTTTGATTCCAACTGCCTCAAAACATCTCTCACTCTATGACACAAAACTGTTTATTTTAAATTGTTTATATTTATATAAAAACTTTGCATCTAAATTCTATATAAGAACTTTTGTTAAAAATTATATTTCAAACACCATCTTAACCTCTTCAGTGCCACAGACGAGGTAACTCATCCTAACATGTCTGCATTCCAGTACCATGGACGAGGTAACTCATCCTAACATGTCTGCATTCCAGTACCATGGACGAGGTAACTCATCCTAACATGTCTGCATTCCAGTACCATGGACAAGGTAACTCATCCTAACATGTCTGCATTCCAGTACCATGGACAAGGTAACTCATCCTAACATGTCTGCATTCCAGTACCATGGACAAGGTAACTCATCCTAACATGTCTGCATTCCAGTACCATGGACAAGGTAACTCATCCTAACATGTCTGCATTCCAGTACCATGGACAAGGTAACTCATCCTAACATGTCTGCATTCCAGTACCATGGACAAGGTAACTCATCCTAACATGTCTGCATTCCAGTGCCACAGACGAGGTAACTCATCCTAACATGTCTGCATTCCAGTACCATGGACGAGATAACTCAACTGTCACCACAGAATATGAACCTGAAGATTGCGAAAGCATGAAAGTACTTGTTCAATTAACACTTAACATTTAATATTCTACCATACTATTTCATTCTAACACCATTATAAATTTTAAAGGATTGTAAATAAAACTAGTAAATCAGACAAAGCTGTTATTCCTTTTATTAATATAATCTTCTATACACAATCATACACACCCGTGTATATTTATTTATATATATATATATATATATATATATATATGTGTGTGTGTGTGTGTGTTGAACTTCCATTCAATTTCCATCAATGAAAGTCTACTCCCATAGTATAGGTCAACGCAAGGCTACAGTAGAAGACACCTGACCAAGGTGCCATGCAGTGGGACTCAACCCAAAACTAGGTGGGTGTAAAGAGAACTCTTTAACCACATAGCCATGCCTGCACTTATTTAGCTTAACATTTTATACATAACTTCAGGATGTATTTATCATTCTATTTAAGGTTAAATATTAGTGTTTGTTAGATTTCTTTGAATCTTCTTCCTAAGTTTGAAATCAGCAACAATTAAGCCGTTATCCAAAAATTTCTCTGTCACGAACATAGCAATACAATGAAAGAATGTCAAAAGCCTCTTAACAGTTTGTTGCCATTTTTGATGATATGAAAACGAGTAAAAACAAATATTTTGAAAAATATTATTGTTTTAAGAACAATAGAGCAGAAGGCATTATTTGTGAGCATCAGTGTACAGTGATTTCCACATATTAATAAATAAAAGCAAACTAACCACAATATAACAATATAACAATTACTTCGGAGGTAGAGACTACTACTCTAAAAGCAGAACTCCCATAGCTATGCCATTTCCATCAGTTCATATATTTTGAAGACAGCAGTTCTCTTGAAATCACTATCAGTTTATCCTCATACACCCAGATAGTAGTTATTAACAGTTAACATAGAGACATGCACACATATACCTTCATACATCTACATACACATACTTACACCACATACATCTACATACATATACTTACACCACATACATCTACATACATATACTTACACCACATACATCTACATAGATATACTTATACCACATACATCTACATACATATACTTACACCACATACATCTACATACACATACTTACACCACATACATCTACATACATATACTTACACCACATACATCTACATACATATACTTACACCACATACATCTACATAGATATACTTATACCACATACATCTACATACACATACTTATACCACATACATCTACATACACATACTTACACCATATACATCTACATACATATACTTATACCACATACATCTACATACATATACTTACACCATATACATCTACATACACATACTTATACCACATACATCTACATACACATACTTACACCACATACATCTACATACATATACTTACACCACATACATCTACATACACATACTTACACCACATACATCTACATACACATACTTACACCACATACATCTACATACACATACTTACACCACATACATCTACATACACATACTTATACCACATACATCTACATACACATACTTACACCATATACATCTACATACATATACTTATACCACATACATCTACATACATATACTTACACCATATACATCTACATACACATACTTATACCACATACATCTACATACATATACTTATACCACATACATCTACATACATATACTTACACCACATACATCTACATACACATACTTACACCACATACATCTACATACATATACTTACACCACATACATCTACATACACATACTTATACCACATACATCTACATACACATACTTATACCACATACATCTACATACACATACTTACACCACATACATCTACATACATATACTTACACCACATACATCTACATACATATACTTATACCACATACATCTACATACATATACTTACACCATATACATCTACATACACATACTTATACCACATACATCTACATACATATACTTATACCACATACATCTACATACACATACTTACACCACATACATCTACATACACATACTTATACCACATACATCTACATACATATACTTACACCACATACATCTACATACACATACTTACACCACATACATATACATACACATACTTACACCACATACATATACATACACATACTTACACCACATACATCTACATACATATACTTATACCACATACATATACATACACATACTTACACCACATACATCTACATACATATACTTACACCACATACATCTACATACACATACTTACACCACATACATCTACATACATATACTTACACCATATACATCGACATACACATACTTACACCACATACATCTACATACATATACTTACACCATATACATCGACATACACATACTTACACCATATACATCTACATACATATACTTACACCATATACATCGACATACACATACTTACACCACATACATATACATACACATACTTATACCACATACATCTACATACACATACTTACACCACATACATATACATACACATACTTACACCACATACATCTACATACACATACTTACACCACATACATCTACATACACATACTTACACCACATACATCTACATAGATATACTTACACCACATACATCTACATACACATACTTACACCATATTCATATACATACACATACTTACACCACATACATCTACATACATATACTTACACCACATACATCTACATACACATACTTACACCACATACATCTACATACACATACTTACACCACATACATCTACATACACATACTTACACCACATACATCTACATACATATACTTACACCACATACATCTACATACATATACTTACACCACATACATCTACATACATATACTTATACCACATACATCTACATACACATACTTACACCACATACATCTACATACACATACTTATACCACATACATCTACATACACATACTTACACCACATACATCTACATACACATACTTATACCACATACATCTACATACACATACTTACACCACATACATCTACATACACATACTTATACCACATACATCTACATACACATACTTACACCACATACATCTACATACACATACTTATACCACATGCATCTACATACACATACTTACACCACATACATCTACATACACATACTTACACCACATACACATACTTACACCACATACATATACTTACATATACTTACACCACATACATCTACATACACATACTTATACCACATACATCTACATACATATACTTACACCACATACATCTACATACACATACTTACACCACATACATCTACATACACATACTTACACCACATACACATACTTACACCACATACATCTACATACACATACTTACACCATATACATCTACATACACATACTTACACCATATACATCTACATACACATACTTACACCACATACATCTACATACACATACTTACACCATATACATCTACATACACATACTTACACCACATACATCTACATACACATACTTACACCACATACATCTACATACACATACTTATACCACATACATCTACATACACATACTTACACCACATACATCTACATACATATACTTACACCACATACATCTACATACATATACTTATACCACATACATATACTTACATATACTTACACCACATACATCTACATACATATACTTATACCACATACATCTACATAGATATACTTACACCACATACATCTACATAGATATACTTACACCACATACATCTACATACATATACTTACACCACATACATCTACATAGATATACTTACACCACATACATCTACATACACATACTTACACCACATACATCTACATACATATACTTATACCACATACATATACTTACACCACATACATACTCAAAGATAGATTCATACATCTACACATACATCACTGTATCCACATACATACTTAAAGATAGACACTTACATGTACATACACATACTTACACCACATACATACACAAACATACAGACACATACATGTACATACACACCAATGTATTAATTTGTACATACTTTTATAAATATGTACGCATGTTTAACTATAATTAAACAATAGCATAGCTCGGCCACCTACCCACATACATATAGACACATACACACCACTATATTAATTTGTTTATACAACTATAAATATGTATATAGTTATGTGTATATATCTGACTAATTGTTTGCATGTTTATGGATAAGAATATAATAAATAGGCAAATTATTTGTTTGCCTAAAAATAGATGAATTATTTCTATATTTATGAATTTATTTTATTTTATTTTATTTTACAGAGTAGGTAAAAATTAGAATAGCAATAATAATTTCAAGATCTTGTTATATTCTGAAAATAAGGAACACAATTAATTAAGAATTTCTTATAAAAGATGACTATCTATAAAATAGAAATACAGACTATTCAATATTAGCAATTGTGTATCTAGAAGCCTACTGACATAGTTTCAGCATAATGGAAATTGGTGTGAGAATTATTTTCCTTTCTAAAAGTAAGGCTATAGGATTTGGGGTCCAAGTACTTTCCACTATAGTTTGGTGAGAAGCTTGGCCTTAACTGCAGAAGATCTGTGAAGTTTAGAACATGCTATCAAATATCCCCTCATCCCTTCACACCCATACTATCAAATATCATCCCCTAAAGGTTGATCGAAACCTTGGAGTGGGGAGACCCAAGAAGACCTGGAATGAGGTGATAAAAACTGACCTCTCAAAGGCGATGACACGGGACCAAGACCTCTGGCGATATGCAGTAGTACAGAAGACTCAACTTCCCACGGGTACAAGCCAACGCTAAAGCATATAGACAATATGCCCCACACCTCTCCCGCTGTAAAGTGGTCGTGTAGGTGCCACGACAAAAAGCACCCAGTACTCACTGTAAATGAGGTTGGTGTTAGGAAGGGTATCCAGCTGTAGAAATCAAGCCAGAATCAGTTCCTGTATGAGCACCTGACCTGGCATTGCCCACGACAGGACAACTTGTCTAACCCATGCTAGCATGGAAGAATGGACGTAAAACGGTGATGTTGATGATGATGATGATGATGACCCTCACATACCCATACTATCAAATATGACCTCATCCTCTTCACACACACATATTATAAAATATCACATCATCCCCTCATACCCATCACCTTGTCAAATCCCATCATTTAGAGTGAACCCAAAGATTCTCACCTCTCCTACCTCCACCCATGACTACATACTTATCATCCGTCTTACCTCCTCCACATCCTATTCCTTCTTCCCCACATATGGCAGAGAGGATTCTTCAGTTGAGTCAATGACTAAGAAACTCTCTAGTGCTGGTGCAAAACAAATGCATCCAGTACACCCTGTAAGATGGTTTATGATAGCAAAAATACCCAAATATAGAAACCATGCCAAAAAAAGGCCGAAAGGATCTTCAGTGTACCAAGAGCAAGACAACCTCCCTAGTGTAGGTGAAGGGATAAACACACCATGTGCACTCTGTATAGTGGTTGGTGATAAAAAGGAAAACAGTCCATAGAAAATTTGCCAAATAAAGGATCTGGAGGATTCTTCACTACTGTCAAAAATATGACAACCTCTCTATTGCTGATGCCAAGATAAAATGCACCCAGTGCACTCTGTATAGTGCAGTAACATATGTGAGATGCCTCACCAATATGATAGGTCAGTAGAACTGATTAAGTACTGAGTTGGCCTCTAACAACTCATCCAATGATGATGGTGATGCTATATGTGTGTGTGAATGAGAGAAAGAGTGGAGGGAGTCTGTGTTTACATTTACAGCTTGTTTATTTGTTTGTATCCTGTAACTGAGTGATTCAACCCTTTACCATTTACATTACTCTATATATACTATTATATTTTCATGGTAAAGGACGGTGGATTGGCAGAATCGGTAGAGGGTTGGACATGCTTTCCAGCATAGTTACGTCCCTTTACGATCTGAGTTCAAATCCCGCCATGGTTAACTTTGCCTTTCATCCTTACGAGGTTGATAAAATAAAGTACCAGTAATGTACTGGGTAATTGCTGGCCTTGTGCTGAAAGTAGAAACAATTATATTTTCATGGTAAAGGCTTTATCTCACATAATTATCTCATATAATATCGAATCTATGAGATTTTGATATTATTTATTTTGAGAGCAATACCTTAACAACAGTATGAATAGCCGGTTACAGCCAGTTTGAACAGAAAGAGATGAGGGAATTCTGGCCGGATATGGCCGCTTTAAATGCTAAAGGGTTAACAAATAACAATTTATAAATAATTTCCAGACTTGAAAAAAAGAAGTACTTAGTTGATATTTTAACCCTTTAGCATTCACATTACTCTATATATACTATTATATTTTCATGATAAAGGCTTTACCTCACATAATTATCTCACATAATATCGAATCTATGAGATTTTGAAAGTATTTATTTTGAGAACAATACCTTAACATCAGTTTGAGCAACCAGTTACAGCCAGTTTCAACAGAAAAAGGTAAAGAATTCTGGCCGGTTTTGGTCGGTTTGAACATTAAAGAGTTAAAGTAAATTCCTTGAAAGTAGAGTCCCCAGCATGGCCACAGTCTAATAACTGAATCTAGTGAAAGAATATTAGCATTTTAAAAGATATAAGTAAATGGATCTCAGCCAGTTTCAACAACATTATGGTGTTGCTTATTAAATTGGTGTGAAAGTGGCTGAGTATTCCACAAACATGTATACCTTCAATGTAATTTGCAGGCATTGTGAAGGCGCATGGCTTAGTGGTTAGAGCTTTGGGCTTGCAATTGGAAGGTTGTGAGTTCAATTCTTGGACCGGGTGATGCATGTGTCCTTGAGCAAGACACTTTATTTCACGTAGCTCCAGTTTACTCTGTAGAAATGAGTTGTGACGTCACTGGTGCCAAGCTGTATCGGCTTTTACCTTTCCCTTGTACAACATCAGTGGCATGGAGAGGGGAGGCTGGTATGCATGGGTGACTGCTGGTCTTCCACAAAACAAAATTGCCCAGGCTTGTGCCTCGGAGGGAAACTTTCTAGGTGCAAAACCATGGTCATTTGTGACCGAGTGGGCTCTTTAATCTGCAGGCAGATTCAGCATGACACAAGTATGGATTTTTAAAATTACAAGTACAAACCATATGGCTGGCTTGCACAGTTTTTGTTAACCCTTTACAATTTAAACCAGCCCTATCTGGCCAGAATTCTCTCACATCTTTCTGTTCAAACCGACTGTAACGGGCTGCTCATACTGATGTTAAGGTATTGTTCTCAAAATGAATAATATCAAAATCTTATAGGTTAGATATTATGTGAGACAGTTATGTGAAATAAAGTGCTAATGATGAAAATACAATAGTAAATATAGAGTAATGTAAATGTTAAAGGGTTAAACCAGTTTCACTCACAAAAATTTGCTCAACTCTGAGATTTGGTAAGAGACAGTAACCCAAGATACCACATGATGCTATCAGACCTGAGATCTCATGATTGCAAAGCAAGAGTTTTAACTATTCATCAATGTTTTAAAAATACAACTTTACACAGCCTGTCGCTAGTTTTCAGATGGAAACAAAGATATTTTCTTCTTTCTCAGTCACCTTAACCCCGCAGCAATTTTCTTGTAAAATTTCGTTAGAATGAAATTTTACTAGAAGTTCATAGGTTGTTTCTTGTGAAAATAGTATTTAATAAACGAACAATTGCTTCGCATTTCTCATTCTTAATTCTTGCATAGACATTTCATGTTAAACTGTGAAGGTTTGAAGCAAATTTATTTTGTAATATCTCTGAATGAAAGCTGAACAATTCTTTTAAGTCCAGCATGTAATATTTGACTTTTCAGAGTCACGTAACCTTATATTTATTATGGATAATTTTGCTTCCCCTTTGTTACATATGTTGACATAGAACACCTAGATCTCCAGGCTTCTAAACATTGTGGTGTTGCATTTCTTATGAGCAACTTTACATTAAAGAACATTCTTTATATTTATTTGTACCACATTCCAAGAAAAATTGTTTGGTAACAACTCCCACTCCTACATATTCACACAAACACAACTCTAGGGCCTTTCATTAACTGAATTATGGAACAAATTTTGCCAAAAGAAGAAGATACTCTGTTAATGTACCATTTGTATGTGCAGCTATGAAATTATCTGTTGAATTGAAAGATTGCAAAAACACATTGAATTTCAAGTTGATAAATTTTTCAGCTTTTTCATCTGGGCAAAAAGCTGGGCACAGAATTTGGATAGGCACTTGAGGAAACTAAGTAGATACTGTGCTCAGCAGTATTTGATAGAGAACGTGCATGACTCTTTGGTTGGTTACCCCTACCACTTACTCTGATATGGTTGCCTGGGGATACAGCACTTTTTGCTCCCTTTTCTACATGTTACTGGACATGTGTGTGAGGTAGTAAGAGATTTGAGGTAATCCTGGATAGAGTGAAGATGTACAGTGATCGTGAAAATAGCTACTAAATAGTAATAGTGGAGGTGAGGCATGGATGGGTCATCACATACTTTATGGTAGTAAGTGAGCCTTCTCCAGCACCACATGAAGCCAATCCTTGCAGGGTTTTTGTCACCTCCAACAGTCAGTTTTCATTACTTCATTCCATAACTTCCTAGGTCTACCTCTTCCATAAGTCTCATTCACTGAGATTTCTTGGCACTTCTTTATACAGCTATCTTCCATACATATCACATGTATATATTAACACAGCCTTCTCTCTTATAAACCACCATATTTCCAGGTGCCGAAGATGCTTCATCCTCGAGGACACACCCTAATTTTGACAATCAAAAATTTGAAAAAAAAATAATAAACAACCTTCGGCCTCCAGTATACATGGTAGATTTTTTAGACTTATTTTCGGAAAAAAGTAGAGTCTTTGATGCCAGGAAATATAGTATATCCATGAGGCTCGCACCTGCTGCTAGCCAGCTCAGCGCCTATGGTCGAAAGTAGGGAGGTAACCCTAGGGCCAAGGATACCAGAAGTCTTCACTGCTAGGGACACAACCGCAAACTTGTCGGAGAGCAATCAATACTTGGAGAGTTTGCCCTCCTCAGCCCAAAATCACATGTATATAGCAACACAGACTTCTCTCTTATAAACTACATCCATATATATCTACCATATATATCACATGTACATACCAACACAGTCTTATATACTTCATTATATATTATATTCCTGTTATAGTAAGCTTTTTTTCGCAGCTAGCTTATGCTACATCAGTCATGCACACTAACATTTCATACACATACACACACACACGCGCACTCACACAAAAGATGGGACGGGCTTCCACTTTGTGTTTGTCTACCAAATATTCCACTCACAAGGCATTGGCCAACTAAATGCTACATTAGAATATACTTGTCTGAAGTACTGCAAAATCCTTAACCTTATAGTTATATGATTTTATTAATTTACTTAAATAACAAGAATTAAGATAAGAAAAAGAGAATAATTACTAAAAAACCCCAATTAGTTTTGTGTTATATTTGCTGAGTTTTAAAGACCACCGAAAATAATGGGATGTTTTACTGTCATTCAAAAACTTAAATTAGTCTCAAGGTGAGAACTTTTTATTTGTATTCTCTCATGTCAACATCTTTTACATTCCTATACTTATTAGCTGTTAGTTGACAAGACCCCACAGTTATAATATATAAGTAGTTTAGTTTTACCTCCCAGTGATCTAAGCTGATGTAGATCAATAGCTCAGGAGAAAAGCAAGATAAGTCATTGCCTTGAAAAGGAAATGTCAAAATAGAGACTAGTAGATAGAAAATTCACTTAAGTCTACACATCACCCAAAATTAATTGGCTTGGAAGCTCTTGTAGTACAGAACTTACAAGGAAATGCTAATGAAGAAGGTCGCCAAAGTCTTCTGTGACATTTAATAAAGTAACTGTCAACTCTTGAGAGGAATTAATTCTGTCAATGCTGATTAGTAGTTTTCTTTCACCAAATATTGGTATTAACTCAGTGTGTAATGGCACTCTTTTAAATTAGGTGTTCACTCTGGAATCAACAAAAGAAGATTTATGTTAACACTACCATAATTGTCTTTAATTTCATTAGGAAATTGAAGTATATTTATACATTTTTCACCTATCAAATTATTAGTAATAATTTAAATAGTTGCTACTACCAATTTTGTTTTCTTTATTCCTTATTATTTTCACCAATTGCATATAAAAATGAAAATCATTTGCTGCAAACTATAACTAGAGTCAGTTGGGTTTGACTAGTCTTGAGATTTGAAGGCAAAATTTATACTAAATTCTTGAGCATCCAATTCAAGATTTAAGCAGAAGCCAAACAAGCTACAGGTTAGGACCTCACAGACTTCAGAGGCTGCAGAATAATAAAAAAAACATAGATGCTTTCAGTTTTTGTGAAACCTTCTGGTTTATTCAGTAGATGTTGAGGGTAATTTGACAGTAGAAGTCGCAGTGATAGGCACATTTTTCAAATGCAGGTAGGATATATAGAGGTGGTTGATAGCTTCCGATAGCTAGGTGATCAGATTAGCAAGGGAAGAGGCTGCTCCGAGGCCATAGTATCTAGAATAAGGTCAGGTTGGAAGAAGTTTAGGGAGCTGCTTCCTCTGTTGACAAAGAAGGGCTTCTCCCTACGAACAAAAGGCTGGTTATATGATGCCTGTGTAAGATGCGCGATGCTGCATGGTAGTGAGACATGGGCAGCAACTGTGGAGGATATGCGACGGACGGCTGAAGAGAAATGAAGCAAACATGCTCCGATGGATGTGCAATGTCAATGTGCATCAATGACCAAACATAGATGAGTTGAGAGAAAAACTGTGTATAACAGGGATAAGCTGTAGTGTGCAGGAGAGAAGACTGCATCGGTATAGACATGTGATGCGCATGAAGGTTGACCGCTGGGTAAAGAAGTGTCAAGAAATTCCAGTGGAAGGAAGACGTAGTAGAGGAAGACCACAAAAATCATGGGCAGAGGTGGTGAGAGCTGACCTCAGATCGCTGAAGCTCACAGAGGAAATGACAAAGGACCATGACGAATGGAGAGATGCTGAGCTGAATAGGACCCATCCCACCCTTGCAAGCAGGGAAATGTAGACGTAAAAGGATGATGATGATGATGTGGTGTAATTTTTAGCAAAGGGTCTCAGTCTAAATTCAATACTTAATACACTGAACATTTAAACCGGCCAAAATTGTTGGCCTTGTGCCTAAAGTAGAAACAATTATTATTGTTCTTATTCATGATGATTTACAGAGTAATTCAGTTGACTAAAAATATCATTTCAGTCATCCATTTGGTTGTTTATTTACAGAGTAATATTTATTTCCCTTTTCGTATAGATACTGTTTATATTGCAAATACTGTATAAGTTTTGTATTTTGAACTGATAATAAATAATAATAATAATTGTTTCTACTTTTGGCACAAGGCCAGCAATTACCCCAGTGTATTACTGGTACTTTATTTTTTTGACCCCCGTAAGGATGAAAAGCAAAGTTAACCTTGGCAAGTTTTGAACTCAAACCCTAAAGGGCTGTAACTCTATGCTACAAAGCATGTTGTTCAATGCTCTACCAATACTGACAATCCACCGCCCTTAAACAATAATAATAATGATGAATTTCAACGTTTTATTTTTCTAATATTCGGAATGAAATTGACTGGCAATCAAATTACCGGGGTTCAAATTACCAGAGTCAAAATACCGGGAGTGAAATTACTGGGAATTTGCTTTCCATGATGCAAGTTTCAACAAGACTTGACAAAAGTCAGATTGATGAAGAAGGATTGAGTGAAAATGAATACAAGGTAAGTTATCTTACTAATGCAGTGAAGATAAATCATCATCATCATCGTTTTTAAGTCCATTTTTTCTTGCTTGCATGGGATGGACAAGCTCTTTTTAAACCTGGTATCTCTCCATTCGCTGTGTTCCTTTGTTATCTCCTTTGTGAGTCTCAGTGATTTGAGAGCAGTTCTCACCACTTCTGCCCAGGTCTTTCTTGGGCAACCTCTACTGCCATTTCCATCTACTCTTATTTTCTAGCACTTCTTCACTTCACCCAGTGATAATCATTCATGTATATCACATGTCAGTACCAACACTGTCTTCTCTCTTGCACACCACTTCAGATTCCTCTTAATATCCAGTTTCTCCCTCAGTTCATCCAAGCTTTGCCTTTCTCTTACATTTATATTGCACATCCAGTCTACACTAAATAGAAATATAAAGCATAAAATCTAAATATATAGCTTAAAAAGACAATAGAATAACTTTTAAGTGAAAAACTTCCCATCCATAATTAGATGAACTAGCAGAAAAACCACCCTTTCGGTGTTTTTTTTGCTAGCATGTGTAGTGTGCATATTGATATTATATGCGAATATATATGCATTTACATATGCTACATCAAATAAAATCTTAATTGAGAATATGCACAGAAACTGAAGAAAGACTGTGTTACACTCTCTTCTGTAATCATTAAAATAATCCATGATACATTTAAAAAAGACAATATATACAAACTGCATAAGGAGAAAATTAGTGATGGAAATATAAATTTTATATAATGATGCAAATCTTATATAACGATGCAAACCTTATATAACGATGCAAATCTTATATAACGATGAACGTTTATATAAGCGATGTAATGATGTAATGAGTGTTATAGTATAATTGTTTCTACTTTTGGCACAAGGCCAGCAATTACCCAGTGTATTACTAGTACTTTATTTTATCGACCCCGTAAGGATGAAAGGCAAAGTTAACCTCGGCGGGATGGACTCTAACCAGAAGTGTTGACATTTGAAAATTTTAAAGAAGTGAATCTTGAAATAAGCAATAAAATTATCTATATTTAATCAAGAGTTATGAAATTTAGTGGATAAATTATGTAATATTCATTCATTATTTATTCAAAGTAATCCAACTTATTTTACAAACGGGATAACAAATTATATTCAGGATGCACTCCTCCTTTTATTATATTAAGATAGGTCTGATAACTACTAGTAGGTTGTATCGATGAAGAGATTATTATATAAAATATTCAAGAAATATTGAAATTTCCGACGATGTACAGAAGATTGAAAGTATGAGAATGAAAATTTGTTGACTTGAGTTTAAGATCTTAATGTTCATTAACCTGTTGACTGCCACATATATTTTACAGTTGCTATGCGAGGGTGTTTTCAGTAAAATGATTATTTTGATTGACAAACGTCACATCAATAAACTAGTAACCCCATATAGTTTTGAACTGATATAGTTATGAACTGATAGAAATGAGTTCATAACTTTGAAAATATAAACTTTCGGAAACGAGTTTATAACTTTGAAATTATAAACTTTCGGAAACGAGTTCATAACTTTGAAGTTATGAACTGTTGGAAACAAGTTCATAACTTTAAAGTTATGAACTGTTGGAAAAGAGTCCAAACATGTTAGGACTAGTTATCTCGTCCATGGCACTGGAATGCATACATGTTAAGACGAGTTATCTCATCTACGGCACTAAAGGGGTTAATGTTACTTAAGAACACATTTATAATGTGCAATCAAATTCCAATAATATAGGAGGTTGAAAATGTAAGTAAAAGTGTGTCAGCCTTAAATTTGGGATATTTGGTTGTAGTGTTTACATTGCTTCAGAAATCACTAAAGAAGTCTTTATATTTGAACAATACCTTTCCCTCAAGATCTACAATTATTTCAATCATATCTACTTATAAGTTATTCTCATTATCTGCATTATATGATTTTACATAGAATATAGAACCATTCCAGTACAAATATGTATATTCTGCAGATCTTCAAAATGATATTTAAAGGTTTCAAAGTTGGTAGTATGGATGAGTAGGCTGTTATTTGTAATATTCAAGAATTGTAGAAACTTTCTGTGATACACAGAAGAATTCTTGAAACCAATCTATTCTTCAAATAAACATATGTGCTTGAATATTCTTATATCTTTCTTTGAGAATCATTTGTGCACTTCATAAAATTCAGAATAATTCATCTAAATAAAACAGGTTATTCTTCTCATTGCCAAAGTTCACTGCTTCATGATGGATCCACATCATTAGGGAATGCCACATATGAATCAAAATATTTGACTAACTATTGTCAAATATGCGTTAAAGACAGAAAAACTTTATAAATAATACACACAAGTTCACAAATACACAACATATACATATTTAACACTTACATCTTAATAACAACACACTTTCACTATAGGGTAAAGATCCCCTTTGGTCACAAATGACCATGGCATTTGCATCTCGAAAGTTCCTCTTCGAGGCACAACTCTGGGCTAGGTTGTTTGAGGAAGACCAGCAGTCACCCATGCATACCAGCCTCCCCTATCCACACCAGCGATGATGTCCAAGCGAAAGGCAATGGCTGATACAGCTTGACACTAGTGACGTCACAACTCATTTCTACAGCTGAGTAAACTGGAGCAACGTGAAATAAAGTGTCTTGCTCAAGGACACAACGCATCATCCGGTCCAAGAATCAAACTCACAACCTTTTGTTTGCAAGCCCAATGCTCTAACTACTAAGCCATGTGCCTTCATTATAATGATCTATATAATTATACAAAAAAATAAACACATTCTCATACACACAACACATACACTTTAACAATTATAATTACATTCAAAAATATAAACTTACAAACATATGAATTACTCCCCCTGAATAACAAAAGCACCAAGTTTATTGTTATATTATTGTTACCTCCTTTGCACTTGACAAGATTTCATGTATAAAATAACATCAGCCATCTTAGTCTCACCTGAAAGATAAGCAACACTAGAGGATGCTTTGAAACCTTAGGTGGCAAGCAACTGTGTTGAGGAATTATTTATTATATATTTTGGCTCTAAACTTAACATAGAGTGCACTTTTATTGTTTGATCCTCAGAAACTCTCATACTATATATATATATATATATATATATCAGATAGGGTGTGGTAAAATACCCACCAGAGTACTTGATACTTGGGTAGTAAAGTGGGTAATATGAAAAGATTCGGGACCCCGAAGGTTGAGCTCCAGCTGTTTTGACAGCTCAGCAGTCGGGGTCCTGAATCTTTTCATATATATATATATATATAGTAATAATACTTCTGCATTCACAGATTGGCTTTTTTAGTTTCAGAAGATCCCGTTAAGGGTGAAAGCAGTGATTCTTTGCTTAAACTTTAATCTGTTATGTTAATAAATATATATATATATATATATATATATATATATATATACTCTCAGGTCTCGAATAACCCCCCCCCCCCCCTCTCACCCCCGTTAATAGTTTCTCAGTGAATGAAAATGAAAATGAAGAAAAGGAAGAAACAAGACAGGCTGATCAACAAAAGAGTGGAAGATCTGTTTATGGATATAAAACCAATGATGATTCAATATGAGGCCACTGTATCTTCAGAATATAGAGAGAAGTCATTTAGCTACTGAAAGAGCCAAAGTAAACCATGCAATGATGTACATTGAAACCAATGGTATCATCAACTTGAGAAAGTTAATTAGCACTTTCGGGTTTCTGGTGGGTGAGGGATTAGGTATTAAATAAACTGAAAGGAAGAAATGTAAGGAACCCTGGAAGATAATAATGGAAGGTGATATAACTCAACTCAGAAAAGATTTAGGTAAAATGGAAGCATGGCAGAGAGGAAAATGTAAGAAGGCCAAAGCAGGAAAGAAACAATGCATGGGCATCTTTTTTCTTCGCCCACTTACTCCTGAGAGGGTCATGGGGGCAGAGTCCTCAAACACTCCTTCCAGCTGGTCCTGTCAGAAGCAACCATCTCCAACTGATCCTGCTGGATCCCCAAACATGACCAGCCAAGCTCATCGATGTTATGCAACCATCTTACTTGGGGTCTAGCCCTGGGTCTCCTGTCCAGTAATTCTTTCCTGAGATATTCTAACCACATGACCATAGTATCGGAGCTGTGATCTCTATGCATGGGCATACGATACAAAATAAAATTGAAAGGTTTGGATGTAGTGATGGAAGAATAGAATCAGTGAATTGAGTTAAGGTAAAATCTAATTGGGTTAGGTGCTAGACAAAATACTGTTAGAGGAAAGTAGTGCACAAGTTGCTCCTAATGCAGAATAATCCACACAATTTTGGTCAAATCTATGGGAAACTGCAATAGAGCATGGCGAAGATGTGAGATAGATATATGAAGTTGAGCATAAGTTATCTAATGAACAAAAACAGAGATGGAAAAGAATTTCAAAGGAAGACATTCAAGAGTATGGTAGGAAAATGTCAAACTGGAATTCTTCTGGACTGGATGGGATCCAAGGATTCTGGTTGAAGAATTTTTAAAGTATCCATTCAAGGCTAGGAATGCACCTAAATGATTGTGTAGTACAAGAAGTTTCAAGCTGGGTGATTGATTATCAAGTTGGATGATTGATTATCAAGTTGGATGATTGATAATGAAAGATAAAAGGAAAGGTCTGTTAGATGGAAATTACAGGCAGATTGTTTGCTTGAATTTGCTTTGGAAGATGTTAACTGGCATTTTTGTAGCAAAAGTGTATGATCACTTGCTTCAGAATGGGATGCTACCTGTCGAGCAGAAGGGGTGTAGGAAAAATTCCTTGGGAACAAAAGACCATCTTGCTGTTGACAAGGCAATCATGAATAACTACAAAAGATATCTAAAGAATTTATGCAAAAAAATGTCAAAAACCTTTGACATGGTCCCACATCCATGGTACTGAAATGTTTCAGAATGTCTGGGATAGCAAACTGTGTTGTTAATGTAATAGAATCTAGATATGGTCAATATAGGAAGAGGAATATTTCAAGGGAATTCCTTCTCACCATTAGTCTTTGTGATTGCCATGATTCCATTATTAATTGTCTTACGGAATACAGATATTGGCAATCAGATAGAAAACTAAGGACCTAAGATCAATCATCTACTTTTCATGGATTATCTGAAGTTCTTTGGGAAGAATGAATTTCAGGTTGACTTACTGGTCAAAACTATCGGGATGGAGTTTGGTATTGCAAAGTGTTCCACCCTATGTAGAAGGGTAAGCATGTACATATTGGTGGGGGTTGAGTTACCTGATAGAGTCAATTAAATGATCCACTGTGCAAATAAATAGCAACAGCAATAATAATTGTTTCTCCTTTTGGAACAAGGCCCGCAATTACCCCAGTGCATTACTGGTACTTTATTTTATCGACCCTGTAAGGAGGAAAAGCAAAGTTAACCTCGGCGGGATTTGAACTCAGAACTCTTTGCTGCAAACCATTGAGTCTAACTCTACTGATACTGCCAATCCACCGTCCAATACTGCCAACAACAGCAATAATAATTGTTTCTACTTTTGGCACAAGGCCAGCAATTACCCAGTACATTACTGGTACTTTATTTTATCGACCCCGTAAGGATGAAAGGCAAACTTAACCTCGGCGGGATTTGAACTCAGAATGGCAAGGGCCGTAACTCTATACGTCAAAGTATGGCGTCCGACCCTCTACCGACGCTGCCAATCCACCGCCCTAAACAGCAATAATAATGTTGGTAATATACATTAATTACAGTGGAAATGTTACAGACACTTTGTTTGCTTGGAACAGCTAGGATAATATAAAAGATACTGGATATAAATTGAAAAGAAGGAAAGAACATTATGATACCTCAGACCAATGGATGTGGTCTACTAACTAAACCAGGAATTAAGATCAATCCTGAGGGAGGACAGAATAATAATAATGCTTTCTATATTAACCACAAGGTTTGACAGGACGGTACAAATGGGCATTTCTGCGTGTAAAGAAAAAAAAACAATAACAAAGGAAGTAACAAAAAATGAAAGAAAAGAAAATTCCCCAATAGGGGTGGGAGAGACTTCTGAGGGTCATTTGTGGAGAAAGCCCACAAAAAAACTTGGTGACCCTGACCACCAAAACAAGTGCCCTCTCCCAGTTTTCTACCTCCAATCTACAGGTGCATACTCAGAGCAGGTTCACCCACTCGGGCTATACTTGCCTCTCTCACCCATCTTTCAAGGGAGCACTTCCCTCTCCACCCTGATTTTCCTTTTTAAATGAAATTTGAAAAATATGATAATAATTTGGCACAAGGCCATCAATTATCCCAGTGCATTACTGGTACTTTATTTTATCGACCATGTAAGGATGAAAGGCAAAGTTAACCTCGGCGGGATTTGAACTCAGACCATAAAGGGCCGTAACTCTTTGCTGCAAAGCATGGCGTCCGACCCTCTACCGATACTGCCAATCCAAATAATAATTATAATATACACACATACAAACACACATAAATGGGTTGGGGTAGTCTTTATGTTTTGTAATTATATTTTGAATAAATTTGTGCTGACATGTTACTAAACTAGCTATCTGGTTTTATGTACCTGGCATAAATATGTTAGATTATTACATCTATAAACTTATTAGAGTTATAGATTGGGTACTTGAAATAAGACACTGTATGAGTTTATGTTGAATATACAAATATTTTTCAGTATAGAATATATTATTTGTAGTTTTTTATTTAATTTCTAAAACTGAGTTATTTTTTTGTTGTTGATGGTTTTATCCCCAAGATGTACAGATGTAAATGTAGTACCCTCTAGATATATTTTATTTGAAAATATGAAAGTGAGAACTCATGAAATATATTATCATATTTTTCATTCTGGTCAGTACGACTAAATTATATTAAATCTCAGTGAGATATTATATAGGGTGGCCAGGATGTGTTTTTGATGATGTTTATGGTGAGAGCAGCTTGGATATGATAATGATATTATTAATAATAACTTGAAAAGAAATATTGAAACTATCCATATATAAAGATCTAGAAGTGGAGATAACGTCACGATGCAGATTGGAAACAGAAAAATACATTTATGGCAATGGGTACCATGGGAAATAAAGTCTAATTTATATATATAAAACTCAGGATGTCTGTCTGTCTCTGTGTGTGTGTGTCTGTGAGTTTGAATCCCTAAAACTCGAGAAGTACTCAACCGATCTTTTTCAAACTTTACATGTGTATTACTTATGTTTTAGGGAGTGTTATGCACATAAGAAAATTCAACTTTTTGATCTCCTAGGGCCTGCATTAGGTGAAAAACTGCGCTTTTAAAGCTTTTTAGGGGTTTTTTGAGGCGTTATGTCAGACCGATTGCCTTGAAATTGTAACTATGTATTAGTCAGTCTTTTCTTCATACCGTAAGCAAAGAAAATCCAACTTTTTTATGGCCTAGGGCCCGCATTAGGTGAAAAACTTCATTTTTTAAGCTTTTTAGGGCTTTTTGGAGGCGTTACGTCCAGTCGATTTTCCTAAAATTTCAAAGCATATTATGTACATAAAAAAAAATTCATTTTCTTGATCCCCTAGGGCCCGCATTAGATGAAAACCTACATTTTTCCTGCTTCATCGAGGAAAATCTTAAAGATTATCCAGCCATCAGAGTATTTGGTTTATTTTCTTTACATATTGTCCACACATGCAGTTTTTCCACGATTAGGTCTGTTGGCGGCTTGCGTTCCAAAATACCTTATCCCATGCAATGCTGGGTGCCATTGCTAGTAAGAAATATAGACAAATACATATCCAGAGCTCCAGGACATATGCATATATCAGTCCTCTAGCATTTTTGTGAAATCCACAAAAATATAGAACACAAACATTGTCAAGAAGAAATTCTTTAACCACCCTTTAGCATTTATTTTACTCTGTGTATTATATTTTCATGGTAAAGGCTTTACTTCACATAATTATCTTACATAATATCGAATCTATGAAATTTTGATAACAATACCTTAATATCTGTATGAGCAGCCAGTTAGAGCCAGTTTGAACAGAAAGAGGTGAGAGAATTCTGGCTGGATACAGCCGGTTTAATAATCATCATCATCATCATCATTTTACGTCCGCTTTTCCCTGTTTGCAAGGGTAGGACGGGTCTTATTCAGCACAGCATCTCTCCACTCGTCACGGTCCCTCGTCATCTCCACCGTGAGCTTCAATGATCTGAGGTCTGTTCTCACCATCTCCGCCCATGTTTTTCGTGGTCTACCTCTACCACGTCTTCCTTCAACTGGCAATTCCTGGCACTTCTTCACCCATCGGTCATCCTCCATGTGCATCACATGTCCATACCACCTTAGTCTCCTCTCCCGTACACTACATTCTATCCCTCTCAGACACAGTTTCTCTCTCAACACATTTATGCTGGGTCGTTCACGCACATTTACACTGCACATCCAACGGAGCATGCTTGCCTCATTTCTCTCCAGCCATCGCATATCCTCTGCAGTTGCTGCCCATGTCTCACTACCATGCAGCATCGCGCTCCTCACACAGGCATCATACAACCGGCCTTTCGTACGCAGGGAGAAACCCTTCTTCGTCAACAGAGGAAGCAGCTCCCTAAACTTCTTCCAACCCGTCCTTATTCTAGATACTATGATACTATGAAATTTTTGTGTACAGTGCTCAGGTGCATTACAACTCATCAAAGGTGCATGTAAAGTATATAGAATAATATACAAATGTCAGGGAAGTGAATAGTGTATGAGTCATGATATACATGTGTGCGTGTGTATGGAGGGAGAGTATTAGGTGTAGTGTTGGCGAATCTCAGGAAGCATGGAGGTTTTAAAGGATGCAGTGTCTCGACAGCTAACTGATGCAGGTAGTTTGTTCCATGCTTCAGCAACTCTGAGCATGAAAAAAATGTTTCTGAAAGTCATGGGAGCTGTGCTGTTTTCTGACTTTGTAGGCATGCCCACATGTGTTAGACACATTGAAATCAAAAAGGTACTCAGGGTTGTTGTTGGCAAGATGGTTAATAATTTTGTGGGTGTTTACCAAGTTGCCAGACGTCAGAGCTTCAATGTATCCATGCCCAGGGAAGCAAGGCGTTCAGAGTATGGTAGATGCCTGATGGAGGGTATTCGCTTGGTTGCACGTCTCTGAACAGTTTCCAGGTGGTCAATGTTCTGAGCAAGATAGAGGTTCCAGACTGGTGATGCAAATTCTAAGTGTGGCCGCATCATAGCTATATACAGCTTTAAACAGATAGCTGGAGAGTGGCTGACAAAGGTCTTGCTGAGTGATGCTAAGACACCCTCAGCCTTCTTCACAATTTTAGAGACGTGCTTTGTCCAACACAAATCACTGCTGACAGTAATGCCCAGCTCACGTTCACAAGAAGACTTCTTGACATTAGTGTTGTGGAGGGAGTATGTGGACGCTGGGTTTTTACTCCCAAAATGCATGGTGGTACACTTGTCCACAGCCAGCTTGAGTTGCCAGTCTGTGATCCATTGTTGCATTGTGTCCAGGTCAGATTGCAGACAAGATCTATAGTGTTCGGAAGCTGTCCTTTTTATCTCAAGGTACAGCTTGATGTCATCTGTATATTTCAGTACTGTGGCATTCTTTAAGTTGGCATCTATGTATTAATATATGCCACAAACAAAAGGGGACCAAAACAGATCCCTTTGGTACACCAGATGATATCTCATATGGTGAGGAATGCTCTCCTAGAACCGTGACTACCTCTCTTTGACTGAGAATGAAGGACTTCAACCAGTTAAAAAGTTCATCCTTCACACCCATTGCAGAGAGGTTTGCCATAAGCCTTTTGTGTGGCACAGAATTGAAAGCTTTCGCAAAGTCAAGGTAAACAACATCCACCCATGAGCCGCCATCAGTGATCCAGGTGATGTCTTCAAGAAACTCGATAAGTTGATCACAGCAGCTGGAGTTAGGGATAAATCCAAATTGCGAGGGTCAGATAAGACTGTGAGAGTTTCAGAAGTTCCAAAGTGTTTCTCTGGCACATGATTCCATCAGTTTGGCAATGCAGCTAGTAAGACTGACTGGACGATAGTTGACAGGTGATGTGTGGTCACCCTTTTTGAACAGAAGAATGACACTGGCAGTTTTCCACTATTCTGGAGTAGCACCATTGTTCAGACAAAATTGGAAGAAGTGTGATAGCTGGTGTAAATGCTATAGGGTTAAAGTGCAATCAAAGGAGGGGGAGGGGCGAGGGGATATGAGGACAGGGGGAAAGATGGTGGTGAGGAGGAGGAGGGGGAGGGGGGGGAGATGATGAGGATGAGGGAGGAGGTGTGAGGGGTGAGGAGGAGGAGATGATAATGATGGTGATAACGGTGAGGGTGGTGATGGTGGTGGTGATGGTGGTGCTGGTGGTGGTGATGGTGATACAAGCTAGCTTTATCCTTTTTACTGAAATTACTCATAAGAAAATGATGACTTTCTCTTTTTGTTTTCAGCATTATTTCTGTCAGTAGTATTAACCCTTTGGCATCTAAACCAGCCATAACCAGCCAGAATTCTCTCACCTCTTTTTGTTCAAACTAGTCATAAATGACCACTCATACTGATGTTATGGTATTGTTCTCAAAATAAATAATATCAAAATCTCATAGATACAATAGTGAATATAGAGTAATGGAAATGCTAAAGGGTTAAAATTATGAAGATTATTATAAAAATCATTGCTTAATACTTATAATATTTCTGAAATGTTACTCAAATACTAGGTCAATGTAATAACACAAATTACAAAGCAAAAAAGATATTTAATATACACAAATATCATACCCATATGAGATATAGCTACACATTGAAATAAAACTTTAGCTCTTTAGCATTTACATTACTCTATATAAACTATTGTATTTTCATAGTAAAGGCTTCTTGGTGCTGAAGACGCTTCGTCCTCGAGGACAGACCCAGATTTTAACAACCAAAAATTAAAAAAAAAAAATAATAAACAACCTTTGGCCTCCAGGACATATGGTAAAGTTTTGAGACTTATTGAAGGAAAAAAGTAGCGTCTTCAACACCAGGAAATACGGTAATTATCTTACATAATATTGAATCTATGAGATTTTGATATTATTTATTTTGAGAACAATACCTCAACGTCAGTATGAGTGGCCAGTTATGACCAGTTTGAACAGAAAGAGATGAGAAGCCAGATAGAACTGGTTTAAATGCTAAAGGATTAAAAGATAAATTACTTAGATTGAACTAGAAATGAAAGTGTAAATGTAAAACAAAAACTTATCTATAACATTTGTAATATACAAAACCTACACATAATTAGAACTGGACTTACTTATAAGCTAAATAAGCTATAGCCTAGGGCTACACATCCTTGGGGACTTCATTTTTTTAAGTATATTTTTATTTTAACCCTTTAGCATTTACATTACTCTATATATCCTATTGTATTTTTGTGGTAAAGGCTTTATCTCACATAATATTGTATCTATGAGATTTTGATGTTATTTATTTTAAGAACAATACCTTAACATCAGTATGAGTGGCCAGTTATGGCCAGTTTGAACAGAAAGAGCTGAGAGAATTCTGGCTGGATACAGCCGGTTTAAATGCTAAAGGGTTTATATTTCTCAAATATTACTCAAATACTAGGTCAATGTAAGAATACAAATTACAAAGCAAAAAGAAAGAATATTTAATTCACCTCAATATCATACCTATATGAGATATAGCTACACATTGAAATAAAACTTTAAAGTGAAAATAATTGAAACTAAACTAAAATATTTTCTTTGCCAATTTCCTTGCAATTACAGCTGTTCGCATTATTTAATTATTGATAAAGAAAAAAAAAACATATATTTTAATTAGAAGAATTTATAGCACAAATATTATGACAGTCCATTAAATTTGTTTATTTATTTTTTTAATTTCTATATTTTTAGAATTTTTAAACTGTAATGAACAAGTTTTGATTTATCTTATATGAAATGTAGCAAGGAATTCGTTGAATAATAATGATAATAATAATAATAATAATAATAATAATAATTTCTTTATTGGCCACAAGGGTTGACATCAAGAAAAACATTACAGACGGCACAGGACGGTACGATGTGGGTTTTGTGCGTGTAAATATTTTTATTATTTGCCGTCGCCAGTGTTTTTGTTTGTTTCTTTTTTCCTCTGTGCTGCTGTTATAGTTGTTGTTCTTTGGGTTCTTTGTGGTTGTTGGTGTTGTTATTGGGGTGGTAGTGGTGTTTGATTTCTGTAACGCAGGAAATTTTTCGTTATAATTTTCACAGCTGCTGCTGATATCATTATCACTGTCGCTGCTGCTGCTGCTGTTTCTCTTGTTTTTTACTTTGCCTTGTGATTGGGTGGAATTGGCTGTTCCACCCTCTGAACAACTCGCTGTTCCTCCCTGTGGACAATTTTCTTTGTACGCCATGTTTTTTTTTCTTTTTTTAATTTTAGGGTTATGATTGTAAATAAAAACAAATTTAGCCCTCAAGGGCGCGAGATACAGTTAAAAAAACCCACCTCCTTTGACAGGGGGGTTCTTTAACTACACACCGATGTAAAAGTTTATTATTAGAACTTTCGGTAACTCATAAAAAATTCAACCAATTTACTCCGCCGTAGTTACCGCCATTTTGTAATGATAACCAATAATAATAATAATAATAATGATTTCTTTATTGGCCACAACGGCTGACATCAAGAAAAACATTACAGACGGTACAGGACGGTACGATGTGGGTTTTGTGCATGTAAATATTTTTATTATTTATATAAGAAAAGAAAAAAAAGACATAGAAACAAATATATATATATAAACAATAAAAATGAAAATTGAAACAATGAAAAATTCCCCAATAGGGGGGAAACCTCCGAGGGTTACTCGTAGCGAAAACCACACAAAAGACCACGGCCACCCTGACCACCAGGGCAAGCGCCCTCTCTCAATTTTTCCATTTCTCAAACTACAGGCATATTCAGAGCGGTCCCATTCACTCGGACCATTCTCGCTACATTCACCCACCTTTCAACAAACTTGCTAGAAGGCAGCACTTGCCTCTCTACCCTGATTTTCCTCTTCAAGTGAAACTTGAAAAAGTTAATTAGGGATTCGCCGAAGAGGAAAGTGTCTGTCTTTAACCCTTTCAACCTTGTCCACCACACAATCTCTTTCGCCATGGCCACCAGGTAGATGAAAACTGCCTGCCCTTCCTCCTCGAAGGAAGACGGCGAGACCATCTGCACAATGGACTCAGTCGATAACCGGATCAGTCCTACACGCAACAGCAACTGTTCGACATAGCTCCACAAGTCAGCAATGCTCGGACACTGAACGAGTGCGTGCATGACGGTTTCGTTGCTCTGCGTGCATCTTGGACAGGCTCGGCTGACGCCACTTCCGTGCCTGTAGAGCTTATCTCGAACCGGCAGCGCTCCCCAGTAGCACTGCCAGGCCAGGGATTTTTGGAAGTTATCCATAGGCCCTGGGCTGAAAGTTCTCCGGAAAAGAGCAAACAGCTGATCTTCTTCGACACCCAGGATCTCTCCGAGAACGTCGTCGCTCTTCCCCTCCACTAGTCCTCTATAGAACACCGAATAATAATCATAATAATAATGATTTCTTTCTTTATTTCTTTATTTATTTTAATAATAATTGTTTCTACATTTGGCACAAGGCCAACAATTACCCAGTACATTACTGGTACTTTATTTTATCGACCCCGTATGAATGAAAGGCAAAGTTAACCTTAGCAGGATTTGAACTCAGATCGTAAAGGGACGTAACTACGCTGGAAAGCATGTCTGACGCTCTACCAATACTGCCAAATAATAATAATATTAATAATGGTTTCTTTATTGGCCACAAGGGTTAACGTGAAGAAAAATAATGATAATAATAATAATGAGTGCAAGAAAAGGAGAAGGAGAAAATTAACCGATAGCAGGAGTTAAAGTGGGAGTTAAAAAGGATTTGGAACTGCCATGAAATCAAAGTCGTCCCGATTGTCATAGGCACACTAGATACTATCTCAAAGAGTTTCCAAGGATGGTTAAAGAAGATTAGTCTAGCCCTGCTTTTTGGAACACTTCAAAAGGCATGCTTGCTGGGAACAGCAAGAATCCTCCAATATGTCCTGAATAGCTGAGGCTGAAGGTAACGGCTTGATATTCATTTCAACAAACTTTCCAGTTAAATAACATCAATGACTGAGACTCAAAGAACAATAATAATAATTGTTTCTACTTTAGGTACAAGACCAGCAATTACCCAGTGTATTACTGGTACTTTATTTCATCGACCCCGTAAGGATGAAAGGCAAAGTTAACCTCGGCGGGATTTGAACTCAGAATGGCAAGGGATGTAACTCTAATCATCAAAGCATGGTGTCCGACCCTCTACCGAAGCATGGTGTCCGACCCTCTACCGATACTGCCAATCCACCGCCCTATAATAATAATAATAATAATAATAATAATAATAATAATAATAATAATAATGGTTTCTTTATTGGCCACAAGGGCTAACATGAAGAAAAACATAATAATAATAATAATAGATAATTTCTTAACATGAGAAAATAATAACAAACTATTTTAAAACAGCTGTTGATTATTTAACGAAGATATAAGGGGACACTGAAACAAACATAAAAAGGATTTTAAACAAATATTTTCACGTAAAAAGCTAATAAAACACAAAAGCTAATAAAACATTTCAAATAACGAGAAAACGTGGCTTTTTTATGTATTATTTTATACTTTTTAATTTGTTTTTACTTCTCACGTTTAACATAATTCCATAAAGTTAATGAATCTCTTGGAACCGAAATATTGGTAATCAGATTTCAGAGTAAAACTGTGTAGCATCTGTTTTTGAAGGAAAATGCTGAGTTACCTAAAAGATTTAGAATTGTAAACTTCTGTCTTTGCTATTTTAATTATATACAAATCTATCTCTAGTTTGTGAATCAGTTGTAACTTGTAAAGATATATAATTCAATAGGCAACAGAAATGTTTTGTTACATCAATGAACATTATTTTGTTATTGCTATAGCAAAAATAGTTGGTTTATGTAATGCATGGTTTAGACAAGGCAGCTCACGAAACTGTTGATTTTCACATCAAATCAACCACAAAAGGTGTGTAGTTTTGGTGTTAACACACACTCTTGTCTCTGCTATTGCTTATTCTAAATATTTGTTTTTCATGTCCTTTTGAAAGAGGAGAAGGAGGAGGAGAATAAGGAGGAAGCAGGGAGAAGAAGAAGGAGGTAGGGAGAAGGAGGAGGGGGAGGATGAGGAGGAGGAGGAGGAGGAGGGGGAGGAGAAGAAGAAGAAGAAGAAGAAGAAGAAGAAGAAGAAGAAGAAGAAGAAGAAGAAGAAGAAGGATAAATTAATAGCAGAATTCTTTAGAATTTCCTTAAGTGGCTAGTACTATTTTTGATACTTTGAAAAATAGATTTGCACTGCTTGGAAACCTTTTTTCCATTTGATTATCCAAAGATGCTTCTTTCTGGGACAATGCTTATTCAATAAAAGAGACTGATGATGAGAGAAAGAAAAATGCTATATATAAAAATATTAATAATAATTTCTTTATTAATAATATTAATAATGATGATGATAATAATAATGATGATGATGATAAAAGGATTATATTTGCTGCTGATCTGTTTCATTAAAATACTTTCATAGTCTCATAAAATATAATTCTTTCTTTTAAAAGAAAGAAAAAATTAGAAAAAAAAAATGAACGAATTCTTTTGTAGACTATTAGGAAGTCCATTGTTTAAAAAATTTAAACTGCATTACATGCTGTTCTGCATTAAAGAGAATTAAGAAGTAACTAGACGAAAGAAAAAAAATGTTCAATCTGAAGTTAGAATTGTTGTAGTATTTCGCTATTGTTGTTATTTTATTTTATAGTGAAGATAGTTGTTGTTATATTGAGTGAATGATGATTTGTGATTATTATAATGATGGTCTTGTCTGTTTGTAGAGATGCGTTGGCATGTTTTTCAAAGACTAAACAATAAAATATTGATTTTATTTACTGACAAAAATTTATTTTTAAAAAAATTCTTTTCAAGAAATTTTTGTAAAAAAAAAAAAATATTAATAATAATAATTAAATAAAATAAAGCTATTTATGGTGTTAACGAAAAGAAAAATTAAAATAATTTTTGTCTCTCTCATTGAGAAAATAGTAAAAATATTTATAATGAAAATATAAAACAGTTGATGCTTAAGAGAGATTTCTCACTGAAAAACTGAAGAGTTGCTAACCTGGAAATTTGCTAAATTCTTTTATAACAAACTCTATAATATTTTCATTATATCATAATCATCATCATCATTTTATATCTGTTGTACGATGCTGGCATGGGTTAGATGAGTCCTTAAAAACTAAGTATTTAATCAGACTGACTGTCTTCCTAATTATGTATATATATCTATATGAACGTGTTGGTGTGTATGTATAAATGTATGTATGTATGCATTGAATTGAATTGAAGTGCCCTAAGTGTGGAAAAATTTGCTTGAGCACATCTGGTCTCAGGAGCCACAGTCACAGCCATGTTCAAAGAGAATCAGTGAACTATGATCTCCACAGTGTTGTGAAGGTTCACAGGAAACCTGATGCACGATCTGAGGCCAGGGAGATCCATAGGTGTTGTCAATGTGCAAAAGAGTGCAAGTCTCCAGCAGGCTTGAAAAGCCATATCTGAGCGTCACACATCTGAGTCTGACAAGTGATTGCAAAACTCTTAGCAGAGTTTGCAGCCATTTGAACTGAGAACGTAAAGGGCCATAACTCTATGCTATGCTGCAAAGCATGGCATCTAATGCTCTACTGATACTGCCAAAGCCCAAGGCCAGCAGTTTGAAGGGGAGGGGAAAGTCAGTTAAATCGACCCAGTACATTACTGGTGCTTTATTTTATTGCCCCCGTAAGGATGAAAGGCTAAGCTAACCTTGGTGGGGTTTGAACTCAGAATGTAAAGGGCCGTAACTCTCTGCCACGAAGCATGGTGTCTGACTCTCTGCCAATCCACTATTATTGCTGCTGTTATTATTGTTAGTAATTAATGTTTCTACTTTTGGCACAAGGCCAGCAATTACCCAGTGCATTACTGGTACTTTATTTTATTGACCCCATAAGGATGAAAGGCAAAGTAAACCTCGGCGGGATTTGAACTCAGAATGGCAAGGGCCGTAACTCAGTGCATCAAAGCATGGCGTCCGACCCTCTACCGATACTGCCAATCCACCGCCCTTAGTAATAATAATAATGATTTCTAGTATAGGCACAAGGCCAATGATTGGGGGGGGGGGAGTCAATTAAATTGACCCCAGTACGTTGAGAGGCAAAGTTAACCTCGGCGGGATTTGAACTCAGAACGTAAAGGGCTATAACTCTATATTGCAAAGCATGGTATGGAGACACATGGCTTAGTGGTTAGAGCATTGGCCTTGCAATCGAAAGGTTGTGAGTTCAATTCGCAGACCGGGTGATGTGTTGTTTCCTTGAGCAAGACACTTTATTTCACATTGCTCCAGTTTACTCAGCTGTAGAAATGAGATGATAGGGAATGGGGTCCCTATCATTCCACTGCAAAGTGGATGTGTAGGCGCCCCGGAAAAAAACACCCAGCACTCACTGTAAATGAGGTTGGTGTTAGGAAGGGCATCCAGCTGTAGAAATCAAGCCAGAATCAGTTCCTGTCCAACCCTTGCAAGCAAGGAAAAGTGGACGTAAAATGAAATGATGATGATGATGATGGTATCCGACTCTCTACAGATACTGCCAATCCATCATTATTGCTGCTGTTATTATTATTAGTAATAATAATAATAATAAGATAAAGGCCGGCGACATGATGTGATGGGCAGGGTGATCCACTGGCATCTATGGAAAGTAAACAATTTACCACATTCTGAGAAGTGGCATGAGCATAAGCCAGAGTCAGTGATTGAAAACGATTAGGTGAAGGTGCTATGGGATTTTAGGATACAGACGGACAAAAAATTAGAACACAATTAGTCCTGACCTGATGGTTTGGGACAAGGAAAAAAGATTGTGCCTGATTGTAGATGTACCCTACCCATTTGACATGAGAGTGCAAGAAAAGGAGAAGGAGAAAATTAACCGATACCAGGACTTAAAGTGGGAGGTAAAAAGGATTTGGAACTGCCATGAGGTCAAAGTGGTCCCGATTGTCATAGGAGCACTAGGTACAAAGAGTTTCCAAGGATGGTTAACGAAGATTAGTCCAGCCCCGCTTTTTGGAACACTTCAAAAGGCATGCTTGCTAGGAACAGCAAGAACCCTCCGATACGTCCTGAATATCTGAGGCTGCAGGTAGTGGCTTGATATTCATTTCAACAAACTTTCCAGTTAAATAACATCAATGATAATAATAATAGTAACAGCAGCATCAACAACAATGATGATGATTTTTAATTTAGTAACAACTTTGAGAAAAACCACTCATTGCCATTACCTTGTAAAGTTTGGCAGAGAAGAATAAACTAAAGTAAAAGACAAAATGACTCAGAAGCTGTGGACTAAAAACAGAAAGAGAAGGAGAGATTCTTATAGAACAAAACTAATATCTGCCCAGAACAAAACAATTGATATCAAGAAAACATCAATTCAATATTATGTGAGATAATTATGTGAGGTAAATTGTTTACCGTGAAAATACAATAGTATATATAGAGTAATGTAAATGCTAAAGGATTAAACAAATTCAGAATTGCATGCATTTGGTTGTCAGAGAGCGTTGTTTTATAAAGTAATAAAAGGGTAGACAGCCCCCCCATACTTGTTGAAGTTTATATGATTGGTATTCAATTCAAACAATTGAATACTAAGATAGAATCAACAAAACTTTTTCCATTCGTCTTTCTATTGTTGATGTTATCTGTCTGTGGCAGCTCCTGATAAAAGCTCTATTGCTTTCCCAGTGACAGGAGAGAGGATTTGAGCTCAGAATACACAGCACCAAAACAGATACTACAACGTATCTTACCCAGTGCTTTAACAATTTGTTGTATGAGAAAAAACCCTGAACACCCCCGTGTAACTAAAAGTGGACTAGGCGAAATGTCTCATCATCATCATTTCATCATTTCATTTTACGCCCGCTTTCCCTGCTTGCAAGGGTGGGACGGGATCTGATTCTGGCTTGATTTCTGCAGCTGGATGCCCTTCCTAACACCAACCTCATTTACAGTGAGTGCTGGGTGCTTTTTTGCTGTGGCACCTCCACGACCACTTTGCAGTGGAATGATAGGGACCCCAGTCCCTATCATCTCATTTCTACAGCTGAGTAAACTGGAGCAATGTGAAATAAAGTGTCTTGCTCAAGGAAACAACACATCACCCGGTCTGAGAATTGAACTCACAACCTTTTTATTGCAAGACCAATGCTCTAACCACTAAGCCATATATATAAATAAGTGCACTGTCAGGTAGACTGTGTGTATATAGTATCTCGTTGTAGTCTCTCGGTAGTTCGAAATTATGCCTGGTGAATGCTTTGGTTTTACCCTCTTTGTACAGATACACTAAAGAGGTGTGACACATTATAACAATAACCAAAACAGATCATCATCATCATCATCATTTAACGTCTATCTTCCACGCTAGCATAGGTTAGACGGGAATTGTCCCACTTGAGACAAGCTTGATTGGGTGACCGTGTCTTGATCATATAGGACATCCTAATACTAAATGCAGAATATGGCAACCAGCACAATATGATTAACCACTCCATCTTTGGTTGGCCAGTCATTGCCAAGTTTGAATATATACAGAGGTATAATGAAATTGGCAGTTATAACCACTGAGCAATATGTCAACACTTCGACATACAAATGGACAAAAAAGTGATATAATAAAACAACATAACTCACCTTCATCTTTCATCTTCAAGTGGAACTTGAAAAAGTTGATGATGGCTTAGCCAGGGAGGAAGATTTTTGTCCTCAAGGCTTTCAGATGTCTCCACCATACAGTTTTTTCGCCAAACTTACTAAGCAGAAAAAAACTTGCCACACCTCCAAAGAAACTGGCAGTTTAATTTTCATTATAGACCTGGTTGATAGCAGTTGTTTAAACAAGTCAACACTGAGCAATAGCCAGCAAGAAGGTTTCATTGCATTGTGCACATCTTGAACAAGTTCATATGTTAGCACATCTATGCCTATTGAGCTTGTCACAAACTGAGAGAGCCCAAGAGCCCTTCTGTAGTACTGCATGCTAAGGATTATTGGAAGTTACCCACAAATCCTGAACTGAAGGTCCTCCTAAATATTCTACTCAGACTGTCCTCATCAATACCAAAGTTGCTCCCAGGCTATAATTCTTTATACCTTCCACTAACCCTCGATAGAAAGCATGTGTTGTTTTCTGTCTGCCTGTTACATTGCCCAGCTGGTAAAGTGTCACTAGTGCCTGGTAACATTCTAGATCAAAGGTACCCAACCTTGGTTTTCACTTCATCTAGAACTAGGTAGATACAGGGGATAATAATAAATTTAAATGTTAAAATATATCGGAAATGTTGGATATGTTAAATAAGCAGCTGAAATCGTTCTTCCAGCACAAATCCCTCACCATCCTCCGAGGAAACGCCTTCTCTGTTCTGATCCACCACGCCTCAGTTGGCCAGAACATGGACCCCCATTCGCTCATAATAGTAAGAGATAGGGAGAGCAGAAGAGATGGAGGTAGTGACAGTAGGAGTTTGGTTCATTTGTATTCGGACCTGGTATATGTCTATATGTTTCACAGACACACTCTCATGTCTGTTTAGCAACACAATAAATAACGATGTCTAACAGAAAGCTACTACTATGTAGTAAATAATTATATCTTAACTGTAATCTCTATATGATCTTTATAGAATATACTGCAATGATAGATGTATAAAGGGCATGTAACAGTTACATACTTTCTAGATCAAATTTAGGGAGAAAAAATATTAAAATAGATATTTATCAGCTATATTTTATAGATGTCTCAAATATTATAATATGATTAAGGTTTAAAACACATATTTATACCTTCAAGCATGGCACATGTAAACAATATGTGTGTGTGTGTGTGTGTGTGTGTGTGTGTGTGTGTGTGTGTGTGTGTAATATATTAGAAAATTATATAAGACAAAAAACAAAAATATGATACATATTGAAACATAATATTTTGATGAATCTACTAAATAAAAAAATATTTTGTGAATTCTTTAAAGCCTATTTCAAAATCATTCTTGTTTTAAATGTGAAAAGTCTATTGAATTAAAATAACATTACAAATGCGTAAATAACATTATAAATTGCTCGCAATTCGTTCAGAAGAATATTACAAATATAATGTTAATAAACACAAATATAAACGCATAAAAGAGAGAAAAAAAAGGAGGAAAAAAGGGGGTGGGGGCAAGCAAAAACGAAAGCGTCCATTAATTTACCACTAAGAGTGACAATTGGCCTCACATCATATCATAAGAGTTAACTAAACACTTTGAAGCAAGTCAATACACTTGCAGCAGTGCAGTAGGTGATGGCGAGGCTAAGGCGCTGAAACAACCAAGCACCCTCATAGGTATCCCTTGACACCTCAGAAAGGTTAGCCGCCAGTGATGACAAGAACTTTGCTGTCAGTGGCCCAACTCCACCAAACATCTTGAATGCCACAGGCTGGAAAAAATAATTACTAGATAAATTGTTCCTTGCAGATGTTCAATATCTACTTTTGTATGGCAGTGAAATATAGACACTGACTGAGCAGTTAATAAGTGGGTTAAATGGCTGTTACAAAGCGATGTTACAAATGGTCCTTAATGTGAAAGTAACATATGACAAATAAATGCCTTTATGGGGACCTGCCAATAGTCAGCAAAAAATTCAGGCCAAGACGGCTCTGTATATCTGGTCATTGTGTGTGACACCCTGAACTGGAAGCATCCAAGTTAGTCCTTGGAAGCCATGTTTATAAGGAGAAGAAAATACCAATACAATTACAGCAACAACATAGTCAAAGACACTGGCCTGGACTGCATCAAAGACGTCCATGTGGCTATGAAGTTAGACCAAGACATGTGGCAGAGGGACTTTGTTGCCAATACAATTACAGCAACAACCTGGTCAAAGACATTGGCCTGGACTGCATATATGAAGGTGGTGATGATGTTTGATCAAGATATGCTGAGAACCAGGTTGAAACTGGCTAAGAAGAAGATATACATATATATCTATATATAATAGGTATATTTCCAAAGGGGACAGGAGGTGAATATAATTAAAGAAGGTACTCATTATGTTGATATAGAATAAGAATACATATTTTATAAAGAAATAACTTCTACATGAAATACGAATGAAAAGTTCTAGTCCTGTAGAAGTATTTCTATATAATATATTTCCCTTGGGTAATTGCTGGCCTTGTGCCTAAAGTAGAAACAATTATTGAACTTTGAGTTCAAATCCCGCCGAGGTTAACTTTGCCTTTCATCCTTACGGGGTCGATAAAATAAAGTACCAGTAATGTATTGGGTAATTGCTGGCCTTGTGCCAAAAGTAGAAACAATTATTGAACAAGAACTACTAGCAGTTAAGGATGAATTGAAAATGAAAATGGCCACAAGCCCTGATGATATATTCAATTTAATCATAATTAAATCTTGGAATGTAATAGTGTTAAATTTATTTAATAGTATAATTAAATTCCAACAACAATCAGATATATGAAAATTTACTCATATGTTAGTAATACTAAAACCAAATCAGAATAACTACCACTCTACCAGATCATACAGTCCAACCAACAAAATCCCTCCCCACCTCTTCTTTCCTTCATTGACCTCTGATCTACCACTTCCCTTCCAGTTTACTAATCTATTTGCTATTTAAATTTCCATTCTCACTGCTCACTGGTCTTCTTTATGGGTGTATATGTCTGTATGTGTATTTGTATATACGTGTATGTATATATATATATATATGCATGTGTGTGTATGTATACATGTGTGTATATGAGTGTGTATATATGTATATGTGTGTGAGTATATGTATGTGTATGTATATGTGTATATTTGTATATATATAAAATTAAGTATGTGTGTGTGTCTGTGTATTACATATAGGGGCCTACATCTTGCGACCGATTTTCATGAAAATTTACAGGCTCATAGATTAGTCATCGGGGAGTGTTTTCTATATATCAGTGTATCGTTTTTTTTTATTCCGGGGTCATTCTGCAGATAAAAATAGGTATCGAAAAATAAGATTTTTGGGGCTAGCCTCCACATTTTGCCACCGATTTCGTTCAAATTTTAAAGCAAAATAGAATTTATCATTGCACATTCTCTAATGGCTTTATATTTTGCATTTGTTGTTCAGGGACGGCGTGGCAGCCGCTTAATTATTCAAAAATACCACTTTTAGACTCAAATTTCCTCTTTTTCGGCTCTAGCTCCCACATTAATCAACCTACCCTGTTCAAATTTTACACTACGCTAGATCTGATTATTTCACGTCTTAAAGTGGATTTACATTTTGCATTTGTTGTTCCGTTACGGCGTGGCAGCCGCTTAAATATTCGAAAATACCACCTTTTCGGCTCTAGCTCCCACATTTTTCAACCGATTTCGTTCAAATTCGAAACTTCGGCTCCACCTCACACATAAATCAATTTATTTGGTTCAACTTTTATACTACCATAGAACCTATCATT
>OZ024745.1:123334749-123434749 GCA_964016885.1 Eledone cirrhosa
TGTTGAGAAGCCAGAGGGGATCACTAATCTAGGGAAGCCGCTAGAATTGGTTGAGGACTTCCTGTATTTGGGAGCAAAGATTGGGAATACGGAAGATCATGTGGTTGAGAGGAAGAGCAAAGCCTGGGCGGTGTGTGACAGCTTGAGATCGGTGTGGAAGTCGGACCTTCATAAAGACCTGAAAAATCCGCCTCTTCATTGGTGTAGTGGAGTCTGTGCTGCTGTAGTGGAGTCTGAGACTTGGACACTGACCAAGAAACTCACTCTGATGGTGGATGGGTGCTACACAAGAATGCTGATGATGGCTCTGAACATTAATCAGTATATATATATATATATATGTATATATATAAATATATATATATATATAAATATATATATATATATATATATATATATATATATATATATATATATATATATATATATATATATATATATATATTCATTATTTGTTTAATATTTTATCTTGACTCTGTATACCGTTTATCTTTCACCGAAAGTGGATTTTCATTACATCTCTTCTTTCCATGATATCCGGAATACATTGAGTTCTTCATACGGATTGGACACTACCGTAAACTCTTGGTAGATTTATCTACATATATATATATATATATATATATATATATATAATATATATATATAATATATATATATAATACATATATATAATATATATAATATATATATATATATATATATATATATATATATATATATATATATATATATATATATATATATATATATATACATATTTATATATATATATCATCATCATCATCATCACCGTTTTACGTCCGTTCTTCCATGCTAGCATGGGTTAGACGGGTTGTCCTGTTGTGGGCAGTGTCTGGTCGGCTGACCATGCCTTGCTTGTACAGGAACTGATTCTGGGTTGATTTCTACAGCTGGATGCCCTTCCTAACACCAACCTCATTTACAGTGAGTGCTGGATGTTTTTTTCCGTGGCGCCTACACGTCCACTTTACAGTGTGGGCTGGGTGCTTTTTTACCGTGGCACCTCCACGACCACTTTGCAGTGGGAGGGTGTGGAGGCATATTGTCTATATGCTTCAGCTTGTACCCATGGGAGGTCGCGTACTCTGTATTACTGAGTGACACCAGAGGTCACGGTCGTGTGTCATTGCCTTTGAGAGGTGTAATTAGGTAAGGTATATATATATATATATATATATATATATATATATGTATATATATATATATAGAGAGAGAGAGAGTGGGGGAGGCACATGGCTTAGTGGTTAGAGCATTGGCCTTGCAATCGAAAGGTTGTGAGTTTAATTCTCAGACTGGGTGATGTGTTGTTTCCTTGAGCAAGGCACTTTATTTCACATTGCTCCAGTTCACTCAGCTGTAGAAATGAGATGATAGGGACTGGGGTCCCTATCATTCCACTGCAAAGTGGTGATGGAGGTGCCATGGCAGAAAAGCACCCAGCCGTCACTGTAAAGTGAACGTGTAGGTGCCACGGCAAAAAGTACCCAGCCCACACTGTAATGTGGATGTGTAGGCCCCACGGAAAAAAAGCACCCAGCACTCACTGTAAATGAGGTTGGTGTATCTGTAGAAATGAAGCCAGAATCAGTTCCCGTATGAGCAAGTCATGGTCAGCCGACCGGGTACTGCCCACAACAGGACAACCCGTCTAACCCATGCTAGCGTGGAAGAACGGACATAAAACGGTGATGATGATATATATATGTATATATATATATATATATATGGAACGATCGACTTTCGTCAAATCGGACCGAGGGAACAATGTTTCCGTTGGTCTTTCCAATTGCTAATACTATCTATCGGTCGCAACTCCAGGTAGAAGGAGCAACGTGAAATAAAGTGTCTTGCTCAAGGACATAACGCATCGTCTGGTCCAGGAATCGAACTCACATCCTTACGATTGCGAATCCAATTCTCTAACCACTCAGCCATACGCCTTCACATATATAATATAGAAGGTGAGTAATATTGTAGAACAATAAAACTATGCATTAATCAGATAAGTAGCACTCAACAGTTGGTAGAACTGGAGTATATATAATAAGATGGTTACAAGAGTTCCATATATTTTATTATACGTATTTCGAATACAAAATCATCCTGGGACAGATGTTGTGTTCTCTTCAGATAAAAAATAAGGTACAATCATATGAGACATAATAGGACTTGTTTATAGGAAAGTGGTAAGTCTACATATGACAGAAATATGTGTTAATACTATAATAAGAAATAGATAGGAAAAAGAGAAAAAAAGGAAAGAAGAAGGGAAAAAAGGAAAAAGAAAGAGAAGAAAGAAAAAAGAAGGAAGAAGAAGAGAGAGAAAGACAGAGAGAGAGACTTTTAATTAGGGACGCTGTCAAATTGAAAACAGCTGTAAATAACTGTTAAAAATAAATTGATGAGGTGTATGTGCGAATATTATAGAAGGTATTCAAATATTAGAGGTCTAAATATAGAAACTGGGTTTAAATACTAAAAATTGGTTTAAGAAGTGTAAAAATGTATTAATAAAATAAATATAAAAAGATTTTTATAAAATAAAAATAGTCTATTTATGTCAAAGTTAATAATTTCTAGTAAAAATATATATGTGGGGTATACTATTTAAGTTTTATTTTATATCAACAAGTAAATAAAGGAAATTGCTAGAAGGACTTATAAACGTAGAATAAACGTAGAGAAAATCTATTGTATGTTGTCATCATTTGTTTACAAAATCTACGAAGGTTTGAGCGAAACTCTCAGGCTATACAACAGAAGATCAAAGGCTTAATATATAATGAGAAAACCAAAATAATACATTGTAGAATATAATGAAAGATGTGTAAAGATAACAGTGACTCGTGGAATATGTAATAGGACATCAGCTATACACTTTGTGAAAGGTCTTGTAGGATTTATGATTACAAAGTCCAAATAAATCGGTTCTTCGATTTATTATTGTGTTGAAATTCGAGATAATGGTAAATTTTTCTGCTAGACATAAATTACAAACACTAGATATGGAAGCATTGGAGTATGGAGATGTGTTAAATAGTATACCTCACATATATATTTTTACTAGAAATTATTAACTTTGACATAGATAGACTATTTTTATTTTATAAAAATCTTTTTATATTTATTTTATTAATACATTTTTACCCTTCTTAAACCAATTTTTAGTATTTAAACCCAGTCGCCCAGTTTTCTCGGTCTTTGCTCCACCCAGGACTGCAGCTCGGTGAGCGAGACGAGCCTCGGGAAGGCTCGCCTCACAAACGGGACCCACACCGGTTGACCGGTGAGGAATACCTGGAGGTGCCGTAGCCTCAATGCGTGTTTACGCATTTTTAGCCACGGCATCCCCAGCCCTCCTTTCAAAGGGTGTTGACAGCAGATGGATCTCCTCACCAGGGGAGACCTCTTCTTCCAAAGGAAGTGAAAGAGAGCGCGCTCCATTTTGGCGAGGATCTCACCCGGGCAAGGCACGACAGTCAAGCGTAATAGATGACGGACGCTATGTAAGCGTTCGCCACCTCCGCCCGACCTTTCAGGGATAGTTTGCATTCGGCCCACTTCTGGGTCAGTGCAAGCACCCTATTCGTCACCTCACCCCAGTTTTTCTCCACCTGGAGGTCCGGTCCAAACCAGACCCCAAGCAACTTCACCGGGCCCTCCGTCCACCATCCGACGATACCGTCGGACGACATCGGTTTGCCCCTCCACTCGCCGAGATGCAAAGCGACTGATTTGTCCCGGTTCAGCTTAGCCCCTGTCAACCTTTCGTACTCCTCCAGTAAGGTGCCGATTGCCTCGATTTCCGCGGTGGTCGACACCATTACTGTTACGTCATCGGCGTAGGCCGACAGCACTTTGCGCAATCCCGGTTGCTTAGGTTCAAGGATCACCCATCCATCCTGGTCTCGCAAAGACCGGATAGTGGATCTAATCCCACTTTTGGCTTCTTTCACGCGGGCCCAGCTAACAGCTTTGATCCCCTCGTTTCCCAGAGCACGTATTTTGCTTTGGACAACGCAGTCTTTGTGTTTCGCGTTGAAGAAATGGCTCAAGGCCGTTCTCGACGCTTGCACTCTGGCCACGTTTCCGCTTCTCATTGCCTCGTCAACATTAACCACCAACTCCCTTTCCTTCCTATTTCTATCTGAGGCTAACTCCTTACTAACTCCTATTGAAACTACTCTAATCTCACTTTTCAGAGAGCCCCCACCACCTGCTGTTGATGATGGCGCCCGTCAACCGCTCCTTAACTAAGGTTCTAATCCGGTCCCTGTAAGCTCTACTTGCCGGTAAGGACAAGTTGAGCTTCCAGTAACCGGGTCCCTGCCTATGCGTTCTATCAAGGTGATCTATGCAGGTCACTAACTTGTGGTCTGAATAGCCCACCATGAACATTTCTGGACAACTTAAAAAGTCCCTATCCTTAATTCTAACTAAGAACCTATCTAGGTACGATCTAGATTGGCCTATCTAGGTACGATCTTGATTTGTCCAAGTCCAGGTTGGCACAGTCGGAAAATCTAGTCGATATCTATCGGCCAGGTCAAATCGGCCGATTAATCCTTTGAGGTTGTTACACACCCCTCTATCGGGACATGCCCCTACATAGTCCCAACGTGCATCTAGGATACCATTCCAGTCCCCCACTAAAAGCAAGGAGCGGGACGTCCCTAGAAAAGTCTCCAGACGATGGAAGAATTCCGACCGCATAGCCCCAAAACGGCGATCAGCCTAAAAGCTTCGCCTTCACCACTGCCAAGGTCCATAACCACTACTCGACCCTCCGGGTCCAAGTGTACCGTCTGTGTAGCGAGACCCAGATGTTTTTGCAGCAGAACGACAACCCCACCCCCACCTCCAGGCTCACAGAGAGATGCGTGCATCTCAAAGTCATCAAAGGGGGCTAGTTGTTGCACGCTGCTGATCCGGGCCTCACAAATAACCATCACATTTATACCTCGAGACCTGAGGTCATTTAGAAGTTTAGCTTGCTTCCAAGGTGAGCCCAGGCCACGCGCATTTAGACAACCTACTCTTAACAAGCCATGTTGGTGGTAAAGAAAGAGGCACTTACCTCTCTGCGTCCCGGGGTCCGGGCTGTTCAGTTTCCATGGGGGGGGGTTATTAGTGTGTGGTGGGGTTGGGGTATTTGGAGTTGTGTGGGTGTCTGAGGAGGGGGGTGGGTAACCTTTTAAGAGGACGCGGTTAAACGGTTTGTTACGGGGGGGCCCACGTCCTCTTTATAAACGTTTTTTAAAGTTTTATAAAGGTTCTTGGGGATCTTTATCATTTTGAGGTGTGGAGAGTCATCCACTGTCTTAAAATTTGGCCCTTCGGTTTGCACCGAAGGGTTGCTGTTTATTATATTGAGCAGTTTTTTTTGTTTTGTTTGTTGATGTACGTGTACTGTAATGTTTTTTTCTTTGACGCTATTAGTGTTGTGTAATGAGGAGGGGTGCTTTGTGTTGTGTTGGTTTCTTCTGTGTTTGTTTGGTTTCTGTTAGTGGTATGTTTCCTTTTTTTCCTTTTTACTGGTCGGAACGGCTCTCCTTCATCTTCGCTATGCTCCGATGTAAAGAGGTTTTCGTCCGTGTTCGGGGGTAGGGGGATATTTTGTGGTAGTGTTGTGTTGGTGTGTGTATTTTTGATTGTTTTCTGTGTGGGGTGGGGTAGATGTGACTGTGATTTGTTTCGTGGTCTTTTGTTTTTGTTGTTGTTGTGGTGGTGGTGCTGGAGGTGGTGTTGTTGGTTTTTGTTGTCGTTGTGGTGATAGTAGTGGTCATGGTGGTGTATTTTGTGGTGGTGTTGCTGGTTGTTTTTGTTGTTGTTGTGGTGTTTGTAGCAGTGGTTTTTTTGTTGTTAGTAGAGGGCAGGCAGTCCTCAGGTGACCTCTGCCCGCGCAGTGGTAACATGAGGGCCTCCTGCCTTCCACCGTAATATTAATGAAGGTTCGACCATCCAGTAGTACTCGGTCGGGTATTCCGGCGATTCTCTCTGGTGTCATCTGTATGAGAACCTCCAGACTTTCCCCCCCGAACAGTCCACTGGTGGACTCACCTGCTGATACTAGAATGTCCTTTTCTAGGTCCGTGAATCCTGTCAGGACGGACCAGATGTCTACTTCTGGCGTTGAGCTGCACATTCTTAATCTTTGTGTTCTTCTTCCTTTATATGTGGGGAAGAAGGTGTATTGTGGTGACACTATAGGTGCCACCGAGCATTTTCGAGCCAGCATTTGGACCTTCATTCGGACCATAATGCTGGCATAAAGCTTTCCTCTTTCAATAAAGAGTATGTCCTTTATAATGTCTTCCAGAACCAGCTCAATTTGACTTTCTGTCAATTGAGCTGGTTTTCTTGTTGCGTTGGATATAGTCCTGAAAGTTATCGTATTCCTATATGCCTGTTTACGAACTTCTTCTGGGGAGTTGATCGTAAAAGAACCATCCTCCCCAAAAGATACGTATTTTCTGGCATTTAGTAAGTTTTGCTTAGCGTTAGTAATGTCTATGGGTTTGTATTCGATCGTTTTTTTGACCGTTTTGGCAAAATAAATGTTGCTGTCTTTGTTGTTTTCGTTTCGTTCATTGTTGTTTGTTGTTGCAATGTTGTTGGTTTTATTAATTCCATTTGTTGTGGTATTTTTTTCCTTGTTATCTTTTTCAAAATTTGGGTTTTCACTCAAATTAACAGTGTTTTTTCCATTCGAGAGGAGGGGTAGTTCAACAGTTTGAATTGTTGTTCCCTCTTTCTCGCTTTTTTTGGTGGGCTTCCTCGTTTTTAACGATATCAATAAACATTTTAAATTAAAGATTTTCACCCCAAAAGGGGCGAAAATATATTTACCCTACGTCTACAGTCCGAGACGTGGGGTTAGAGTCAACAATAATAACAAAATTAAAATAACACACTCACAAATAACAAAGTAGTAATTCAAAATCGAAAAGCCGATGTGAAAGACGTCCATTATAGATAGAGAGAGAGTGAGAAGTAATAATTCTTTTAAAGTACAAAGATAGAAATATCTAAATTTAGTAATTGAATAGAACAGACGTATATATAAACAAAAGAAGAGTTATTGTGTTAATAAAATTGATATATTTTGTATTACTATGTAATTTACTTTATATGAGAAATGAAAAGAATTCAGAAAAAAGCCTTATATGTTTTGATGTGTTTCACATATTTTTAGAGGTCAAGAAATTTATTCACAAATACATAGAAGCTATTTTCAGCATCACTGTACATCTACATCTCCGCCTCTACTTTATCCAGAATCACCCCACCTCTCCTAAATCCTAATGCCCTCACTGTATAGTGCAGAGTCATTATCCAACATCCCACTCTACTCTTGATCTTCCCACCCCTTACATAACCAAGACACATAGGACATAACTCACCTATTATTACAACACCTTCCATAAGGCTGAACATTTCTCATCTCCTCCCACTCACCACCCTTTACTCTGTCAAATCCCTCTTTACTTGACACACACCCATGACATACAGTCTTATAAAGTCTTTAAATAATTGGTGATAGGAAGGCCTTTCAACCGTAGAAAACCTTCTAAACAAAGATTTAGGAAGCCTCTTTAGCTGTTTCAAGGATATGGTAACTTCCTTAGTGTTGGTGTCACAATAAAATGCACATAGTAGAGTGTAGGATCATATGTTGGGCCTCTGGCTCTTCTGTGGGTTAGTGCTCTACAGGAAAAAATGGATGCTAAAAAATAATTGTTTCTACTTTTTGCATGAAGCCTGCAATTACCCCAGTGCATTACTGGTACTTTATTTTATCGACCCCGTAAGGATGAAAAACAAAGTTAACCTCGGCAGAATTTGAACTCAGTCCGTAAATGGCTATAACTCTTTGCTGCAAAGCATGGTGTCTGACACTCAGCTAATATTGCCAAGGATACTAAAAAATAATTGTTTCTACTTTTGGCACAAAGCCAGCAAATACCCCAGTGCATTACTGGTACTTTATTTTATCGACCCCGTAAGGATGAAAGGCAAAGCTAACCTCGGTGGGATTTGAACTCAGAACGTAAAGTGCCGTAACACTCTGCCACAAAAGCAGGGTGTCCGGCGCTCTACCGATACTGGGGGATGATGATATGGCTGGTATGATAATGTATTCAGGAAAAGTACAGTTGATTTTTTTATCTTATATTTAAAAAGAGTATTATTTGTGTATCCAATTTAGAATAGGTTCACCATATCCTTACATGCCATAAGAGACAACTAAATGTTTTGTTACCTGAAAGGGAATCTGGTTGTAAACCATTCCTCTAAATGGACCCCATTATCAATATAAAGTTGCTTATGGGGCCTTCAACATTAGCAGGTATATGGCCTTAAAAACATATTGGTAGTACTATTACATATTTTATTTCAACATAAGAAATAAAAGAAAAAAAATGGTCATATAGGAGGGCAATCCCAAAAGTAAGGTCTCCAAATTGATGGGGATGCAGAGAAACTGTTTGTATGGCTGTTGGCAACACTGTTGTGATTGGTGCTTCCTTCACTCCCAAATAAAGAATGCGCGCGCTTCGCTGGGATGCTCAATCTTGGCTTGGCAGCCGTTGAGAATAGAGCTCCCGTTGAACGCTACTGCCAAGTGCGAATTTCGCGCAGTTATTATATACGAGGGCAATACCAAAAGTAAGGTCTCCTTCCGAGGAAAACATGCATAAAGATCGGTGGATCACCTTGGATGCTCTCTGCATTTTGGTTCCTGAGGTTTCCCGAAGCACCATCCACAGGATTTTAACGGAAAAGTTGCAATATTGGAAGGAGACCTTACTTTTGAGATTGCCCTCGTATTTTGATGTATTGTAGTGCACCTGAGCACTGTACACAATGATTTAATTATTACTATTATTTAACTTAAGGGCGGTGGATTGGCAGTATCGGGTAGAGGGTCAGACGCCATGCTTTGCAGCATAGAGGAATGCCCCTTTCCGGTCTGAGTTCAAATCCCGCTGAGGTTAACTTTGCCTTTCATCCTTACAGGGTCGATAAAATAAAGCACCTGTAATCCACTGAGGTAATTGCTGGCCTTGTGCCAAAAATAGAAACAATTATTATTTAACTTATTATTAGAGTTCTCAGAATTTTCTTATATATGAGTATATTGTTGCTTATTTTTGCATGGAAAGTACAGATGGTTTTTCAATCTTATGTTTGAAAAACTGGAATATTATTTGTCATTAGCAGGCCTGTGCAAAGTTGATAATATATGTAGTCCAGATGTAAAATGTAGGCCTCCATACTGGTAATATGTGTAGTCCAGATGTATGAGGTAGACCACCAAATCTGGTAATATGTGTAGTCCAGATGTAAAAAGCAGACCACCAAATCTGGTAATATGTATAGTCCAGATGTAAAATGGAGACCACCAAATCTGGTATTATGTGTAGTCCAGATGTAAAAGGTAGACCATAAATCTGGTAATATATGTAGTCCAGATGTAAAAGGTAGGCCTCCAAATCTGGTAATACATGTAGTCCAAATGTAAAAGGTAGACCACTAAATCTGGTAATTTATGTAGTCCAGATTTAAAATGTAGGCCACAAAGATGATAATATATGTAGTCCAGATGTAAAAGGTAGACCTCCAAAGCTTATAATATATGTAGTCAAGATGTAAAAGGTAAACCACTTAAGCTGGTAATGTATATAGTCCAGATGTAAAAGGTAGACCACCAAACTGGTAACAGATCTAATTCAAATGTAATGTGTAGGCTCAGTTTAAAATTTCTCATTATGTATTATATTATAACAAGTGTTTTAATCTGTTGACTGCCATGAATATTTTACACAGCTACAGTTGCTGTGTCAGGTATTTTTTCCAGTAAAATGATTATTTTGATTGACAAACGTCACATCAATAAACTAGTAACCCCATCTAGCTTTGAAGTTATGAACTGTTGGAAAGGAGTCCAAACATGTCAAGGTGAGTTATCTCATCTGTGGCACTGGAATGCATACATGTTAGGATGAGTTATCTCGTCTACGACACTGAAGAGCTTAAGACCATTTTCATTTTTGAGGCAATGCTTTAGAGCCAGACACTCTTCTTGTGCCAACCCTTTTAGTCCCCTTTTATGGCCCACAATGATACAGTCTATACACAGTATACATAATCTATTTTAGTGGTGACATATTGACAGTATCAGTAGAGTGTTGGACAACATGCTCTGTAGTATATAGTTACGGCCCTTTACACCCTGAGTTCAAATCTTGCTACAGTTAACTTTACTTTTCATCCTTGAATAAAAAAGGATAAATATCCCCTAACTCCTTGTGCAGTCATAGAGGCACCATCAAACGGCATGTCTGGGGCACTTTTAAACCTGGCCAAACCCTCTCCAGGCCTAAACACAGCTGATTTTTTTCTATAGAGGAAGAATTGACCCCAGTACTGGACTGGTACTTTTTTTATTAACCTCAAAAGGATGAAAGGCAAAGTTGACCATGGATTTAAACTCAGAGCATGCAATGAGATGGGACAATCTTAATGACTGCCAATTTTCCGCCTTACAGGGTTGATAATATAAAGTACCAGAAATACACTGGGGTTGATTTAATCGACTTTCCCCTCCCCTAAATTGTAGGCTTGGTGTTTAAATAAGAAATCATTAATTATTTTATTAATCACTGCTAATTACATATGATTTATGTGTGGTTTACCATATGTACCTGTACTGGTAGTGCACATGTATATATTACAATTAAACAAACAGAAAAACAGAACTAGAATTTGAGGTGATCTTAGACCCTTCAAAATTGTCACTCATGCCAATAGGCTTACCTGAGCCCATCTGGCTCTACCTCTGGTCCATTTTTGTTCATTAGATAGCAAGCAGCATTCATATTTCTATGAATTTTCTTGGTGAAACTGGCCATTTGGAAGCTGTAAAAGTTAAGCTCTTTGACACAAGCTATACAATCTTTGGAATCTCTTAGAGGCTGCTCAACCTGCTAGAAATATCATCCAAATCTCCCTTGTATTACAAAAGAATTTAAGAAAGTAGTCCTAGATCCAGGGTGGGCAACCGGTGGCCCTTAGGCCACAATCTGGCCTGCCAGACCAGTCAGAGTGGCCCACGATGACCATTTAAAATGTTTACCGTGTAGGCTTATTTAGAATTTTGTTCGTTACCGGAATACAATTTTCTGTTAGTTGACCTATACTAAAGGGCTTCACTGATAGGGTTATGTGTGTTATAATTTCCCAGTTCCATGTTATGAAAAGAAGTTGTGGTGAATTTTTGGAATAGTGCTTAATAAATATTAAATGTTTCTACTTTAGGCACAAGGCCAGCAATTACCCACTGCATTACTGGTACTTTATTTTATCGACCCCATAAGGATAAAATGCAAAGTCAACCTCGGCGGGATTTGAACTCAGATTGTAAAGGGACGTAACTATGCTGGAAAGCATGGCGTCCGACCCTCTATCGATACTGCCAATCCACCGCCCTAGTGCATAATAAATATTAATGACCCTAATAGTTGTTCGAATGTTCAAAAGTGGCCCTCCAGTGGAATACGTTACACATCCCTGTCCTAGATATACAAACACATGGGATGATCATGGTTGTAATGTATTTGATCATAGACTTATCTAATCAGACATGAATTGGGGATGAAATAACATCAATCAACTTTATATTTTTAACCAAACGTTCTATTTCTATATAATGAAAGTGTACAATTTTCAAATATTTCTGACACTATACCAACTTAATTCAAAATATTACTGATACTTATTCTATTGACAATATAAAAAAATGAAATGTTGAACTATAAATCATCCAACTTATAAGTTTCTGTCAAGTATTGGCGTCAATATGATCGAATGTGTAGCCAAGAGCCTAAGTTAGAAATCAATAATCTAGTTTTATCTATTGATTTTCTATTAGTCTATTATTTTGCATTTGAAGAAATGTTTTCTGACAGAGGTAGATTTGCCATTTGATTACTTGGCAATAACTGATCTTCTCTTGTTAAAGTTTCCCTATTCATAATGTTTAAATCATAGAATTGTAGATTATGGTTTTACATGAAATGCCTACTCAGTTGAATAAGACGCATAAAATATTGTTTTTTAATCTAATTTATTGTTACATAATCATGTTCTTTTGATAGGAAACAATATATTAGATTAAACACCCTTGTCTGCAATGAGGGTATGTATTGTACAGGATCAAATTAGGCTGAGATCCAACAGCTTTCTGCATCTTTGCTTGCCATGTGAATAACCAGCAGTCAGTGAAGAAGTGCAGTTAAAGAATGCATGGTCTCTCCATCACTGTTATAAACAATTCTCTGTGCAAGCTTTGCTTTTTTCTTGTATATTTCAAGTCCCATGGTGATGGGTGACATATGATGAACCTGCACATATGGCAGCTTCAGGTGATGGTCATTTTAAAGTATATCATAGGGAAAATGTTCACTGGTGTTCTACTGGAGTGGTAACCTTAGGTAACCTTATTTAAGGAAAGCACTACCTACCCAAATCTGAGAGGGGACTTTAAAAAAGTGCCCCCAAGAAAATCTGTCCCATCTCAAATTCAGTCAGAACCTACACCTGGCAAGTTATCCCGAAAAATTATATTCTAAACAAAAAGCAAAATCTCATTGTTGCAACCTGGAATTTTAACTCTCTTATGAATGGTTCTGTTTCTGTAACAAACAGACCTCCACAATGGAGCTTCAAAGAGCTTCAGTAGTAAAAATTAGAGACTATAAACTAAGACCTCATTTACCTTATTTATGCATTCAGAAAGGTATAAATGTTATAACTACTCCTTATATATATATATATATGTGTGTGTGTGTTGAAGTTTCCGTTGAAAAAGTCAGAGGAATGAAGAGTGCTCTATGTAAGTTACAGAGCTAAATATTTAATGTATAATAAACAATACAAGAGCTTTCCCAAATAAGACGGATATAAGAAACGTTCACATTTGTTCGTCAGACAAGGCAATTTAAAACATTGTGAAATATTTGAAAAATTTGAAAAAAAAATATATATATATATATATGAATCACTACCTCCCTACGGACAACTGACACCAGGTTCAAACATGGAAGAGCCAAATTCCCACTGTCATCACCACCATCTCTCTCGCCCTCCCCCATCTCTCTGTATTATGAGCAAATGGGGTCAGAAAAGCAAAAGTAGAAGGAAAGGTAGGACAAGCAAGCCTGAATGTATGAGGTCAACAGTGAATAATGGCTATTGTAGTATTGACAGAAAAGGTAAATAGAGAAAATATAAGTGCTATTATTTCATAGGATAGCAAGATATTCTGTTTTAGAAAAGTAGGTTATAACCTCCTCTCTTGTAGCACAGCCAGTGTTCCTTGCCAAGGCTGGCAATCCTTGGAAATTCCCTTCTTGCCAGTGACTTTCTTGCAATTACTGTAGAATATAACCCTTTAACAATAACATTCTCTCCTATAACAATATCATGTTTGCCTATAACACAATATCATGCTATAGAACAATATCATGCTATACTATAACACAGTATTATGCTATTCTATAACACAATAACAGCTACACTATAACACAATAACAGCTATACTATAACATACTAACAGATATACTATGGCACAATAACCTATGTAATAACATAATATCTTGTTATATTCATCATCATCATCATCCTCGTTTAACGTCCACTTTCCACGCTAGCATGGGTTAGACGGGAGTTGTCCCACTTGAGGCAAGGTTGGTCGGGTGACCGTGTCTCGCTCATATAGGTCTATCTGGCAGGTTTTCTACGGCTGGATGCCCTTCCTAATAACTGGTCTACTGAAGAATGCATCTCGTCATCATCATTGTTTCAACCTTGAAAGATTGAACATCACCTGAGAAGTTTCCAATGAAGAATGTTGTCCTTCCAAGTAGCAGATAACAAATGTAGGAAGCTTTCAATGTTCTGATTTACTTTCTATAGAATGTCCAATCTTCATCCACCCTTCACACGCATACACAGTGATAATGTATTGACATCTTCTTAAACAGTGACATTCATAAAAAGGTTCCTATAAGGGGAGGTATGTTTGGATAGGTGCCCAAACAATATCTTGTTCACTTATAACATAATATCTACTTTCCTACAACACTGTAACCTACTCTTCAATAATATTGTAACTTGCTCTCATATAACATAAAAGCCTGCTCACCTATAACCACTGCCATTTTGTTTTTCAGAACATTTTAATTGCTAGGTTTTATAATCATTTTTGTGAACTATGTTTTTGTTTGCTTGTCTGCTTTTTCACCCACATTGCTTCATTTTGATCACTTAATCAAACATTGTGTCAAATGTCGTAACATCTCATTTCCCCAATCTTCTTCCAAGACTGAGAATTTGTTTATTTATTTTCAATACTGATCAAAATTGCTCTCCTAAATGTTTAAAGGCGTAAGCCACTGTAAACAAGCAGTTAACAGATAGTGATAAATATCAGGCAACATTATCTATTAAAATGCTGCAAAGAGTAATATAGAACTAATATTTGATGAAAGAATTGAAAGAGAATGTTAGTAGCATCTAGAACAGCAGTAAGGTCTGCTAATAGAATTTAAAAATTAAACAATAGCAACATTCAAAGTCAGTTGAGGAATTAAACATTAGACAAGACAAAGTTATAATTTGATTAGTTTATGAAACTTAGTGGATCTACTGAACACAAAAACCTAATCTTCTGGAACAGATATAACTTGCTTCTTTTGAATTATTTTAATTAAAAATTAACTTTACATACAATATTCTTAAATTTGTTGATACTACATGTTTATTTACAAGGGTGTCTATCAGCTTATAAATAGAATAGAATGCTGAATACAAAAATACATTATGTATATGTATGTTTACACACACACTTATATGTACACACACATACATACACACACACACCCATATATATATATATATATTATAAGAGTTGAATGAATTCTATATTATTTCTATTTGATATTTTCTGCAAAACTTATCATTATCAACATACAGTCATCATCATCATCATCATCATCATCGTTTAACGTCCATGTTCCACGCTTGCATGGGTTTGGACGGGAGTTTTCCCACTTGAGGCAAGAGTGGTTGTCTTGCTCGCATAGGACTGTCTGGCGGGTTTTCTACAGTTGGATGCCCTTCCTAACACCAACCACGTTTACAGTGTGGAAACTGGGAGGTTTTTACCGTGTTGCCTACACGGTCACATTACAGCGTGGACTGTGTGTTTTTTTGTTGTGACACCTACACGATCTCATTTGTTTCGGCCTGGATTTTGTGGCACCAACATAACTTTACATTGAAAGGGGCGGTGTGGATGGGGTGGGGGTGGTGGGACGGGGGTGTATTTTGTTAGAGATGCCTACTGACTGTAGTAGGTTTTACTTTGTATTTAGGTAAGGCGGGTCTTCTCTATTACTGAGTACCGCCAAAGGTCTCGGTCCAGTGACATTGTCTTGGAGAGGTGTAAGTGTGTGAGGTCGGAATTTATCAGCTCGTCCCAGGTTTTTCTGGGTCTGCCTACTCCGTGGCTACCGTCTATCTTTATTGCCCTGCACTTTGCTATACAGCTGTCGTCTTTCATGCGCATCACGTGACCATACCAACGTAGCCTTCTCTCGAGTAAACAACATCTGATCCCTCTTATTTCTAATTTTTTCCTTAGTTCGTTTATGCTTTGCCGTTCGCGTATATTACTATTACACATCCAGCGGAGCATGCAAGCTTCGTTCCTCTCTAGTCTGCATATATCCTCTGCACACAATGCCCAGGTCTCACTGCCATGTAACATTGCTGTTCGTATGCAGGCATCATACAACCTGCCTTTCATTTTTAGGGAGAACCCTTTAGCGGCTAATAGTGGCATAAGCTCTCTGAACTTTTTCCATCCAGTTCTGACTCTAGCTACTGTACTTTCAGAGCACCCTCCCCCACTGCTGATTTTGTCACCCAGGTAACGGAAGCTGTCCACTATTTCTATAGAACCCTCTGCGCAGTTGAAAGAGCTAGTATTTTGTGGGCACTTGCTGCTACTTATTGCACCAGAGCACCGGCCACATGTAAAATCTGTGTTCTTAGTTAGCTTACCTGTGATCCCACTACATCTTTTATGCACCCATACTTTGCATTTGGGACATAAAATGGAGTTTCTACCTACGCCTTTCCTACACACTGAGCATGGCCATTTCCCGGAAGGGACCGGGGCCTTATTTTCTTTCCGACAAACTAGAACTTTAGTCATAGCCAGGTTAATTTTAAGGCCTTTTGATTCTAGGCCGTGCTTCCATGTTTGGAATTTCTTCTCTAGCTCGGCCATTGATTCAGCTATGAGCGTTAGGTCATCTGCGTATAGGAGTTCCCATGGGCAGCCGGTCTTGAACTCCTCTGTTATAGCCTGAAGAGCAATAATGAATAGTAGGGGGCTAAGAACAGAGCCCTGATGGACACCAACTTTTACGCTAAACTCTTCACTATATTCGTTGTTAATTCTAACCTTGCTCACTGTTTCTTTATACATGGCTTGTATAGCTCTCACAAGCCATTCGTCAACACCTAGTTTTCTAAGAGCCCACCAGATAATGGAACGGGGGACTCTGTCGAAGGCTTTCTCCAAGTCGACAAAGGCTAAGTATAGGGGTTTACTTTTAGCTAGGTACTTCTCCTGTAGTTGTCGTACAATGAAAAGAGCGTCTGTGGTACTTTTGCCTGACACAAACCCGAACTGCATTTCATCTAGATCGATTCTCTCTCTGATTAGTTGCACTATTACTTTTTCCGTGACCTTCATGACCTGGTCGATTAATTTAATCCCTCTATAGTTACTCCTATCTAGGGCGTCTCCTTTACCCTTGTAACAGTTAATGATGATGCTGCTACGCCAGTCCTTCGGAACAACCCCATTCTGTATGACTTGGTTTACTATCCGGGTGACCATGGTGTGTCCCACCGTTCCAGAGGCCTTCAGCATCTCAGCAACTATTTCCGAAGGCCCAGCCGCCTTACCTGTCTTCATATCTTTGATTGCCTTACTTATTATACTACCTTCAACTAACACTGCTGGTCCCTCTATTGGATCGATCTGGGGGAGACTATCCTTCTCCCATTTATTCTCCTCATTTAGTAGCCTCTCGTAGTGACACTTCCAAGCGACCTTCTTATCAGCGTCAGTGATGGCGAGTACGCCATCATCATTTAGTACACACTTCTCCCCAACAATATCACAATTTTCCTTGACAATCCTAGCAATCCTGAACACCTCACGTTTTTGGTCCTCGCATTGTAGAACATGCTTGAACTTTCTTTCCTCTGCTTCCCTTCTTGCGAAGTACACTTGTCTCCTAGCTTCCCTCCTGGCCACTTGATAGTCTTCTCTACTTCCCCCATCCCGCCATACTTTCCAAGCCTGCTTTTTGGCCTTAATCAACTCCTCCACCTTACTGTTCCACCACCATGTTACTCTCCTCCTGCCTATAGGCCTGCTCCGGCCACAGACTTCGTCTGCCGCCATCAGCAGGTTTGCTTTCAGGAATTCCCACTGTCCCTCTATATTGTCCGACTCTAAATGCTCTTCCTTACTGTCGAAAGCATCAAGTAATATGCTTTGAAATTTATTTCTGGCTGTGGGGTCCTTTATCTTCCATATTTTTCTCTTGAGGATAATCCTCTTCTGCTGTCGAGTACGTCTCATCCTGACTATGAGGTCGCTAATTATCAGTCTATGTTGGGAGGTGCATTCTTCATGGGGGAGGGATTTAGTGTTTACAACAGTCACTCTGTCACGTCTTCTGGTAAGGATATAATCTACCTGGCTGGTATGTTCCCCTGATCTGTAGGTGATCAAGTGATTGTCTCGTTTTTTGAAGTTAGTGTTACAGATTGTTAGGTTATTTGCGTCACAGAATTCCAGGATTCTGGAGCCTTCCTCATTTCTAGTACCAAACCCATAGCCTCCATGGATTTCATCATAGCCATCACAATGTTGTCCAACGTGACCATTTAGGTCGCCAGCAATAATTATATAGTCACTGTCGGTTATTTGGGAGGTAGTGAGCATCAGTGTCTCATAGAAAGTGTCTTTTATAGCGCCAGGCAGTCCGGATTGGGGCGCGTACGCAGATATTATCGTCACAGTAGTTCTATTTAGAACAAGTCTTATTTTAATTATTCTGTCGTTTACTCTATTTACGTCTATTATCTTATCCACCCATTTTTCTGCTAACATGATTCCTACCCCACCCAGCCCATTGTCATTTCCCACCCAGAAAAGCTTATAGCATCGTTTAAATATAACATTATTTTGTAAACCAATATATATTATATGCTGGCATAATTTTCAATATATTCTGTTTTAGTAGCTATGATATGCTATTGGTTTAGTAAGGTCCAGCTACACAGGTCTCAGTTAATACAACCATTTCACCTCTAACTTAACCCTTTAGCATTTACATTACTCTATATTTACTATTGTATTTTTGTGGTAAATGCTTTATCTCACATAAATATCTCATATAATATCGAATCTATGAGATTTTTATGTTATTTATTCTGAGAACAATACTTTAACATCAGTATGAGTGGACAGTTATGACCAGTTTGAACAGAAAGAGATGAGAAGCCAGATACAACTGGTTTAAATGCTAAAGGGTTAAAAGTTAAATTACTTAGATTGAACTAGAAAAGAAAGTGTAAATGTAAAATGAAAACTTATCTATAACATTTGTAATATACAAAACCTACACATAATCAGAACTGGACTTACTCATAAGCTAAATCAGTTATAGCCTAGGGTCACACATCCTTGGGGACCTCATTTTTTAAAGTATATTTTTATTTCATTATTAGTTTTTATTATTAAGGGCGGTGGATTGGCAGTATCGGTAGAGAGTTGGACCACATGCTTTCCAGCATAGTTACGTCCCTTTACGGTCTGAGTTCAAATCCCGCCGAGGTTTACTTTGCCTTTCATCCTTACGGGGTCGATAAAATAAAGTACCAATAATACACTGGGATAATTGCTGGCCTTGTGTCAAAAGTAGAAACAATTATTAGTTTTTATTCTTTAACACTAAATCATCAAAATTTTCAAAATACTCCAATCCTAATTAGCCATCTGTTATCATTTTCTTTTTATTTCATATTTCGCTGTTTCATCCATTTAATTCACTTTATTTGACTGTTGCCATTATCCTTTCGTCTCATCTAATCCCATTTTATTACACTGTCAAGTTCCCTTAAATGTTCTGCATTATCTTCCTTATCGTATCATCTCTTCAAACCACTTTTCTAATTTTTTTCCATGTTGTTGTTATTATTATTACTATTAGATAGGGAAATAGAGCTCGCTCTATTTTTGACTAAGTAAATTAGCCTAATAGTTGGAGTTATAAAAGATTGGAAAAAAGATAAACATCGACGTACATGGCGCACAAACCCACATCTTTGGCTATCATGACCACTGTGTTAACCATTACACCAATACATCACCCACCAAATTTCCAATCAATTTGAAGCTATATAACCATAGCTGTTTGTAAAACAAAGCTTATTTTCAAAACAATGCTAAGCTCTGTATCTTATCATCATCATCATCATCATCAACGTTTAACATCTATCTTTCACGTTAGCATGTGTTTAGACAGGAATTATCCCACTTGAGGCAAGATTGGTCGGGTGACCGTGTCTCGCTCATATAGGACTGTCTGGCAGGTTTTCTATGGCTGGATGCCCTTCCTAACACCGACCACGTTTACAGTGTGAACTGGGAGGTTTTTACCGTGTTACCTACAAAACCACATTACAGCGTGGACTGGGTGTTTTTTGTCGGGACACCTACATGACCTCATTTATTTTGGACTGGATGTTGTGGTACCAACATAGCTTTACAGAGAAAGGGTGGATCTTTATGATTATACAGCTTCAAATTGATTGGAAATTTGGTAGGTGACATATTGGTGTAATGGTTAACACAGTGGTCATGATAGCCAAAGATGTGGGTTCATGTCCTATGTGCATCAATGCTCATCCTTTTTCCAATCTCGGGTTTTTATAACTCCAACTATTAGGCTAATTTACTTAGTCAAAAATATGGCGGAAGCTCTATTTCACTATCTAATTTTCAAATTCTCCAGTTTGTAAAACAAAGCTAATTTTTGAAACAACTCTATATCTTATACAGGGTCGGAACGATATTTGTTCACAAGATTACTGTCTAGGAAATAAATAACACAGTAGTTTTATTTTTTAAGATATATTTATCAAACTTGGGTCAGTTTGTCTTCAAACTTGGGTCAGTTTGTTCTGGGAGTTGATCTTCTGGTCTTGGCAGAAGTTTTTCTCGAAAAACCACAGCATGTCTGGCTCCAATCAGTGTTTCAACTTGTTGATCAGCTTCTTTGCGTGCTTCAGTCGCTTTTCTTGCATCGCCTTTGACAGAAATTGTCCTTTCCTCATCTTGTATGAAATATAGCGAATGTCTTCATGTACCACCAGCCTAATGAGCTTTTCATCCACGCCTTTCTCCCTTGCAATGGCACGCATCGACTTGCTAAATTTCCTTATTTGTCCTCCCGGTGCGGATTCCAAGAAGAACTCTGTGTCTCTTCCACAAATTTGGAGGTTCAAAATTATTCATAATCAATTATTCTGAAAATAAATAATGGAAATATAGTCACTGTTTTTATGAAGATAAGAGTGACAACGGAAGTAAAACAAATTTGCATAAAATTAGCAGTTGAAAATTGCGAACAAATATCGTCCACACCCTGTATATATATGTATTCATACATTATGATTATATATAAGGAAAAGATAAAGCAATGAATCTGAAACTTCAAAGTCACTGCCACTTTTCTACTTGGAAAATATATTTCTATATTCTATCTACCACAATTGAGTGCTTATTCAGTTAATGTTTGAATGTTTTAAATACATGAATAGCAAAACATGATTAAACTGAGAGAAAAAAAATGGGTATAAGAGAAATTAGATGTAATGTACAAGAGAGAAAACTGCTCAGGTATGGATATGTGATGTGTATGGTTGATGATTGTTGGGTGAAGATGTGTCAAGTGTTCTTTGTGGAAGAAAGGTGCAGTAAAGGAAAGCCAAGGAATATCTGGGTAGAAGTGATGAGAGCAGATCTCAAAAACACCAAAATTGGCTGAGGTGATAATGAAGGAACACAGTAGGTGGAGTGAAAGTGTGCTAGAAAACATTCATCCAATTCATGCAGCATAGAAAAGCAGATGTAAAAGGATGATGGTGATGATGATGATAATATAATAGAGTCAAAATGGAGATGAAACTGATATTTTCAAATTGCTAACATGAATTTTCTTGACAGACACAGACACTGACTTACAGCATCTCATGGACAATATATTAAAGTTTTCTCTGAATCTATTTGTATGAAGTAAGAAGATGGATGTGATGTCACAAAATTGATATCTCTTCTGAAATTCCTAGCATTTATTACATAATAGAAAGTTTCTTTTGAACTAACATGGCTTCAGATATTTATCTACAGATAAGTCTTTGATTTGCAAACAGGCCTGTTGTTTAGTTGCATTATCTTGCTGTCTCATCTAGCGTGCAGTTAATTTGATATGAAGCCTCAATGGTGATTTATGTTATTAATATTATTATTTGGGTTGGCTAAGGAAATTCATCAGATTATATAAAATGAGATGATACTGCTACACATTATAATGAAAACTCTACTTTGAAGGTACTTGGACAAGTTTCATGAAAGACCATTGTACAGAATAGAATTTTGAAATATTTCTCAGATATATTTCCAAGTTTAATACTTTATACAGACAAGAGAAACTACTTTTCTTCTCATTAATGAAAACACACTGATATGCAGAAGTTAGTTTTGAATCCAGCATTTATCTTGTTACCAAATGTTTATGTTGTTTTTTTTTTATTATCTTATAAATATTTCTGATCAAGCAAAAACCTATAAGAGAAAAAATTATCTTCGCTTTCTTTTTTTTTGAAAGTCACATCATATATTCTAAAATTGAAGTTATAAATGGATTACCAATTCTCACTTATGTATGTACGGAAAATATCGATTATCTTATAAATATTTTCAATCAAATAAAAATCTTTCAGAGAAAAGAAATTTCATTGCTTCTTTGAAAGTCACACCATATATTCAAATATTGAAGTTATAGATGATCTACTACTACTACTAAAACAACAACAACAACAACAACAACAACAACAACAATAATAATAATAATAATAATTGTTTCTACTTTTGGCACAAGGCCAGCAATTACCCCAGTGCATTACTGGTACTTTATTTTATCAATGCTAGCGTGGAAGAACGGACGATGAAGGATGAAAGGCAAAGTAAACCTCAGTGGATTTGAACTCAGAACGTAAAGGGCCATAACTCTATTCTGCAAAGCATCGTGTCTGATGCTCTACCGATACTGCCAAACCACCGCCCTTAATCATAATAACAATAATTATTATAATGATGATTTCTTTATTAACCACAAAGGGTTTACATCAAGAAAAACATTATGATAGTGCAGGACAAAAACATAGAATGTGTGTGTGTATATGTGCGTTAATGTGTGGGTTTTGCGTGTAAGCAAATTTTAACAATGTTAAAAAAAATGTTTAATAAAATTAAAACAAAGAAGGTTCCTCAATAGGGAAGAGATGTTCGAGGGTCATTCATGGAAAAAAAAAAAAAACCACATATGCCCTGATTTTGAGGACAAGTGTCCTGTCCCAGTTGTACTCCTCCAAACTACAGGCTTACACTCAGAGCAAACCCATTCACTCGGTCCATGGTCACTTCCCTCACCCACCTTTCAACAAATTACTTTGAAGGAAGTACTTCTCTCTCTATTCTGATTTTCCTCCTCAAGTGGAATCTGAAGAAGTTAATCAGGGCTTCTCCAAAGAGGAAAGTGCTTGTCTTCAAACTTTTCAAGTGTGTCCACCATACAACCTCTTTCACTATGGCCACAAGACATAAAACTGGTCTGCCCTTCTTGACTAAAAGAAGGTGGTGGGACAATCTTCACAATGGACTCGGTAGATAACCGAATTTGTCCTACACAGGACAACTGGTGTTCGACATAAATGCACAAGTCAGCAATGCTCGGACACTGGACAATTGCATGCAGAACGGTTTCATCACCCTGCTCACATCTCGGACAGGCCTGGCTGACAGCGCTTCTATTTCTTTATCATTATTTTCTTATTGGCAGTATCGGAAGAGAGTCGGACGCCATGCTTTCCAGCATAGTTACGTCCCTTTACGGTCTGAGTTCAAATCCCGCCGAGGTTTACTTTGCCTTTCATCCTTACGGGGTCGATAAAATAAAGTACCAGTAATGCACTGGGTAATTGCTGGCCTTGTGCCTAAAGTAGAAACAATTATTATAATGAGTCTCAGTCATTGATGTTATTTAACAAGAAAGTTTGTTCAAATGAACATCAAGCCGCTACCTGCAGCCTCAGATATTCAGGACGTATTGGGGGGGTTCTTGCTATTTCCAGCAAGTATGCCTTTTGAAGTGTTCTAAAAAATAGGGTTATTATTATTATTTTTATTATTATTATTATTTAGATAATTATTTTTATTGCACATCATTACTGAGCACAGCTCTGTGTGCCTTGAGTATAAGCAGTGTAGTTTTTGCTGATGTTGTTTCTATTGTATTAATAGTACTTTTCATAATATGTGTGCAGTGCCTAGTAGTGTTATCTTTTGTATGTTGTATATATTTGTAAGTCCTGGGGTTTGGGCTATGTATTTGTCTGTGTGTTTTGTTTAGCATTCCTAGAGCCCCTATTATTATAGGTATTGTTTCTGTTTTCCTTTTCCACATTCGAGTTATTTCTATCTCTAGATCTTTATATTTGGAGAGTTTCTCTATTTCCTTGGAAGATATATTGTCCTCTGTGGGGATTGATACATCTATTAGTATTAGGAAAATCAAGGTGGAGAGGAAAATGCTCCCTTCCCAGCATTTTGTTGAAAGATGGGTGGGAGAGGCGAGCATGGCCTGAGTGAATAGGCCTGCTCTGAGTATGAGCCCATAGACTGGAGGTGGAAAACAGGGAGAGGTCACTTGCTCTGGTGGTCAGGGTCACCATGACTTTTTTAATGGGCTTTCTCTACAAGTAACCCTCAGAGGTCTCCCCCCTATTGGGGAATTTTCCTTTGTTTCATTTTTTTTTTGTTACATCCCTTGTTTTTGTTTTATGTATTTGTTTTTACTCACAGTGTGGAAGATTGACGTTAAACGATGATGATGATGATGCTGATGATGAGAAACGCCCATTTCTACAGTCCTGTACCGTCTTGTGCTGTCCTTAATATTATACTTTGTGTCGACTCTTGTGATTAATAAAGAAAACATTATTATTATTATTTTTTCATTTATTATTATTGTTATTATTAATAGTATTATTATTGTAATCGATGTTATTATTCCTGGTTAAGATGCTTTTACATTCTTTATCTTAATTATGCTTTCTTTATTAACCACAAGGATTTACACAAAGTAAGACATTAAGGATAATACAGGACGGTACAAATGGGTATTTCTGCGTGTAAAAAAAAACAAATACAGAGGATGTAACAAAAAAGAAACAATGAAAAATTCCCCAATAGGGGGGAGACTTCCGAGGGACATTCGTGGAGAAAGCCCATTAAAAAAGCCACGGTGACCCTGACCACCAGGGCAAGTGCCCTCTCCCAGTTTTGCATCTTCAATTTACAGGCACATACTCAGAGTAGGCCCATTCACTCTGGCCATTCTTGCCTCTCTCACCCATCTTTCAACAAAACGCTGGGAAGACAGCACTTCCCTCTCTACCCTGATTTTCCTTTTCAAATAAAATTTGAAAAAGTTAATCAGGGCATCAACGAAGAGGTAAGTGCTCGTTTTCAGCCCATTCTTTATCTTAATTATAAGAACAGAAAAGTTATTTCACATTTGTCAAAAGCCTATTTTGACAAGTTATTTTAGTGATCTTAAAGAGATGAAACCAAACAATTTATCAACCTTAAAAAGACTTGATCTCAGATCACTGAATCACCAAATTTACAATGAAATTGATGTTATAGAATGGGTTCAACATGAATTGGCTTGGGATAGGAAATGGGTAGAATGAGAACACAACTATTTTATTTCTCCCTCAGGCAAGTATTGTATGATTGAACAATTTGTATTCCATTCTGAATATGACTCCTTGTAGCAAATGCTGTTCCCCTAGAACCCAGGCCAGACTTTTACCTGCTGAGGCTCTAAGCTATATGACATTTGAGGCCCTTCTTTAAAAAAGTAGAGTTATTATTTTTTTATATTAATGATAAAGAATAAATAATATATATGTATATATATATATTATATATATGTATATATATATTATATATATGTATATATATAATATCTAAACTATAATAAAGTAAGGAGTGTGGACTGCATCCAGAATATATTTTTTTATCCCATTTGTAAGCCAAGCATCAGCACTCCGATGTTCAAAAAAATTGTAACTGACAAGCTAAGGACAATCAAGGAAAATGACTTCCAGTACTGCTATGATCAATAGAAAAAAACATTGGAACCACTGTGTGACTTTCCAAGGAGATAACTTGTAATTCCATGTATGTCTTATATATATTTAAATAAAACATCAGTACACTTACTTTGGGGTCAAACCTTGTATTATATCATTTTGAAATGCATTGCATTGTTTGTAGGAAAGAAAATAAGGCGGCGGTCCCATCGGGGAAATGGCCATGCTCAGTGTGTAGGAAAGGCGTAGGTAGAAACTCCATTTTATGTCCCAAATGCAAAGTATGGGTGCATAAAAGATGTAGTGGGATCACAGGTAAGCTAACTAAGAACATAGATTTTACATGTGGCCGGTGCTCTGGTGCAATAAGTAGCAGCAAGTGCCCACAAAATACTAGCTCCTTCAACTGCGCAGAGGGTTCTATAGAAATAGTGGACAGCTTCCGTTATCTGGGTGACAAAATCAGCAGTGGGGGAGGGTGCTCTGAAAGTACAGTAGCTAGAGTCAGAACTGGATGGAAAAAGTTCAGAGAGCTTATACCACTATTAGCCGCTAGAGGGTTCTCCCTAAAAATGAAAGGCAGGTTATACGATGCCTGCATACGAACAGCAATGTTGCATGGCAGTGAGACCTGGGCATTGTGTGCAGAGGATATATGCAGACTAGAGAGGAACGAAGCTTGCATGCTCCGCTGGATGTGCAATAGTAATATACGTGAACGGCAAAGCATAAACGAACTAAGGAAAAAATTAGAAATAAGAGGGATCAGATGTTGTTTACTCGAGAGAAGGCTACGTTGGTACGGTCACGTGATGCGCATGAAAGACGACAGCTGTATAACAAAGTGCAGGGCAATAAAGATAGACGGTAGCCACGGAGTAGGCAGACCCAGAAAAACATGGGACGAGCTGATAAATTCCGACCTCACACGCTTACACCTCTCCAAGACAATGTCACTGGACCGAGACCTTTGGCGGTACTCAGTAATAGAGAAGACCCGCCTTACCTAAATACAAAGTAAAAACCTACTACAGTCAGTAGGCATCTCTATCAAAACACACCCCCGTCCCACCACCTCCACCCCACCCACACCGCCCCTTTCAATGTAAAGTTATGTTGGTCCCACAACATCCAGGCCGAAACAAATGAGATCGTGTAGGTGTCACGACAAAAAACACACAGTCCACGCTGTAAATGTGGCCGTGTAGGCAACACGGTAAAAACCTCCCAGCCCCACACTGTAAATGTGGTTGGTGTTAGGAAGGGCATCCAACTGTAGAAAACCCGCCAGACAGTCCTATGCGAGCAAGACAACCACTCTTGCCTCAAGTGGGAAAACCCCCGTCCAAACCCATGCAAGCGTGGAACACGGACGCTAAACCTGATGATGATGATGATGATGATGATGTTAATGTGGATGATCACATACACATACACAGTGGCATACACATACAGTGACATACACATACACATTGACACACATACACAGTCATATACACACACATACACAGTCACACATATATATGCAGTCACACACACATGCACAAATATGCAACATGTAACTGCTATTGAGTTATATTGAGATTTGTATTGACATTAAGGTTTGCATTACTTTTAACCCCCTTTTAACCAGAGTCACGCCTCCTTAAGAATACGATATAAAGGAATATACTTTTATCTTCATTTCAAGAAAATCTATCAACTCTCTAGTGGCAGAGTAATATAGAATAGACTCACTCTACCTTTGGATACAGGAAATGGATTTGCCTTGTGCTGTCCATTGAATATACTCTCTCTATAAATCCATAGCCTTGCTTTACACCTTTCATTGGTTACAATCACCTGTCATGACCTATCAACTCCCATATCAAACTTTTCCAGTCATGTGAAAATATGTTATAAAACAGCATGAAAATTTTGGCTTTTTGAAGAATCTACAAAGTTTTTCTTAATCCACACTTGCCAGATTAATATGCTACACTGGGTATTCAAAATAACAATTTCTCTTACCATTCTTTCTCTCTAAGACACAATGTTGTTTGCTTGTTCTTTAGATATAAAAGACTTATACATTCACAAGGTATTTATAATGTCGCATTGCATTTATTAATACTTACAAAAAATTTAATGCACTCTCTGAACCACATTCTCTATTCTTCTTCTTATAATTAATAGTTGAGTTATTGTGTACTCTACATTTTATATGTAGTAATGTGAAGTTGAATATATATAATGAAAATAAAAGAGATTGTAATTGTGTATAGTCTCTGAAATAACTTTTTACTGGCAGAGAATCTGAACAGTTCTGCACTGAACAAGACATAACACTTGTAGTTAGTTGTGTTAGCTATCATCAGTCTAACCCAGCAGAGAGACATGTTCAGACCATCAACAATCTACATTGCTTGGTGTCTTTATGAATATCAAACATGGCTACCACACACTGGTCTTTATCTAGTAAAATAAAGAGCCCTAATAAGGAGACCTAATGATTAGGATACTTGCTGTACAATTGTAACATCATAGGTTCAATTCCTAGACAGGTTGCTGTGTTGTGTTCCTGAGAAAAACACTTTATTTCACGTTGTTCCAGTACACTTAGCTGAGAGTGAGTACCAGCAATAGCTGGGAAGTTAATGCTGCAATAGACTGGCATCCTATCCAGGGAGAGTTTGCACTCTCAGTCACTTAATGCTAAGGAAACCCGGAATAAGCACCGGGCCGATGAGCCTTTGTCTTAGAACAGACTTTAACTTAATAAGGAAAAACAAGCAGAATGTTCTGTGACTGTTCAATTTTACTGGCCATCATCTATATATATATAAAACTGAGGATGTCTGTCTGTGTGTGTGTGAGTTTGAATCGCTAAAACTAGAGAAGCACCCAACTGACTGTTTTCAAACTTTACACATGTAATACTTATGTTTCAGGGAATGTTCTGAGCAAAGAAATTTTCAAATTTTCAATGCCCTAGGGGTGTCTGTGTGTGTGTCTGTGAGTTTGAATCCCTAAAACTCGAGAAGTACCCAACCGATTCTTTTCAGACTTTACATGTGTATTACTTATGTTTCAGGGAGTGTTATGCACATAAAAAAATTCAATTTTTTTTTATCTCCTAGGGCCCGTATTAGGTGAAAAACTGCGTTTTTTCAGTTTTTTAGGGGTTATTTGAGGCGTTACGTCATAATTGTAATTATGTATTAGTCAGTCTTTTCTTCATACCGTAAGCAAAGAAAATCCAACTTTTTTATGGCCTAGGGCCCGCATTACGTGAAAAACTTCATTTTTTCAGCTTTTTAGGGCTTTTTGGTGGCATTACGTCTAGCCGCTTTTCCCAAAATTTCAAGGCATATTATGCATATAAAAAAAATTTATTTTCTTGATCTCCTAGGATTAGATGAAAACCTGCATTTTTCCTGCTTCATCGAGGAAAATCTTAAAGATTATCCAGCCATCAGAGTATTCGGTTTATTTTCTTTACATATTGTCCAGGCATGCAGTTTTTCTGTTGGCAGCCCGCGTTCCAAAATACCTTATCCCGTGCAACGCCGGGTACCACTGCTAGTAATATAATAAAGGGAGGAGTGCAGGACTGCGTCCTGATTATATTTTTTTATCCCATTAGTAAAATAAGTTAGATTACTTTGAATAAATAATGAATGAATATTATATAATTTATCTACTAAATTTTGTAACTGTAGATTAAACATAAATATTCTTATATATAATGATTGCTTATTTTAAGGTTCACTTCTCTTAATTTTCAAATGTCAACACTTCCAGTTAGTGTCCGTTATATCATAACACTTATTACATTGCTTATATAAACATTCATATATTTGCATCCTTATATAAGGTTTATATTTCTGTCGCTAATTTTCTTCTTTTTCGTTTTCATAACATTTCACCGTAATGCAGTTTATATATAATATCCTATTTTTTTTAATGTATCATGGATTACTTTACTGATTACAGAAGAGAGTGTAACACAATCTCTCTTCAATTTCTGTGCATGTTCTCAATTACGATTTTATTTGACGTATCATATCTACATGCATATATATTTGCGTATAATATCAATATACACACTACACATGCTAGCAGAAAACCACCTGAAGAGTAGTTTTCTGCTAGTTAAAATAATGTTACATCTCCTTTTTGTATATGTACCATACAATCCAAATTCATAGTATATTAACAACTGCAGTAAATAAAACAATACAATAAATGATGTATAAAAAGAAAATACATATGCAACATACTTATATAAAAAACACATGTGGGTGTAATATTTTCCAGTATTTTCATATGTAAGTATAGCAATAGTACCAATCCATGATAATAACAATGAGTTTAACCCTTTAGCATTTAAACCGGCTATATCTGGCTAGAATTCTCTCACCTCTTTCTGTTCAAACTGGTTATAACCGGCCACTCATACTGATATTAAGGTGTTGTTCTCAAAATAAATGATATCAAAATGTCATAGATACCATATTATGTGAGGTAAAGCCATTACCACGAAATTACAATAGTAAATATAGAGTAATGTAAATGGTAAAGGGTTAATGTGAGCAACATTAGACACTTATAATGATACCATTTAATGATCACTTGATCCTGTTTATCTAGGCTAGTGCTCACCAACCATTTTATAACACCTTTTTTTCTCTTTTGTGGAGGTAAAACATTTGTATTGATCAATATATTTTAATTAAGACAAGAAATTACATTCCTTGCCTAAAACATAAAAATATATTAAAATTATACGTTAACTCTGCATAAATTAAACAAAATGAGTTGAAATTGTGCTGACCTTACATAGTGAGATACTTGGACTTTGAAATATCTTGATAAGTCAAACATACATTACTTGATGTCTTTGTTGGTATCCATCATGGCTGACAACGACTCTGGGTTTTATATAGTAAACCAAGGAGTCCTCATAAGGAGAAATAAGTAGAATGTGCTGTGATTAGCTTATTTACAAGCCATTCAACTAAGGTTACATCTTCTTTTTGTCTATGTACCATACAATTCATATGTAATCTATATTAACAACTGCATTAAATAAAACAATACAATAAGCTATGTTACCAAATTATGCTATAGATTTTTAAATACTTCCAAAATAATAAATAAATCAAGTTTGCTATAACAGTAGTATGCTAATACGACATTGCATGCGCATCTGGATGTTATAGAGGATATTAAATCTTTTTTTATAGAGCTTTAAGGTTTTATTCACCAAAACATAAAATCAAATATTTAAAAGAGACACCTAGATCTGTATAGGGTTATTATTAAAAAATATTATAAGTTTAATCTATCAGAGACTTTGATAATTCTTCCAGAGTGTGTTTTGTCAGAGGATATTAGTAAAACCTGCTTATCAACATCTTTAGCACTCTCTAAGATTGATTTTGAGGATGAAGTACTGGTGTCATGGTTTCTACTTGTAACTTTATCAGACTTGTCAGCATTCTCATGATGGCTGGTATGTCTCTCATGGAAAATCTTGTCTTGGGGATGAACAATACTTGTATTGAACAGAGGTCTTTTCTGTTTTGGGGATATACTTGTCTCTTTCTCAGTTTGAACTAAATATAAACTATCCTTTCTAACAATTACTTTGGCAGGTGACCATCCTTTGCTATTATTGTCTTGCTTGCTATAAGCCATAACAGTCTGCCCTTCTGTCAACCTGGTTCTTGCATGTGTCTACCTGATATAATAACTGGCAGATTTTTATGCATGATTGGATAAAGGATCACTGTAGTTCTCATTAATTTTCACCCGAGGTTTAGAGACCTACACAGATCTGAGGTTTTGCCAAATAGTAGTTCACCTCAACTGGGGACATTAGAATTAACTGGTGTGTAATTAAGTACCAATAATTCTATATGAAAATTGCTCTGATTTGTTTTTGAAAGTAGATTCTTGACAGTCTGAACATGTCTCTCTGTTGGGCTAGACTGATATTACTTATATCTAGTTCAGTTCAGACCTGTACAAATTCTCTGCTAGTAACATTAGTGCCCTGATCTCAAGTGATCTGCTCTGACAAACCAATCTATGAAAATAGGCTAGAAAGAACATGCTTTGTTTTGGCAATTGAATTATCAATCTGTTTTACTGAAACAAAACAACTATAATGGTCTACTGTAATTAGAAAAGATAAACCTCAGAACTTATCTAAGCAGATGGTCTGTCATGGATATGCAACAATTGTGCTTTACAAAGGTTCTGAGTACTGTCTATTGCAAGTTTCTTGACTGGCAAGGTATCTTTCAGTTAATGCTGTCACTTCCTGTGTGATCCTATGCCAGAATACACACTTTCTTGCTTAGAGTAGAGTCTTTGTGCTTTTTGTAAAAGTTGAAGAACTTCAGGCCTTATTGACTTCAAAACTACCCTTGCCATCAACTACACTTAGTACACTATGATAAGTGAAATATTTCTGAACACTTTCAGCACAGTCCTGGATAGAATCAGTCAATCCATCTATTAAATACTGTACAAATATCAACAAACTGAGGTCTTGGGGTGTAGCTTGTCACACCTTCTCAAGTCTGGTTGGGGAGACAGTAAGTGAAACATTGTGGATGCTAACATCCATCCCCTTTATGGTTTGACCATCATGTTTTGCATGTGTACTTAAATGGCTAAATGCACCAGAAATGCATTTCTTTGCCTCTCATGTATACAATATCCGAATTGAAATTGGTAAAATGCAACAACATACAAGAAAGTTGGAGTGTGATGGATGCCAGAGAAGTAAGGGAGTTATAAACAGTAAATACTGTTGCTGTTTTACCAAATATAAATTGCTTAAAATGTAGTACAGCAAACAGTCAACAGCCAACAGCCAACAGCTCTTTCTCAACATTTCTGTATCGAGTCTCAGTTGGGGACAAAGTGTTTGAGGTATATATTATAGATCTTAAATTATGGGTACTTCACTGACTATTCCCAAGTTATCTGGCTGGCGTAGCACTGCTCCAATGCTATCTTGACTGGCATCATATTCTATGTAGACTGGTTTTTTTTTTTCTATTGTACAGCTGAAGTGTACAGTCATCTGAAATTGCTTGTTTGAGCTACTTAAACATCTTATCCTCGTGTTGACACCAATTAAAAACACTGTCCTGCTTAATTAGATCCTGCAGGTGTTTTCTTACTGGGTATGAATCTACGTAAATAATTCACAATACCCAGGAAACTTTAAAGCTATATCTTTTTTATAGGGGTAGGTCAGTCTTTTATAACTCGCACTTTCTTTGGTGAGGGTTTCAGTCCTTCAACAGTCAACTGCATGCCAAAGAATGGTACTCACTGTGCATTGACTGTTGGTTTTTCAGGGTTCATATAAAGGTCTATTTCTACATAATGATCCCAAAATGTGATGAGGTTCTTATCATGCTGGGCCTGTGTATTGCCAAAATTTCCAATATTGTCAGTAATATTTTTTACTCCTTTGAGGCCAGATAACAGTTTATACAAGACAGTGTTGAAAATATCAGCAGAACATGAGAGTCCCATGGCTAGAACCTGGTAGACATAAGTTCCAAATGGTGGGAAAATTGCAGTGAATTGTTTACTCGCCTTGTCCAAATGTAAATAGAAAAATCCTTCATCTTGTAAATCATCAAAAGTCAGCATGTCAAATATAGGTCAATGATAACTTTATTTAATGACATGGGGTCAGATTCCTGTTCTGGTATAAACACCAACCTCTTGATACTGTAAACATCAAGTAGATATCTTGCAGCATGTGGTCCAACACTTCTGACATCATGAAATAACTTGACAAGTCAGACATACATTACTAGGTTTGGCTGAAGGGATTAAACTGGAGGAGGAGAAGAATGTGTCGCAGCATGTCACATCCCAGATAAGGGATTTACCTCACTCAAATGGGAAAGGGATAATTCCGTTGGGGTGCCTGATGTCTCCATTATCGAGGCTTGCTGACTCCATTTGTGATGGGAAGCCCACTGTATCTAGGCTCCTTCTCATTATGTCATTGGTGCATATCAGAGGCACTGGTCTGTGCTCTGGCATGTTTTCTGATTTCCTCACATTAGTTGGTGTTAGGAAAGACATTCAGCCGCAGAAAACCTGCCAGATAGTCCTATACGAGCGAGACACGGTCACCTGACCAATCTTGCCTTAAATGCAACTGTAGCGATTAGATGTCTCAGAGAAAATGATATGGTAAAAGTTGTGTTGTATCTTACAGATACAATATGACAGGAAGAATAGAATGAGCGTAGAATGTAAACAATATGAACTTACTATGTGTGAGTGCCTATTCTTAAGGACTGCTACTTCATGTCTGGCTGAGGCCGATAGGGTGAGAGCCAGTAAGGGCCAGGAGAGAGAGATAGAATGAAAGGTCTGCTACATCATGAACCTTAACACGGACTACTTGCTTCGGTCTCTCTGGTCTTTAGATTCCTTAACTCCTTGTATTTATAATAACCTTATAGTTAGAAGGATGTGTACATGAGGTTGATTTATGATCAGCCATGTGGATATCGTCTCCCAGGAAGCTGGGATCAGAGGTAAAGTGGAATATCCGTTTATCATCTTTGTATTTGACAATGGTGGGAACCTCAAACGATAGATGGTCCAAGAGACGACAAACCTCAGATTCGGTTGCGAATCTTCGCCGGTAAACCATTATATTATATTCCGTTATAGGACAATTCCAGTCTAACCCATGCTAGCATGGAAGATAGACGTTAAACGATGATGATGATGATAAAAGTGGACTAAACGAAATGTCTATGAATAATAACTAAAGTGAACTGTCAGGTAGACTGTGTGTATGTAGTCTCTCGTTGGTAGTTCGGAATACTTTGGTTTTACCCTTGTTTTGTACAGATACACTGAACAGGTGTGTCACACCATTATGATAAATACGTATTCACTACAACCTCATTTCTTGGCTGATGGAAACCTATAATTAACCAGGCAAATTCACAAAGTTAACATTACAAATAATTGTTTCTAATTTAGGCATAAGGCCAGCAATCACTCAATGCATTACTGGTACTTTATTTTATCGACCCCGTACGGATGAAAGGCAGAGTTAACGTCTGGGGGATTTGAACTCAGAACGCAAAGGACCACAACTCTATGCTGCAAAGCAGGGCGTTTGATCCTCTACCGATACTGCCAATCTACCGCTCGTAGCGCGCAGACACCAACATTTCACTTGGTTGTAATGCTTCGCTTTCTGTAAGGAACATTGAAGTTTAGGCGATACTTTTTTACGTGCCACCGGTTTATGAATGAACAAAATTCTATCGAAGACGAGGCTGTTGACAACAAAAATGGCCGATAAAGAGCACGTGGATGATACTATTATTACTTTTAAAGAACTTGGACTAAATTCATGGATTGTCGACCAGTGTAAAGTGGTTGGAATATCAAAGCCTACGCCTATACAAGTTAACTGTATACCAGAAATTTTAAAAGGTAATGTACATTTTAAAATATTTGGCAAACAAGACACCGTGTGTTTGGTACTATACTACATTTACTTACGACGTCAATGTTGTTTACACATACACGTGTTTTATTTCTTTCATTGAGAGAATGTTTAAATTAAAAGTATTTTTTGACAGCCCCAAAAAATGATTTTTATATATGTATGTGACCCTGGAATATTTGTATTCACTAGACCAAAAGTATTTTAAGGCTTAATTTCAGTTTTATTTTTAGAAATTAATTAGTTCAATATATGTTAACGGTTAAACACAACTACGTCTATGGTATACTCAAACATTTATTAAATATGAATATATCGAAATATATATACATTAAACTTTTATAGTAGTACTAGCTCGTTTATGCTTTGCTGTACGTTCTTATCGTGTGGACAAGGGTGCCTCAACAGGGGCCACATCAGGAGGTGCTGCGTAGTCTGTGGTTCGATGCTGTAGTCTCGCAAAACTTCCTCATGCTATAAGTTATGTTAGGTTCTTTTTTTTCCTGGATTAAGAAAGAAATAGTTAAGTAACAAAGTTCTTTGTTTTCTTCGCCAACTTCTTCCTGTGAAGGTCGTGGGGTTGGGGAGAGGGTGGTAGTGTCCCCAAACACTCCTTCCAGCCTGTCCTGTCAGAAGCAACCGTCTCCAACTGATCCGACGGGATACCTAAGCGAGACCAGCCAAGCTCATGGATGTTATCCATCTTGTTGGGGGTCTGATCCTTGGTCTCCTGCCGGTTGGCTTTTACCCGTAAAATCTATCCAGCAATTCTTTCCTGAGACTTGTCCTCTCAAGTATCTATGTAAGAAATCATTTACTGGGTTATTAAACCCGGAAATATGTATATATTTTATTAATTTAGAGAAGTATATCCACTCTCCAGATATATTGTAAATGGAGGTGAGAAACAAAATAAATAAGAGGTCAGTGGAAGATGCAAATAGTACATGCTTCCCTCCTCCCCATGGGTAACATCCTCTCCTTTCTAACATAGACTAGTGCCAACATAGAAGTAGGTGAAACCCTACTACAGTGGAGGGAGCTGGATTTATAAGTTCCTGATGCAGAGTGTCTAGGACAGGGGCCTGCAACAGGCGGCCCGTGGGCCACAATCCGGCCCGCCAGACCAGTCAGAGTGGACTGCGATGACTGATTTTAATTTTTACCTTGAGGCTTATTTAGTATTCTTTTCGTAACCGTAATACAATTTTCTGTTAGTTGACCAATACTAGAGGGCTTCACTGTAGGGTTATGTGTGTTATAATTTCCCTGTTCCATGTTATGGAAAGAAGTTGTGGTGAATCTTTGGAATAGTGCTTAATAAATATTAATGGTCCTAATAGTTTTTCCAATGTTCAAAAGTGGCTCGCCAGTGGAAGATGTTGCACACCCCTGTCTAGGACAACTTACATACAGGAGACACTTTAAACACTCTTTTTGATCAATCTAATTAATTCTCAAGGTGCTACTTACTTTCTACGAGTGCCAAATTATCAGAGAATTAGACTGATGCTTTGCTAGTGACCAGCAATAGGGGCCTACTCAGTCTGGATTGAACTTAGCATTTACATTGTTCTCTGAATTGGACCTCAAGTCTGTTAGTGGTGGATTTAAATGGTGTTGTGGCAGATCCTTTCACTTCACTGGTCTTCATGGATTGCTATATTGAACAGAATTTAATTGTCAAATAGGCTCTGGTTCAATATCTCCTCAATTATGGAGCCAGCCACATTGTCCTAGGTTGATGGGAAGAGGCCAGATAGTCTTACCCTTTGCCATTGAGTAAGAAGTAGATGTCTCATTTGGGATGCCACAATTAGCAACACTTTGCTCCTTTCCTTTTCACATTCTGGATTCTGCAGCAAAGCTGGAAGTCACTGCATCTGTAACCAAATGGAATAGAATTTTAAAATACCAGGAATTATGCCAAAGTATATTTTTCAGTTTGTGGCATTTGAGAGCAGCTTATCTTACTCAGGTAATGCCTCTGAGAGTGCTTGGTTATTTTAGCATTTTAGTCTTGCTATCACTTGCAGTATGGGCTGGCCACAAACATTATAAGTGGGAAACTCCAGTCTTGTGGCATGTGATTAAGTGTGTATGTCTTCTACTTCTTCGCTCACTTATTCCTTGGAAGGTCGTGGAGGCAGAATCCTCAAAGCACTCTTTCCAGTAGGTTCTGTCAGAAGCAACCATCTTCAATTGAGCTGGCTGGATCCACAAACAGGACCAGCTGAGTTCATGGATGTTATCCAACCATCTTGCTCGGGGTCTACCTCTGGGTCTCCTGCCGGTTGGCTTTGCCTGTAAAATCTCTCCAGCAATTCTTTGCTGAGACATTCTAACCACATGTATGTAATATCAGAGCTGTGATCTCACAATTCGAAGAAGTAGTGACTATACCTGGAGTGGCCCTCTTACCTTTGAGTCATGCACTCTGTTGACTAATGTTACTCAAAAGACCCTTCGGAGGAACCCCATTTCGGCTGCTTCTATTTGCACTCATTTCTATTTCGGTCATTACCCAAGATTCATGACCATAGGTATGTGTTAACATGAATACTCCACTTATGTTAAGGTATTGTTCTCAAAATAAATAATCTCAAAAGCTTGTAGATTTGATATTGTGTGAGGTAAAGTGTTTACTGTGAAAATACTATAGGAAATATAGAGTAATGTAAATGTTAGAGGGTAAATGTTGATACAAATGACTGGTTACAGCTAGTTTGAACAGAAAGAAGTGAGAGAATTCTGGCAGGATACGGCCGGTTTAGATGCTAAAGGGTTAAACTGGGTAGCATAATACGTTTAACCCTCCACCCACTACTATCACCACCACCACCACCACACATTACAAGTAAAATTCTGCTGTTGTGAAACTTGGCACAAGGAACATCCTGTTGGTTGAAAACAACTATCTGGTATCTTTTGTCACTAAATTGTCACATGGTACACATCTGTTGTCACTAAATTGCCACATGGTACACATGGTTGACTCATTGGCACCACCTTGCCAACAATTCAGAAGATCTGTTGTTATTCTTTCCACTCTACCATGTGGTGGCTTGAATCTACCAGTGGAGTCTCTTTATGATTCCCACATGCAACCACATGTTGCTTCTGTTGCTAATCAGCTGTAAAGAATGAACTCTGACAACTCTGGTGTCAGGCTGAATTTGCCTTTGCTTTTCCCACATGCAACCACATGTTTAATCTTCACTATGTCATGTATCTGTACTCTATGTTAGGCTGTTTTTTTTCCCTCTTTCATTCTTACTTTCTCTGGAAGAGATCAACTGTGATCAGACTTGGAGAGGGATGAATTCCACCAGGTTTAAATGCTCAATAGTACTCGTATGACTCCACCTGGAGTCCATGACTCAGGGAATGATGGGTAGATATCCTGGGTATTGTTGTTGTCTATGGTACAGGGCTTACCCAGTCTTTCATTTCTGAATCAAATGACTTGTCCCTCGGAAACAAAGAATTTATTTTGTGTATCATTGAGTGAGAAAGGGAACACCTCAGATAATTTGAGTCATGTTGACTTCCTGCAAGTGGGAGTTGACTTACCCTCCTATCCCAATTCCATTAGCACTCCTTAACAGTTGTTCTCAACTCACTACTTCAACCCCCTCCTCACACACACATTCCTGGCATCCATCCCCCTCCATGAAGTGGTCAGTGATAGCAATGACTTCCAGCCATGGAGAGCTTGCCAAGCAAACAAGTAAAGGGTTGAGAGGATCCTCCAATCATGTCAAGGGCATGACAACTGCCCTAGTGTTGGGGATTTACACGATAAACACATACAGTACATGCTGTAAAGTGGTTGGTGATATGAAGGACATTCACTCATAGAAAACTTACCATACAAAGGGTTAGGAGGACCCTCTATGGCTGTGAAACATGGCCTATGAGGGTAGTCGATCAACGAGGGCTGGAGGTCTTCGACAATGACTGTCTCCGCCGCCTTCTTCGCTGCCGCCATGTTGATCGGGTACCTACCACCAGTCTTCGTCTGAATCTTTGACCGCTTCCTTCAGCGCTTGAGATGGTTTGGTCACGTAGCCCGGCGCCCTGAGGGTGAGCTGATCCGCGATGTTCTCCTCCCACCTCCACTCCCTAACTGGCGCAAGTGCGTTGGCGGGCAGCTGAAGACCTGGGCAACGACGATCAAGGAGGACCTCTCCGAACTCTCAGGTCCACAGGTGGTCGGCCTGCACCGATGGAGCCGTGACTGGCTTGCTATATCCAGTGACCTAGCCCGGGACTGTCGTGCGTGGGCTGCCATGGTTCGGGATGCTGTCAGGACAAGGGAAGAAGCCGGCTCAACCCATCTAGGGTGAATGTCGACGCAAGTACAAATACAAGTAACTAAGTTGTGTTAAAGGCATGACAACCTCTCCTGAGCACTCAATGGAAAGTAAGACCATACATAATTGAGACACAGCTCCCTGGCTTGCTTGGGAGATCAGTGACTCTGCTGCAGTACAGACTTGGTCTATATAGACCCGTTCAACCCTTGCTAGTAGGGAAAGTGGACATGATCTGTGTATGTGTTTTAGTTCCCAGTATACAGTAATTTTTTATAACTATATAAATAAGTATAAATACTCATATGCCAATATATATATATAGTTTCTGATTTAGGCACAAGGTCAACAATTTTGGGGAGAGGAAAGTTGATTAAATCAACCCCATTTATTAAAATAACAGATTAAAGTTTAAGCAAAGAATCGCTGCTTTCACCCTTAACGGGATCTTCTGAGTTTCAGAAGATCCCGTTAAGGGTGAAAGCAGCGATTCTTTGCTTAAACTTTAATCTGTTATTTTAATAAATATTTGCTCTATGGTTCTTATATATCTGATATATATTTATCCTTATCGAGCCCTCTTTGGATTTTAGTCTTCAAATTTATTATTATTACTATTAATATATATATATATATATATATATATAAAAAATTTAATATAGAGATAGCTTCTACAGGACAAGAACTGTTTCATTCAAAAGAAATCACCAGGAAAGGAAAGCCTTTCCTGATGATTTCTTTCAAATGAAAAAGTTCTAGTCCTGTAGAAGCCATTTATATATTAAATTTGATGTTTACAATCTACTAATGTATTGAGTACCTTACTTACCATGGTTACCCCCTGATTAAACCCGGGACTCTCATATATATATATATATACACACACACACACTCTGTATATATTCATATATAAGCCAAGAAATATGTGACCAAAAAATCCATGGTAAAGTGAATGGGCGTCTTATAATTTCAGTTCAATATTTTTCCCAATTTTCACCAACTTCAAATTGTCTGTAAATAAGGTGGTAAAATATCTGGAGTGATTATTACATTGTCATTAGTTTTATTTATACATTACCTTGAAAATATTTCCAACAAATTTTTATAATTTGAACTTTTTAATACCCCCCCCCCCCCCCCCCGTGTTTTTCTGACTTAATACTTTTTCTTTCAACCTCAAGGTTGAAATCTTACTTCTGACTTGTGTTTTGTTGCTCTGCCTCTCCTCTCTCTATTTTGTATCTCCTTCCCTCTTCTCATCTATGAATCCCTATACAATATTCTTTTATTTGATCTTCTGCTTTCAAACTTCTAATATGTGAGTGGCTGGAAGCAAACAAAAATTCAAGAAACTTGCTGAAACATTATAAAATGGTATAAAAGCATTAGATAAGGGAGTTGTGAATTAAAAACTATAGTCCAAACAACACTTAAAACATTTTAAACATCTCATCATCATCATCATCATCATCATCATCACCGTTTTACGTCCGTTCTTCCACGCTAGCATGGGTTAGACGGGTTGTCCTGTTGTGGGCAGTGTCTGGTCGGCTGACCATGCCTTGCTCATACAGGAACTGATCTGGCTTGATTTCTACAGCTGGATGCCCTTCCTAACACCAACCTCATTTACAGTGAGTGCTGGGTGCTTTTTCGTGGCGCCTACACGTCCACTTTACAGTGTGGGCTGGGTGCTTTTTTGCCGTGGCACCTCCACGACCACCTTGCGGGGGGGGGGGGGGGGGGCATATTGTTTATATGCTTCTAAATATTAAAACTTCATAACATATTGTTTATATGCTTCTAAATATTAAAACTTCATAATATATTTTATACTCAAGAGAATTTCAAAATTACGTCATCTAAACAATGTGTTGATTAGCTGCTTTGGCTTATAAAGGAAGTTTAGATTTTTGCCCATTTCTAAGATATAATATAAGGGGTGGTAGCTTAGATGTGAGTATATATATATATATACTAGCTGAATGACCCGGCGTTGCCCGGATTACTGCTGTTCTTATTCAGATTAGTAAACAATAAATATGAAGATATATTCTTTTTTCTCATAATTATTTCAAAATATCTATATTTTATAAAAATTAAATCAAAATTGTAATGATAATAGAATTTAGAAATGAAAATCTGTCAATCTTGAAGCACCTCAGGGTAAACAATGTTCATTGTGTAATTTTTTGTTGGGGCCCAAATGAATAAATTGTTGCTGCTTTCAACTCGTGAGCAACCAACATAGAGTTGACCGTAGGAGAAGCATCTAGTAGATAGATCAAGTCCAACTACCTTCAGGGATTGACCCTGAGATTTGTTAATTGAAATAACAAAACTTAGTTTGACTGGAAACTGAAGCCTCTTAAATTCAAATGGAACAGTTGTAGGTACGAGAGGAATTTTAGAATAAAGATATTTTTTTTTCAATATTGTAAACAAATAAGTATCAACATCCAAAAGAAATATATTTTAATTATTTTTGTATGCCATGTAAATTAACCAAATATAAGCAAATGTATTAACTGCTAATTTAATGGTATGAGAATATAAATATAAACGAACAGGCACACAATCACTCCCACAAACTTATAAAAAACACACAGACATACATTCATACAAACACACACACTTTCATCCTCCCCCCAGCATTTTTTATGTCAGTTGTCACAGAAATGTATGTATACTCACACACACATACATTCACACACATATACTTGTCAGTCATCACATCTGAAGATGTGTGTGTGTTTAATTCTCTGTGTATCTGATTAAATATTTACGTGAAGATGTATGTGTATGTAACTTACTAAGGCCTAACATACGTAGCGGACGCGTAAACACACACACACACAAACACATACACACTCGTATACAAAATACGACGTTACCGTTGTAGTATAGTTGACTATAGAAAGATTATTTTAGATAAAATGTTATATTATTTTAATCCAAATGAAAATAAAAATTACATGTTAATCCCGGGATCTAATACTATTACCTTGTAAAATTTGATTTGATTCGGTTGAGCCATTTGAGAATGTATAAGGAAACAGACAGAGACAAAGAATTTTATATATATATATGTATATATATATACATATACATATATAAAGTGCCTTGAGTAAGACACTTTATTTCACATTGCTCCAGTTTAATCAGCTGTAGAAATGAGATGATAGGGACTGGAGTCCCTATCATTCCACTGCAAAGTGGTCGTAAATGAGGTTGGTGTTAGGAAGGGCATCCAGCTGTAGAAATCAAGCCAGTATTAGTTCCCATCCTACCCTTGCAAACGGAAAAGCAGACGTAAAATGAAATGATGATGATGATATATACACAGTGGAGCCTTCGTTCACAATCGTAATTTGTTCCCTTAAACTCTGTTAATCACCTGAAATATTCTTAAACCGAAACTATTTTTCCTATATGAAATGTTGAGAGAAAGAGACTGTGTGTGAAAGACAGATAGATATCACCATTGTAATTAACTACACAGCAAGTGACGCTTTCCCACCCATACTCCATTGTTGCTGGCTTGCGTGTTCGTTACTTGAGACCCCATTTGTGAACTGAGGTTCCACTGTATATTGTGTGTGTCTATGGTTGAACGCAGTTTCTGGCACCAACCCTTGTTTTTTATTTTTAAGAAAGGTATGGATCTTCATATGGCTAACCACCAAGCCATGCAACTTTTGTTTATGCTGGACATAAACAAATATCACTTTCCTGCACAAATGATATCAATTGTGAAGTGAACAAATTAAGAGACACACACACATAGTGCACCCCCTTCAGTATTTGTGCCACTATAAAATGCACTCGGTAAACTCTGTAAAGTGGTTGGCATTCTTTCTGTGACAACTTAAAAGTAAAAATAGTTCTTCAGTCAAGTCAGTGACCGGAGAACCTCTCTGGTGCTGTTGTCACAATAAAACCCACCCATTAAGAAGGGCATCCAGTCATTGAAAACCAAGTCAAAATCAGATCGTATGAGCATGATGTGGTGACCTGACCTGCCTAACTCGTACAAGTATGGAAAGCAGATTTTAAACAGTGATGATGATGACTAGTAAATAAATTATCTAATCCAGGCATGTCAAACTGAGGGTCACCCGAGAGCCACATGGGTCACATATGTGTTGTCTGAGGGCCACCATATAACAACTAATTGTGTACATTACAACTAATATTTTTTAAATTTTATATTACGAAGATAAAACATGTTCGCACTGTAAAAACCCTTGTGTGGGCTGCAGTTGTACTTGTAAAGGGCCGCATGTTTGACATGCCTGATCTAATCAACATGTTGACCTTTCAATATTAGTCTAGGTGACACGATAAAGAGTTCAGCATGACTGGTAGAGAAGGGTTTTGTAAATTCATTAGAAAAATATATCGGGTATTCACTATTAGGCTTTTCGTAATAATGGTGCCATGATAAAGTGTCCTTAGTTCACTCTGAAAAGTGGTTTATATTAGGAAGGACATTCAGCTGTAGAAACGATGCAAAAACTGGAATGTTATCATGTGGTCCCTAGCCCATCTAAAAAGGCTGTAGCGCCAATTAGTCTAACATGTTGTTTAAATTAAAACCTTTCATCATAGTTTCATACAAAAAAAATATCTTTTAAGTTAACTTAATAATGCAAAAGTTATTTTACTAAATCGTTTTAAGTTGGTAATTGATTTAAAAATGAATAATGTATTTCAAAAGAAATTTGGTCACAAAAGTGTTAAATTTTTAATTGTTTATAAGACAAAGGATAGAGTAAATTTATGAAAAGAAAACAATCATCATCATCATCATTTAATGTAAACTAGCAGAAAAACCGCCCGCAGGTGGTTTCCTGCTAGCATATATAGTGTGCATGTTCGTATTATACGCAAATATATATATGTAAATTGAAAAGTAAATTGATAATATCTTCTTCGCCCACTTATTTCTGAGAGGGTCGTGGGGGCAGAGACCATCTCAAACACTCCTTCCAGTGAGTCTGTCAGAAGCAAACATCTCTAACGGATCCCAAAGCGTGACCAGCTAAGCTCATGGCTGTTATCCAACTATCTTGCTCAGGGTCTACCTCTGGGTCTCTTGCCGGTTGGTTTTGCCTGTAAAATGTGTCCAGCGATTCTTTACTGAGGCATTCTTACCACATGCTCATAATATCGGAGAAGTAGCGGCTCTACCAGGAGTGACTCTCTGGTCTCTGAGCTCTGCACTTTATCGAGTAATGTTACTCCAAAGACCCTTCGGAGGAATCCCATTTCTGCTGTTTTTATTTGCAATTGTTTTCTTTTGGTCATTACTCAAGATTCATGATCCTCGGCAAGAGTTGGCAGGAATACCAGGAAGACAGCGAGTTTGGCTTTTACACCTACCCCCTTCTTCTGATTGCTGAATGCTGAGGCTGGCGCATTACTGCATCAGCTTTTGCAATTCTTACACTTAATTCAGCCTCCTGCATTCCATCACTCATGAACACGGCTCCAAGATACTTGAACCTCTCTAACTGCTTCATTAGAACTCCATTCACATGTGTATAAATTTGAGGGACTTCTGTCCACCCGTCCATCACGCAATGTGTATGTGTGTTTGTGTGAAGGTATGTGTGTGTAAAAGAAAGGAAAGGGATACACACATATATGTCTCTAACTTAAAAACAGTGACACACACACGTCTCTAATTTAAGAACGCTGACAAAATCACGTGCGCGCACATACACACACTGTCCTATTACCACTCAAGAGCTTTGGCCCCAGTAAACATCCCCTCAATTTTGGAACCGTCTGGGTTCAGAATTATTGGAAAAGACTTGACGGTCTTGCTCTGTGCTCCTGGTCAAGAGGCAGGTGCCTTACCTGGGACGTCACAGTTAGTGACTATTTTGCTTCTTCCCACATCCAGCGGTAAGGGCGAGAACTACAGCATCCACAGCTGAACCGAATAAAATACTAAAATACCGTGTTCTGTCAGTTAACTACATTATCCAGCCTGTGGCGTTCGAGACGTTTGGGAGAGTCGGGCTACTGACAGCAAGGTTCTTATCTTCACTGGCGGCTCGCCAAACAGAGGTAACTGGTGATGCTCATGAGGGCACTTGCTTGTTCCAGCACCTCAGCCTCGCCATCGCCACAGGTAATGCTGCGAGTGTGCTGGCCTGCCTCAAAAATTATATAGTTTCCCAGTACTCCTCGCTATATTATCTTTTGCTCTGCATTTTGTTCTATGGGGTCTAAGATGTGTGTATTACCTTTCTTTTTTTCCTTTCCCTTTCCTTTATATATATTATATTTGTTAGTGTTTTCGTTCTGTAACCATTATAGTAAATTTTTATACAAATGAGTTTAAAAAAAAAGAGTTATAAATAAATAAAATGTTATACTTGTTTTACTCTCCCATTCATCAAATGCTGCTATCATGACTGTACGTGTGTATTTGTGTAAATGTATGTGTGAGAATGTGTGTTTGTGTAAATGTATATGTGTGAAAGAAAGTATGTGTATTTGTGTGAATGTATGTCCGTGAGCGTGTATTTTTATAAGTTTGTGTTTGCGCAATTATAGTTATATACTCATACATATAGATGTATGTGTACATACACACACATATGCGTCAGCGTGTAGAAAATCATATTAACTCTATCTGTATCTCTCTCATCACACACTCTCTCTTTGTTAGTTGAAGTGGTGGCGGCGGTGATATACTGGAAGTGTAGAAATTTGAAACTTTGAAAAAGAAGTCAATTTTAAATAAGCAATAAAATTACTTATATTAAATTTTATCAAAAATTACGAAATTTAGTACATAAATTATGTAATATTCATTATTTATTCAAAGTAATCCAACTTATTTTACTAGCTGGATTAAAAGAAATAAACCGTACGCAGTGTCACACTCCTTACTTTATTATAGTATAGATTAAAAAATGTATTATGATTTTTTTCATATTACATGGCATAATATAATATAATATAAATTTTGTTAACTTACATTACCACAATTAACTCAGACATATTTACGATTGCATTCTTTCGGTCATTACCCAAGATTCCTATTCATAGGTAAAGGTATACATGAATACCGAATTGAAGATAACAAGTTTGACTTTTACACCTACCTCCCTTCTTCTGATGACTGAGTGTTGAAGCTTGCACATTTTTGTACCAGCTCCAGCAATTCTTAGCCTCCTGCCTTCTGACAAAAATGGAGTTCCTCCAAAATGTCTTTGGAGTAATGTTACTTGTTGGGTGCGTAGCTTGGAAATCAGGTAGAATCATTACTGGTCTGCATTAAAAGTTCACAGCTCCGGTATTACAGACATGTGGCTAGAATGTCTATGGAAAGAATCACAGGACAAATTTTACAAGCAAAGCCAACTGGCAGGTGACTCAGAAGTAGGCCACAAGCAAGATGGTTAGATAACATCCATAGACTTGTTGGTCTCACTTAATGATCCAGCCTGATCATGTGTAGATTTTTGCTTCTGATATGAAATGGTTCTAGAAGACTCAGACAAATTAGTGAAAATAATATGTAATTACAGGTAATATTATCTAACACCGATAATTGTAATGACAAAATAGTGATAAAAACAGAAGTAATTATAATAATAATTAGTGAGCTTGCACTGTCAAAATTGATGGTGATTCACATATATTAAAAGTTATTCATATGCATGACTTATGGAATGGGTAAAAAAGCCTATGGTATTTATAGCCCTGACAATAGATGACTTGAAGTAGAAGAGAAGGGAGGATTCTGAGATGGATGCATAACTGAGCATTTAAATCCTTCTGATTATACATCGTTAGATTAGAGATAAACAATTGTTTCTACTTTTGGCACAAGGCCAGCAATTAACCCAGTGTATTACATTTTATCGACCCTGTAAGGATGAAAGGTAAAGTTAACCTTGGCAGGATTTGAACTCAGACCATAAAGGGCCATAGCTCTATGCATTAGAGATAAATAATGTATTAAAGTCAGTTGATATAAATTACTTACATTTGCTGTAAATGTATAAAATGCAATACGAAAGAAATATGACCATTGAGCAACACATTTGTATACATAAGTAATAATATAATTGTTTCTACTTTTGGCACGAGGCCAGCAATTATCCCAGTGCATTACTGGTACTTTATTACATAAGTAATAATATAATGCTGGTTCAAATCTCTCTATATAAAAACGAAAATGTCTGTCTGTTTGCAGTCGATGCATTTCCAATTTCCATCCGATTTTGTTCAAATTTGATACATAGGTTATTTCACTCTTGGAGCATATCAACATATATTTTAAATCTTGCTAGCTCCTAAAATAGCAGAGTTCTGGGGCTATTTAAAGACAACCATGTTGAGGAGAGATGGGGTCTTTATTTACAGTGGTGAAAGGTGTGCCTGGCAACAACGGGCTCTTTTGCTAGTTATAAATAAACCACATTTCTTTACTTTTATCCTCACTATCTCTCTTGTTGAGCCTCTTTCTCTATTTCTCTATCCCCCTTTTTCTCAGTTTTTATCTCACATATTCTATTACACATGTGTGTAGTATTTGTGATGTCAAACTCTGTTTTTCTTCTTCCTTAGTCTTTCTTTGACACTACTTTTCTATTTCTCTGGTCATAAAAACCATATACTCTCTCTCTCTCTTACTCTTCCCCCTATCTCTCCTCCTTCTCTACTAGCAGTTTTTAACCCTTTCACATTTAAACCGGCCATATCCTGCCAGAATTCTCTTGCCTCTTTCGGTTCAAAGTGGCCATAAATGACCACTGATACTGATGTTAAGGTATTGTTCTCAAAATAGATATCATAATCAAAATCTCGTAGATTCAATATTATGTGAGATAATTATGTAAGATAAAAGCTTTACCCCCAAAATACATTAGTATATATATAGAATAATGTAAATGTTAAAGGATTAAAGACATTTTGCTTTCTAAAGCAGGGATTAGATTAGCAGGTCTCATGGCAGACTTCATAAGATATCATGGGGTCACTCTTATGGCAATGTTGTACGGTTGGATGCTCTTTCTAGTGTCAACCCTGCTAGTAACCTCGTATGACATGCGAGGATACTGTGTAACTATTCTAATCCAGAAACACACAGTAAAAAACAACATAAAATCCCTGCTACCTTTGTAACTAAATTAAAAACCATTGTCTGCATTGCATCGCCCCACCACAGACATAAAGCCTACCACCCTCTCCCATTCCCCCTCCATTCTGTAGTCTTATAGTCCTTGCTTTTCCCCTTTTCTCTCATTTATGGCATTTATAGCTATTTCTCCTTCATTCCTATACAACCAGATCTGACCCCCCCCCCCCCCTAACTCTGTTGCTTAGTTTCGTTTTTATCCCTTTTTTTTTCTTTTACTTTCATATTTCCATCAATATTTGCAATGCTATTTATACAGTTGTGAATTGATTTATTGTCTGTAATTCTATTAAAGTTTCTAATTTAGACACAAATCCTGCTTTTTTTTTTGTGGATGGAAAGTTGATTAAAACCGCTATCAAATATGACTGGTATTTTCTTAATTCGAAAAGGATGAAATGGTACATTGACTTTCTGGGTATTTGGATTTCGGTTCTTAAGCACTAAGTATTTTGCCTGATGTTCTAATGATATTGTCAGTCAACCACCCTAATAATGGTTTCTTATATAGGCACAGGGCCAGCAATTTTTGGGGAAGGGGAAAGTCGATTAAATTGACCCCAGTATGTTACTGGTGCTTTATTTTATCGACCCCTGTAAGGATGAAAGGCAAAGTTAACTTTGGCGGGATTTGAACCTAGGCCGTAAAGGGCCGTAACTCTATGCTTCAAAGCATGGTGTCCGACCCTCTATTGATACTGCCAATCCACTGCCCTTGATTTCTAGTATAGGCACAAGGCCAGTAATATGGAGGGAGGGGAAAGTCGATTAAATCGACCCCAGTGCGTGACTGGTATTTTATTTCATCGACCCCATAAGGATGAAAGGCAAAGTTAACCTTGGTGGGATTTGAACTCTGATCATAAAGGGCCGCAACTCTATGCTGCAAAGCATGGCGTCCGACTCTTAATAATAGTTTCTAATTTAGGCACAAGGCCAGCAATTTTGGGGGATAAACAACCTATAGAAACAGAAATGTGATAAGGTGGTTAATAAGGATTGTTCGTGGTTGCTGTCAATGGCTGAAGCCAGTTTGAATATTAGAAATGAGGGGAGGAACATCATCACTGTTTAATGTCCATTTTTCTACACTAGCATGGGTTAGATGAGTTGTTGTGAGCAATGCCAGATCAGGTAACCATGTCTTGTTGATACAGAACTAAGAGAGAGAGAGAGAGGCTTTGAATACCAATCTATAAATCTAATTAACCATATATAGTGTAATACTCATTAATACAGACAGCAAACAGTGACAATCCAAATACAATTAATAATACAATCTATAAATAGACTCAGAAATTGAACAAAATATTTAAAGATTGTTTTGTCACAGATATCAAATCATCATCATCATCATCATCACTGTTTGTCTATTTTCCATGTTTGCATGTGTTAGATGGGTCCATCACCTTATGAAACTAGACAGGTCAGGCAGCCATGTCTTGCTCATATTCTCTGTTTTTAGCTTGTTTTTTGTTTTCTGTGGTTGGATGCCCTTCCTAATGCCAACCAATTTACAGAGTGGACTGAGTGCTTTTTGAAAAGCATCATGAAATGAATCATCTTGCTCAAGTACACAATGCATTATCTAACCCAAGAATCGAACCCATGACAATATGATCATGTGTTTAACACCCTAACTATTAAGGCCACTTTTATTTCTGTCTCTCGTCCTTATACATTTGTTTTTCCATACTGGCATAAATTGGACTGTTTGTCACCATCCATATAGTCTTGCATACTCAGTTGATTTTTCTGTTGTGAATGTCTTACAGTATGAACTGGCTATGTTACATTATACAACTGGCACCAGATTCGTTGTCCCAAATGATCTCCTCCCATCCTACCTGTCTATCCTATATCAGTCCTTATTTATTGATCAACTCTATATCACTCCTCCACAGTATTATCCTTCTGACTCATTTACATTTAGAGAGATAAAAAAAAAAGAAGAAAAATTCAAATAAATTGTGTAAACATTTCCTGAAATAGATTAATTTTTATGGGAAAATAGTTTCACTGAAGATAACAAATATTTTCCTATTGAACTGTTCATTTGTCATAAAAATAGGTGAAGATGAACCATTTCAACAACAACAGCATGATATAAATAAAATATAAAAACAGTTGTGATGAGCACATTGTATTAATCATTGAATTTATTACATGAGATTGTTTTCTGTGTACAGTGGAGATTTTCTTTACGTATGATTAATGGTTAAGTCATTGATTTATCTTGATTCTAGCAGCCTGAGTTGTCTGTACTTTTCTGTTTCCATTGCAGAAATATTTTGACTAAGCTCTCTATTTTAGTTTTTTTCAAAAGCTTTCTGATTAAAAAAACCAACAACAAGATTCCTCTTATGATTGTTTGATATAACAGTCTTCTATTTTCCCAAATTCAATAAAAAGCTATTTTTGTTGTCCGGTTTCCTTTCTGGTTATTTGTTAAAGCTGTAATTGTACAATTGTTAGTGAAAGTATATTTCCAATGTCTTCTATTCTTATATTTTATCAAGACGTGAATAGTTTAAGCAATGCTTTCTTATCTAATAGTTTAGTTTGTACTGGAGAAAAATACAGAAACTTCTTCAAAAGTAGACGGAAAAAATTAATTAAAGAAAAGTTTGAAGGCAATGATATATACTCCATAGATACGTGACTTTTAGTAAATGTTCTTAGATAGCCTTAGTTATACTCTAGGTCAGGGTTTCTCGAACTTTTTCAAACGTGGAACCCTTTTTGATTCAGAAACTTTTGGGGGAACACCAAAGTCTAATACTGTTATATGGTCGTAATATAAATATACTCCTCTACGTTTTTTCATGGGACCCCAGGCACTTCTTTGTGGAACCCACTTTGGGAACCACTGCTCCAGTTCATCAGTTCCCAACCTTTCTCAGTCACAACATATTTTGGCATGTCAGTAATCCTCCATATTTAAAAAAATATATTTGAATAGGGTGCACTTAACTCCTTTATGGAATGCACTGTCAATGTGTTTCAATTAATTTTGAAAATAATGAAGAATTTGAAGTATTTAATAAAATAACTTTTTTCATTATTTTTTAATAACAAGAGTTTCTTCCATAAAAGGTATGACTGTAAACACCTTAAAAGAAATACTTTTGCATCATAGAATCAGGGTCATTTTCAGACAGGTTTATATTAAAAGGGTTACTTTTATTAGGGAAATATGCCCCAGTTTTTGTTTGCATTAAAGGTTATTAAACATTTCAAAAGTAAAAATGTTGTTTTGTCACCCATTTAGAATGTGATGTAATGACCTAAATAAGCCATTGTCCATAGGTTAGAAACTGATGCTCTAATCTGTGGCCAGTTAATCAATTATGGGTGGCTCAAGATGCCAAAATGTTAAATACATAAAAGAATTTTGAATGTATGTTAGTTTAAAGTTAACTGCTTCAATGCAGAGTTTCTTTATGAAAAAACAGTTGAACAAGTTGGGCACATAAGCCTCTAGAGATAGAAAAAGTGGACAACTTTAAATTTTCCTGCTATTTTTCTCAGTGAATATTAATTGTTATTTGAAGGAGCCCTTAAATACAACTGTTGATTCTCAGTGGCTATATATGATCGTGAAGCAAAACCCTGCTCCTACAGTGTTAAGCTTAACTGACTAGTTCTGAGTGTGTGAAAGAGGAAGTATCTAGGTTTGGTCTTCTACAAATACCAGCCAAATTTCTCTTAAACTACACACTGTTGTCTTGAAAAAGGTTTACATTGGATGATGTGTTGGATACACTGATAATTAAAAATGAGAGAATCACAACCAGAATATATTTGATCATAGTTCTTCTTGCTCAAGACTGTCTTGGATCTGAACAGCAGTTAGAAGTTGTGATCTTTCTCTCTATGTGAGCATGTTCTAGAGCAGTCATGGGTAACCTGTTGCCATGCCTGTTCTAGAATTTTACACTTTGAATGTCTTGTCTCAGCATTGAACACAGGTCTTATTGCCTTTTAATTAGGTTATTTGTTTTATGAAGAGGAAGTAGAGGTTGTTTTGGGCAGCAACCACTAGTCAATTTCCAGATCCATTTCTTATGCAGATAAAACCCTTTCCAGATTATCATTCTAGCATTCTAGCAAATATATTTTGATTACTAAAGAAGCTACTTCACCAATCTTGTTTTGGTTACACTGGGCCATTATAAAATTCAGAAGTTCTCTTTTTAAAGTAAAAACTATGCATAGTTTCTCTGATTATTGTTCTTATCATCAAGGGCGTTGGATTGGCAGTATTGGTAGGGCATGGGACAATATGCTTTGCGGCATAGTCATGGCCATTTACATTCTGAGGTCAAATCCCACTGAGGTTAGCTTTGCCTTTTATCCTTATATTGTTGATAAAATAAAGCACTAGTAATGCACTTGCGTCAATTTAATTGTCTTTCTCCTCCCCCAAATTGCTGGCCTTGTGCCTATAGTAGACATCATTATTCTTATCAAGGGTGGGGGACTGGCAGTATCGGTAGTGTATTGGACAATATGCTTTGCGGCATAGTCATGGCCCTTTACATTCTGAGCTCATATTCTACTGAGGTTAGCTTTGCCTTTCATCCTTACATGGTTGATAAAATAAAGCACCAGTAATGCACTGGGGTCGATTTAATTAACTTTCCTCTCGCACCAAAATTGTTGGCCTTGTGCCTAAATCAGAAACCATTATTATCATGACCATTAATTAAAATTTTCCAGGGTAACTGATAGGATGTCTGCTTGATTTATACTAATTGCTGTAAATATATATAAACAGAAACAAAGTAACTTTGTAACTTAAATAAAAGGTATTTACATCAGCAATAATTAATGAGATCTCTTAAATGAATCTTAGCACGTAAGGTCTTCATAGCCAATCACAATTTGAATGTACTATAAACGAGTATAATTAACACCTTTCAGAGATTTCAGAGCTTGTGAAATTTGACTTTTAGTCTTTCGATACACACCTTTATGAAAGATTATTGTAACAAGTATCAGCTACAATCTGTTGTGGAAGAATGGCTTTGCCCTTCTAGTTTTATTGTTAGCCACATAAAGGAAATCTCTGAATAGCGAAATAAAAGGACATTATTATTGATAATTTTGTACTTTCTTGGAGATATCAAGAAATTTTTCACCACTATTTTTGAATAACTTTATGGTAGGATTAATTTTCTCTTCACTTTAAAATATTTCTTCTTTCCTTCACAAATAATCCATTCTGCTGTTGCTATGAAATTTACTTTGTGCTGGTCTGCCAAGAGAATATTGCAGTTGAAAAACCCCAACAATGCATTTCAGTAATGTTATATAACAATAGTGTTCTTGCTGCATTTATGGTTCATGTTCAACAGAACAGCTGCACCATGTAATGTAGTTATTGTTATAATAATATTACTGGTGATTATTAGAGTTACAATAGAATATACATCCTAGCCCTTTTAGCTATGCTATGTGTATGTTATGTTATGCTATGTAAGGTTGTTATATATTTATTGGTATGAAAATATAGGTTTGAGTAATATTGATACACATCACTGATTCTAGTTATAACAATTGCAGAATTGTGTATATCTAATATTTTAATGAAATTGTTGGTGGTGCCATGTATATATGATTGTCACTTTGGTTGCCAAAATGTTGGAATTTGGCAGATAACTAGCACAGTAATTTCTCCATTAGAAATTTGTACCTAGCTTTTTTTCCCCCACTTCGAAATTGGTTTCAGTTTTTACTAAGTTTTTTTTTTTTCCCTTAATAATTGGCAGAAGTTGGATAGTATTTACTAACTTTCCTCTTTTTGAAGCAATAAGAATAATAAGATTGGGGGGAGTGATGATGGGGGTTGAATGAAAACCAACTAAAAGACTAGGAAACTTTTTATTTGAATGGTTGGTTCGGGAATTGGGAAAAAAAACAAACTTGTAGAGATTAACACTTTTGATACCAAACCACCTGAAACACCGCTGGTTCTAGGATGGAAAACTATATTTTAAAGTATTTATATTTATCCCAAAGCTTTCCATCATAATTCTCTGTAAGAACCTTTCTTATGTTCCAAACCCTAACTTAATTTTGAGGAAGTTTATTATTTTACTAAAACTGTTAACATTTTTGATTATTTTCAAAATAATTTAAAATCTATAGTCAGTGTCTTTTTGTTAGAAATATGGTAATGAACGGGTGAATGTGTTAAGTTTTCGTAGTCTTTGGTAGGTATATGTGTATCATGGAATATATGTAATAATTGTTTCTACGTTTGGCACAAGGCCAGCAATTACCCAGTGCATTACTGGTACTTTATTTTATCGACCCCGTAAGGATGAAAGGCAAAGTTAATCTCGGCGGGATTTGAACTCAGAATGGCAAGGGCCGTAACTCTATGCATCAAAGCATGGCATCCGACCCTCTACTGATACTGCCAATCAGTTTCAACTAGTTCCAGTCTAGAACTAGCTGTTGAACTGGCAAGAGCTCAGCTGTAGGGCTCCAACTCTTTATAATATACCCATAATCTACTATCGTAAATATTGAGTACTCTATTGAGTAATCGTCTAACTATTTTTAAACTGGTTCAAGGAAAAGCAAACGTCAAATGATTAGGTAATGGAATAATTATATTGTGTTGTTTATTATATAATTAAATAGCTCTGTTCTATATATAGAGCACTCTTCTTTCCTTTACATTTTCTACAGAAATACATAGCACACACACACACACATATAATTGTTTTTATATTTTTGTTTTATTTTTTTATTCTGTTATTCATTTGATAACTAATTTCTAGTTTATTGTAGGTAATTAGTTTTGCTAGTAATAATGTGCTTTGCTGGAGTGGTTGTAAGTCATGTGTAAGTAGTTAGCTAGTATCACTCGTTGCTACAAAATAGCTGCTTAATTAATGTAAACAAAGCTTTTCACAGTAACTTTTTGGTATGTATGGTGAGATAAATATGTTGAGGTATTTGCTGTCGGGTGGGTATTGATGGGTGTTGTTGAGTAATGTTGGTTGTTGTTGGGTAATGCTGGTTGTTGTTGGGTAATGTTGGTTGTTGTTGGGTGTTGTTGAGTAATGTTGGTTGTTGTTGGGTAATGTTGGGTGTTGTTGAGTACTGATGGGTGTTGTTGGGTAATGTTGGGTGTTGTTGAGTACTGATGGGTGTTGTTGGCTACTGTTGGTTGTTGTTGGGTAATGTTGGGTGTTGTTGGGTAATGTTGGGTGTTGTTGGGTACTGTTGGGTGTTGTTGGGTAATGTTGGGTGTTGTTGGGTACTGTTGGTTGTTGTTGGGTAATGTTGGGTAATGTTGGGTGTTGTTGGGTACTGTTGGTTGTTGTTGGGTAATGTTGGGTGTTGTTGGGTACTGTTGGTTGTTGTTGGGTACTGTTGGTTGTTGTTGGGTAATGTTGGGTAATGTTGGGTGTTGTTGGGTACTGTTGGGTGTTGTTGGGTAATGTTGGGTAATGTTGGGTGTTGTTGGCTACTGTTGGTTGTTGTTGGGTAATGTTGGGTACTGTTGGGTGTTGTTGGGTACTGTTGGTTGTTGTTGGGTAATGTTGGGTAATGTTGGGTGTTGTTGGCTACTGTTGGTTGTTGTTGGGTAATATTGGGTGTTGTTGGGTACTGTTGGGTGTTGTTGGGTACTGTTGGTTGTTGTTGGGTAATGTTGGGTAATGTTGGGTGTTGTTGGGTACTGTTGGGTGTTGTTGGGTAATGTTGGGTGTTGTTGGGTACTGTTGGGTGTTGTTGGGTACTGTTGGTTGTTGTTGGGTAATGTTGGGTAATGTTGGGTGTTGTTGGGTACTGTTGGGTGTTGTTGGGTACTGTTGGTTGTTGTTGGGTAATGTTGGGTAATGTTGGGTGTTGTTGGGTGTTGTTGGGTTCTGTTGGTTGTTGTTGGGTAATGTTGGGTGTTGTTGGGTAATGTTGGGTAATGTTGGGTAATGTTGGGTGTTGTTGGCTACTGTTGGTTGTTGTTGGGTAATGTTGGGTGTTGTTGGGTACTGTTGGGTGTTGTTGGGTAATGTTGGGTAATGTTGGGTGTTGTTGGCTACTGTTGGTTGTTGTTGGGTAATGTTGGGTGTTGTTGGGTACTGTTGGGTGTTGTTGGGTAATGTTGGGTAATGTTGGGTGTTGTTGGGTACTGTTGGGTGTTGTTGGGTAATGTTGGGTACTGTTGGGTGTTGTTGGGTACTGTTGGTTGTTGTTGGGTAATGTTGGGTAATGTTGGGTGTTGTTGGGTACTGTTGGGTGTTGTTGGGTAATGTTGGGTACTGTTGGGTGTTGTTGGGTACTGTTGGTTGTTGTTGGGTAATGTTGGGTAATGTTGGGTGTTGTTGGGTACTGTTGGTTGTTGTTGGGTAATGTTGGGTGTTGTTGGGTACTGTTGGGTGTTGTTGGGTACTGTTGGTTGTTGTTGGGTAATGTTGGGTAATGTTGGGTGTTGTTGGGTACTGTTGGGTGTTGTTGGGTACTGTTGGTTGTTGTTGGGTAATGTTGGGTAATGTTGGGTGTTGTTGGGTAATGTTGGGTGTTGTTGGCTACTGTTGGTTGTTGTTGGGTAATGTTGGGTGTTGTTGGGTACTGTTGGGTGTTGTTGGGTAATGTTGGGTGTTGTTGGGTACTGTTGGGTGTTGTTGGGTACTGTTGGTTGTTGTTGGGTAATGTTGGGTAATGTTGGGTGTTGTTGGGTACTGTTGGTTGTTGTTGGGTAATGTTGGGTGTTGTTGGGTACTGTTGGTTGTTGTTGGGTACTGTTGGTTGTTGTTGGGTAATGTTGGGTAATGTTGGGTGTTGTTGGGTACTGTTGGGTGTTGTTGGGTAATGTTGGGTAATGTTGGGTGTTGTTGGCTACTGTTGGGTAATGTTGGGTGTTGTTGGGTAATGTTGGGTAATGTTGGGTGTTGTTGGGTACTGTTGGGTGTTGTTGGGTAATGTTGGGTAATGTTGGGTGTTGTTGGCTACTGTTGGGTGTTGTTGGGTAATGTTGGGTGTTGTTGGGTACTGTTGGGTGTTGTTGGGTACTGTTGGTTGTTGTTGGGTAATGTTGGGTAATGTTGGGTGTTGTTGGGTACTGTTGGGTGTTGTTGGGTAATGTTGGGTAATGTTGGGTGTTGTTGGGTGTTGTTGGGTAATGTTGGGTGTTGTTGAGTACTGATGGGTGTTGTTGGGTACTGTTGGTTGTTGTTGGGTAATGTTGGGTGTTGTTGGGTGTTGTTGGGTAATGTTGGGTGTTGTTGAGTACTGATGGGTGTTGTTGGGTACTGTTGGTTGTTGTTGGGTACTGTTGGTTGTTGTTGGGTAATGTTGGGTAATGTTGGGTACTGTTGGTTGTTGTTGGGTAATGTTGGGTAATGTTGGGTAATGTTGGGTGTTGTTGAGTACTGATGGGTGTTGTTGGGTACTGTTGGTTGTTGTTGGGTAATGTTGGGTAATGTTGGGTGTTGTTGGGTACTGTTGGGTGTTGTTGAGTAATGTTGGTTGTTGTTGGGTACTGTTGAGTGTTGTTGAGTAATGTTGGTTGTTGTTGGGTTCTGTTGGGTGTTGTTGGGTAATGTTGGGTAATGTTGGGTGTTGTTGGGTACTGTTGGGTGTTGTTGAGTAATGTTGGTTGTTGTTGGGTTCTGTTGGGTGTTGTTGGGTAATGTTGGTTGTTGTTGGGTTCTGTTGGTTGTTGTTGAGTAATGTTGGTTGTTGTTGGGTACTGCTGGGTGTTGTTGAGTAATGTTGGTTGTTGTTGGGTTCTGTTGGTTGTTGTTGGGTAATGTTGGGTAATGTTGGGTGTTGTTGGGTACTGTTGGGTGTTGTTGAGTAATGTTGGTTGTTGTTGGGTTCTGTTGGGTGTTGTTGGGTAATGTTGGTTGTTGTTGGGTACTGTTGGGTGTTGTTGAGTAATGTTGGTTGTTGTTGGGTACTGTTGGGTGTTGTTGAGTAATGTTGGTTGTTGTTGGGTACTGTTGGGTGTTGTTGAGTAATGTTGGTTGTTGTTGGGTTCTGTTGGGTGTTGTTGGGTAATGTTGGTTGTTGTTGGGTTCTGTTGGGTGTTGTTGAGTAATGTTGGTTGTTGTTGGGTACTGTTGGGTGTTGTTGAGTAATGTTGGTTGTTGTTGGGTTCTGTTGGGTGTTGTTGGGTAATGTTGGTTGTTGTTGGGTACTGTTGGGTGTTGTTGAGTAATGTTGGTTGTTGTTGGGTACTGTTGGGTGTTGTTGAGTAATGTTGGTTGTTGTTGGGTTCTGTTGGGTGTTGTTGGGTAATGTTGGTTGTTGTTGGGTTCTGTTGGGTGTTGTTGGGTAATGTTGGTTGTTGTTGGGTACTGTTGGGTGTTGTTGAGTAATGTTGGTTGTTGTTGGGTTCTGTTGGGTGTTGTTGGGTAATGTTGGTTGTTGTTGGGTTCTGTTGGGTGTTGTTGGGTAATGTTGGTTGTTGTTGGGTACTGTTGGGTGTTGTTGAGTAATGTTGGTTGTTGTTGGGTACTGTTGGGTGTTGTTGAGTAATGTTGGTTGTTGTTGGGTTCTGTTGGGTGTTGTTGGGTAATGTTGGTTGTTGTTGGGTTCTGTTGGGTGTTGTTGGGTAATGTTGGTTGTTGTTGGGTACTGTTGGGTGTTGTTGAGTAATGTTGGTTGTTGTTGGGTTCTGTTGGGTGTTGTTGGGTAATGTTGGTTGTTGTTGGGTACTGTTGGGTGTTGTTGAGTAATGTTGGTTGTTGTTGGGTTCTGTTGGGTGTTGTTGGGTAATGTTGGTTGTTGTTGGGTAATGTTGGTTGTTGTTGGGTACTGTTGGGTGTTGTTGGGTAATGTTGGTTGTTGTTGGGTTCTGTTGGGTGTTGTTGGGTAATGTTGGGTAATGTTGGGTGTTGTTGGGTACTGTTGGGTGTTGTTGAGTAATGTTGGTTGTTGTTGGGTACTGTTGGGTGTTGTTGGGTAATGTTGGTTGTTGTTGGGTTCTGTTGGGTGTTGTTGGGTAATGTTGGGTGTTGTTGGGTACTGTTGGGTGTTGTTGAGTAATGTTGGTTGTTGTTGGGTTCTGTTGGGTGTTGTTGGGTAATGTTGGTTGTTGTTGGGTACTGTTGGGTGTTGTTGAGTAATGTTGGTTGTTGTTGGGTTCTGTTGGTTGTTGTTGGGTAATGTTGGGTAATGTTGGGTGTTGTTGGGTACTGTTGGGTGTTGTTGAGTAATGTTGGTTGTTGTTGGGTTCTGTTGGGTGTTGTTGGGTAATGTTGGTTGTTGTTGGGTTCTGTTGGGTGTTGTTGGGTAATGTTGGGTAATGTTGGGTGTTGTTGGGTACTGTTGGGTGTTGTTGAGTAATGTTGGTTGTTGTTGGGTTCTGTTGGGTGTTGTTGGGTAATGTTGGTTGTTGTTGGGTTCTGTTGGGTGTTGTTGGGTAATGTTGGGTAATGTTGGGTGTTGTTGGGTACTGTTGGGTGTTGTTGAGTAATGTTGGTTGTTGTTGGGTTCTGTTGGGTGTTGTTGGGTAATGTTGGTTGTTGTTGGGTACTGTTGGGTATTGTTGAGTAATGTTGGTTGTTGTTGGGTTCTGTTGGTTGTTGTTGGGTAATGTTGGGTAATGTTGGGTGTTGTTGGGTACTGTTGGGTGTTGTTGGGTACTGTTGGGTGTTGTTGAGTAATGTTGGTTGTTGTTGGGTTCTGTTGGGTGTTGTTGGGTAATGTTGGTTGTTGTTGGGTACTGTTGGGTGTTGTTGAGTAATGTTGGTTGTTGTTGGGTACTGTTGGGTGTTGTTGAGTAATGTTGGTTGTTGTTGGGTACTGTTGGGTGTTGTTGAGTAATGTTGGTTGTTGTTGGGTTCTGTTGGGTGTTGTTGGGTAATGTTGGTTGTTGTTGGGTTCTGTTGGGTGTTGTTGAGTAATGTTGGTTGTTGTTGGGTACTGTTGGGTGTTGTTGAGTAATGTTGGTTGTTGTTGGGTTCTGTTGGGTGTTGTTGGGTAATGTTGGTTGTTGTTGGGTAATGTTGGTTGTTGTTGGGTAATGTTGGTTGTTGTTGGGTACTGTTGGGTGTTGTTGAGTAATGTTGGTTGTTGTTGGGTTCTGTTGGGTGTTGTTGGGTAATGTTGGTTGTTGTTGGGTACTGTTGGGTGTTGTTGAGTAATGTTGGTTGTTGTTGGGTTCTGTTGGGTGTTGTTGGGTAATGTTGGTTGTTGTTGGGTACTGTTGGGTGTTGTTGAGTAATGTTGGTTGTTGTTGGGTACTGTTGGGTGTTGTTGAGTAATGTTGGTTGTTGTTGGGTGTTGTTGGGTAATGTTGGTTGTTGTTGGGTTCTGTTGGGTGTTGTTGGGTAATGTTGGTTGTTGTTGGGTTCTGTTGGGTGTTGTTGAGTAATGTTGGTTGTTGTTGGGTACTGTTGGGTGTTGTTGAGTAATGTTGGTTGTTGTTGGGTTCTGTTGGGTGTTGTTGGGTAATGTTGGTTGTTGTTGGGTTCTGTTGGGTGTTGTTGGGTAATGTTGGTTGTTGTTGGGTACTGTTGGGTGTTGTTGAGTAATGTTGGTTGTTGTTGGGTTCTGTTGGGTGTTGTTGGGTAATGTTGGTTGTTGTTGGGTACTGTTGGGTGTTGTTGAGTAATGTTGGTTGTTGTTGGGTTCTGTTGGGTGTTGTTGGGTAATGTTGGTTGTTGTTGGGTACTGTTGGGTGTTGTTGAGTAATGTTGGTTGTTGTTGGGTACTGTTGGGTGTTGTTGAGTAATGTTGGTTGTTGTTGGGTTCTGTTGGGTGTTGTTGGGTAATGTTGGTTGTTGTTGGGTTCTGTTGGGTGTTGTTGGGTAATGTTGGTTGTTGTTGGGTACTGTTGGGTGTTGTTGAGTAATGTTGGTTGTTGTTGGGTTCTGTTGGGTGTTGTTGGGTAATGTTGGTTGTTGTTGGGTACTGTTGGGTGTTGTTGAGTAATGTTGGTTGTTGTTGGGTTCTGTTGGGTGTTGTTGGGTAATGTTGGTTGTTGTTGGGTACTGTTGGGTGTTGTTGAGTAATGTTGGTTGTTGTTGGGTACTGTTGGGTGTTGTTGAGTAATGTTGGTTGTTGTTGGGTTCTGTTGGGTGTTGTTGGGTAATGTTGGTTGTTGTTGGGTTCTGTTGGGTGTTGTTGGGTAATGTTGGTTGTTGTTGGGTTCTGTTGGGTGTTGTTGGGTAATGTTGGTTGTTGTTGGGTACTGTTGGGTGTTGTTGAGTAATGTTGGTTGTTGTTGGGTACTGTTGGGTGTTGTTGAGTAATGTTGGTTGTTGTTGGGTTCTGTTGGGTGTTGTTGGGTAATGTTGGTTGTTGTTGGGTACTGTTGGGTGTTGTTGAGTAATGTTGGTTGTTGTTGGGTACTGTTGGGTGTTGTTGAGTAATGTTGGTTGTTGTTGGGTTCTGTTGGGTGTTGTTGGGTAATGTTGGTTGTTGTTGGGTTCTGTTGGGTGTTGTTGGGTAATGTTGGTTGTTGTTGGGTACTGTTGGGTGTTGTTGAGTAATGTTGGTTGTTGTTGGGTACTGTTGAGTGTTGTTGAGTAATGTTGGTTGTTGTTGGGTTCTGTTGGGTGTTGTTGGGTAATGTTGGTTGTTGTTGGGTTCTGTTGGGTGTTGTTGGGTAATGTTGGTTGTTGTTGGGTACTGTTGGGTGTTGTTGAGTAATGTTGGTTGTTGTTGGGTACTGTTGAGTGTTGTTGAGTAATGTTGGTTGTTGTTGGGTTCTGTTGGGTGTTGTTGGGTAATGTTGGTTGTTGTTAGGTAATGTTGGGTGTTGTTGGGTAATGTTGGGTGTTGTTGAGTACTGTTGGGTGTTGTTGGATAATGTTGGGTGTTGTTGAGTAATGTTGGGTGTTGTTGGGTGTTGTTGAGTACTGTTGGGTGTTGTGTTGTTGAGTACTGATGGGTGTTGTTGGGTGTTGTTGGGTTCTGTTGGGTGTTGTTGGGTACTGTTGGGTGCTGATGGGTGTTGTTGGGTTCTGTTGGGTGTTGTTGGGTGTTGTTGGGTACTGTTGGGTGTTGTTGAGTACTGTTGGGTGTTGTTGAGTACTGTTGGGTGTTATTGGGTTCTGTTGGGTAATGTTGGGTAAATATCATCTTGGTTAAGAGAGTGGGACTGGCTTTGTGCAGTGCCTTTGCTCACTATAAAAGCTTCACAGCACAGGCATTGCTTTATATCTGGATATCTCTCTGCACTTGTCATCACATGGTACCATGGGCCCAGCACTATGTGTCAATAATTGTCACAAGTGTAGTGTTTGTACCAGAGTTTTCAAGTCACTGGCTGGACTAAAAAGTCACACTTGTTCAGCGCATCGGTAGGGGTTCTCCTACATGGATATAAAGTAGTGGCTTTACTCGAAAACGAGTTGGCAGCCACCATATATGTATCTACATACATATGTAATATGTATATACATACATATGTATATATGTATATATATATGGAAGCACATGGCTTAGTGGTTAAAGCATTGGCCTTGCAATTGAAAGGTTGTGAGTTCAATTCTCAGACTGGGTGATGTATTATTTCCTTGAGCAAGACACTTTATTTCACATTGCTCCAGTTTACTCAGCTGTAGAAATGAGATGATAGGGACTGGGATCCCTATCATTCCACTGCAAAGTGGTCATGGAGGTGCCACGGCCAAAAAAGCACCCAGCACTCAGTGTAAATGAGGTTGGTGTCAGGAAGGGCATCCAGCTGTAGAAATCAAGCCAGAATCAGTTCCCGTCCCACCCTTGCAAGCAGGGAAAAGCGGACGTAAAAATGATGATGAATGAATATATATATATATATATATATATATATAAATAAATATAAAAGTGTGTGTTTGTTTGTGCCCATGTTCTTATTTGTGTTGATACTGCTTAATAACCAATGCTATTTGTTTATGCCTTGTAAACTTAACAGTTTAACCAACAGAAATCAATAAACTAACCACCAGACTTGAAAATAAGAGCCACGATCAAGGAAGTGTGCCAATGTCGCTTCTGTTCAAATCCTGGTTTGTCTCACTATGCTGAAGACGTTATATAGTGTAAAAGTCTATTTTAAGCCTGGAGGCTCAATGGTATAGTGTTTTCCCTGGAGTTAAGTGGCTGAGTGTACAAGACACGCCTCTGGACATTATGCCAGTCCATCACAGTTAAACTGCTGCTGCTGCTACTACTACTACTACTGCTGCTACTACTACTACTACCTTTCAGCTAAGTATATTGGAGCAACATAAAATGAAGTATTTTGATCAAAAAGACAATGCACTAACTGGTCCAAGAATTGAACTCAGCATTATGATCACAAGTCCAACACTCTAACCACTACATCATGTACCTTCACAAGGCATCACATAAGCTTGTATTAATTTACACCTATAGTTTCTCAAAGGACATTACTGTTTGCCTTCTGACCTTTCTTAGAGTCTTTCTTTAATCAGGAAAAAGAAACAAAATTCCTAGCCAGCTGCTAAGTTAATATTATGTTGCTATCGATTGGTGCTTGGTCATAATTATTTGAGACATGCAAACGTCTGTGTGATTTAATGTTTTCAAATTAACTTCTTTTTATTTCTCATTTCTGGATATTAGCTGCAACTCCTACATCAGATAGCGTGCAATTGAAAAAAAAAAATTTGCTTTCATAATTAAAAAGAAAAAGAAAATGAAAAGCCAAAATTAATCTACTAGCATAGAGATCCTTAATTTTGTTGAGAGTTTTTGTGTTCTGGTTCAGTCCATTATTTCCTATCTATTTAGAAATAGTATGAAACCTGAATGTGGAAATGATACCCACCTTTTTATGATGGTTTTTATTTTACTCGAAATTATGACAATGTTGAGTTGAGGTGAGTATGAATAGTAATCTTTTTAACTTTAACCCTTTAGCATTTAAACTGGCCATATCTGGCCAGAATTCTCTCACCTCTTTCTGTTTAAACAGGCTGTAACTGGCCGTTCATACTGATGTTAAGGTATTATTATCAAAATTCTTTTGAGATCTACAAGTACCAAAGAAAAGAGGTCAATATAATCAACTTAATTTCTTAAAGGTGATGGCCTAATTTGACCAGCATCTAATAATTAACACTAGTAAAATAATAGTATTACTCTTTTACCTGCTCCAGCCATCTGGCTGAGGCCGTGGTAGGGCACCGCCCTTTAAAAAAGTATAGCAGGGTTCCTTTTAAAGATAGTTACTGATCAAGATTGAACCCCGACCACCAACTCTAACGATTACCATTACCAGACAGCTTACCACTAAGCCACCGAGACAGTTCTAACGCATACTATATTTAGGCTCTTTGCTTTGTTCTATAGACGTATCCTGGCAAGGCTAGTCTACTCATTGTAACCAGTAAAAGAGCCATATTGCAAAAATATTTTTTTAACTTCTGAATTCTACTTATTTTATTTAATCTTTTCCCTGTTCGTTTAACCCTTAAGCATTTAAACCAACCGTATCTGGCCAGAATTCTCTCACCTCTTTCTGTTCAAACTGGCTGTAACTGGCCACTCATACTGATGTTAAGGTATTGTTCTCAAAATAAATAACATCAAAATCTTATAGATTCCATATTATTTAAGGTAAAGCCATTACTGTGAAAATATAATAGTATATATAATGTAATGTTAGTAACTATAATGATTTTTAATTTAGGTCAATGGTCAAATATTTTTGGGAAGAGAAATGATGATCATTATCATTGTTTTCATGAGAGCATAATAGCTAGAATAAGGATAGGATGAAAAAAGTTCAGAGACCTAGTCTTGTTGTTGACCACAAAAGGTTTCTCTATATGTACAAAAGGATGACTGTATGACACCTGTGTGCAAAGTGCAATGCTGCATGGTAATAAAACATGGCTTGTGACTGTGGAGGATGTGTGTGTAGGCTGGAGAGAAATTAAGCAACCATGCTCTATTGGATGTACAAGATAAGTGTCTGAGAGAGGCACAGCTTGGTCATGTTGAAAGAGAAGTTGGGTTTAAAAGGAATTTGAGGTAGTGTTCAACAGAGAAGACAGTGTTGGTTTGGACATATGGTGCGCATAGGCAATGATCGTTGGACGAATAAGTGCCAGGTAATACCAGTGGAGGGATGCTGCAGTAGAGGTAGACCTACTGCCTACCACTCCTGTGAGCAAGCTAGCCATACAGATTTCATATGTACAGGAAATGAGATGTGCTAAGGCTGGAAAGATTTGGGCTAAATATGCTCTGCTGGATGTGTAATGTTAGTGTGCATAAATGGCACAAGACAAAGGGGCTCGAGAAAAAATTGGGTAAAGAGGGATCAGACATAGTGTGTAAGAAAGAAGACTGAATTGGTGCAGGCATAATGAGATGACAGTTGAGGAGATAAGTGTCAAGCAATCAGGGTGTCAAGAATTCGTGGAAGAAGATGATCAAGAAGATATGGAGAAGTGAATGAAAGTTGATCTTCAGTGGCTGAACCTCAAGGGGATGACAAGGATTGCATCAAGTGGTGAGACGTCTTGCTGAAAAGACCTGTCCAACTCATGCAAGTATAGATAATTGATATGGCCATACATCTTACAGTTTGTCACAAGTGGGACAACTCCCGTCTAACCCATGCTGGCGTGGAAAATGGACGTTAAACGAAGATGATGATGATGATACACACACATGCATATTTACACACACACATTCACTCACTGACTGTTGAGTGTGTTTTGGTTCATTTAACAGTCATCACCACCTTTATACTTGCCTATGTTATTTGCAATACCTCTAGCTATATATTTCTCTGTTGTACACTAATAGATTGCAAGTTTCTATCTCCACCCCTGGTTCCAACTTCCAGCTGTGACTGCACTTGCATTATTAAAAAAAAGGAAAAAAAAAAAGCCGAGCCCATTCTGGCTGCACTTAAATTTTCCAGTGTTTTCACTAATGTTATGACAAAATGATTTCTACTCTTATTCTACGCATTCTCTTTCTTTGTCTCTCCTCCCACCGTTCCTCCCTCCCACCACTATAATTAATCCTCTTCAAGAGTTTCATCTGATTCCCATAATTTCTAATATTCTTTCAGAAATTACCACCAGGAATTGGATTACTGATGCTGTTAACATGTGAAATTATTCTAATCCGACTGAAATATCTGTTTTGTGAATTTGATTCTTTCAAATGAATGTTTTTTTTTCTTCTCTTTTTACTCATAATAGGATTAATTGCTATCTTCACCCCCCCCCTCCACCAATACTACCACAACAACAACAACACTACATTACTACTGTTTTCCATATCATTAACTACAAACCATATCCTTTCTTTTGCTCTATTTCAATACTAATATGTCAAAGAAACTTGCTTATATAAAAATATATACAGTTTGTTTTCAGTCTGTGGTTAAGGAATTCACTTTGAAAATCTCATGGTTCCAGGTTCGGTCTCTCTATAAGGACATCTCTACCATGTATTTTCTATCATAGCCTGGAGGCTTCTAAATCCTTGTGATTAAATTTGATAAATGGGAAACCATGGAAGTTCATTGAATGTGTGTGTATTTTTTTTTTTGTGGAGCGAGAGACCCCCAGTCTTCATTAAGACATCTCTCTAGTAAGTCACTCTTTTATAAAACCTGCAACTTCATTTGCATCCATCATCAACATCAGGTGGAGCTTGCTCGGCTTTCTACGACACGTTTCCTCCATCCATCTCTGTCTCTCATAGCGTTTACCAATTCTTCCGCAGTGCATCCAGTATCGTCCTCAAGTTGCTTGATGTATGTCTTCTTGGGACGACCAGCATTTCTTGCTCCATGAGATGGACTCCATAACAACACATCACCTGCTATTTCTTCCTTGCTGCGCCAACAGTGGCCAGCAAATCTGAGTCTCTTTTGGGGGTAAATGCATTTGATGTTCAGAGAGTGGAATTGGCTCTGTGCATAGACTTTCCTCACTTAAAAAAGCTTCAAGCACAGGCATCGATTGATATGTGGCATTTTTTGCGGTGCATGGCATTGCTGGCCATAGGCAAGACCCTAGCTGGACTAAAAAGCCACATCTGTGATGCTCATACTTAAGTATCAAGTGATGGTATTACTTGAAAAGTTGCAGCCATCATGCATCATCATCATGCATCATCATCATCATGCGTCCGCTTTTCCCTGCTTGCAGGAGTTGGACGAGTCCTATTCAGCACAGCATCTCTCCACTTGTCACAGTCCTTGTATGTATGTGTGTGTGTGTGTATATATATACAAACTCATGCAAGTGTGTGTATGCATATGTCATCATCATTATCACTATTTTACATCTGCTTTTCCTTTTTTGCATATACATAAAATTACACACACACTCTCCCTCTCTCTCCCCCTATCTCTCTCTCTCTCCCTCTCTATCTCTCTCTCCTCCCCTCTCTCTACCTTCCTCCCCCTCTCTCTGCACCCCCTCTCTCTGCACCCCCTCTCTCTACCTTCCTCCCCCTCTCTCTGCCCCCCCCCTCTCTCTCTGACTGACTGGAGAATACAATTGCGAATGCAAGCAACCGAAATGGAGGTTTCTCTGAAGGTTTTTTTTTGAGTAATGTTATTTGAGAGAGTGTGTAGAGCTGCTACTTCTTCTAATTGAGAGACCACAGCTCTGATACTATGGACATGTGGTTAGAATGTCTCAGGAAAGAATTGCTGGACAATATGCGTTAGCATGTTGAAAAAAATCCTAGTAAAATCAAAATCTTGTAGAATCGATATTATGTGAGGTAAAGCATTCACCGTGAAAATAAAGTAGTAAATTTGGAGTAATGTAAATGTCAGTTCTTGTGTGATTTGAATTCAGTATGTGGTCATTGCCTCCCTAAAAACTTTCCCTCAATTTTACATAACAGCTTAATTGCAAGAAAGTTAATTATATTACTAAATCTACCTAAATTCTTGATTATATTCCAAATTATTTGAAAGCCACAGACTGTCTTCTTTCAAAAGAGTTACAGAAAATATTTGACTCAGTGAAGCCTGAAAATTACTTTTTAACCTCTTCAGTTCCGTAGACGAGATCACTCTTCCTAACATGTATGCATTCCAGTGCCATGGATGAGATAACTCATCCTAACGTTTGAACTCTTTTCCAACAGTTCAAACTTCAAAGTTATCAAATCGCTTCCAATAGTAGTTCATAACTTCAAAGCTAGATGGAGTTACTAGATTATTGATGTGACATTTGTCAATCATTCAGATATGTGTTGTTAATAGATGTTTGTTTAAAATAAAATAGTCATTTTACTGAAAAAAAAACCTGGCACAGCAACTGTAGCTGTGTAAAATATATGCGGCAGTCAACAGGTTAATGTTTTAAATGCCTGCTTTCCTATGACTTACAAGATTGGGAAATATTAAGAGTGGCATTGTTGATATCTTGTTGAGAAACTCTGATGCCAAAAGCTGTTGTTTTATGAAGCATAACATTAGATGTGTTAAATCGCTGTGTTGTTCAAATCATTTAAATGTGAAGAGAAATTTGTTTGAAATATTAATTTCCAAATCCACGCTATGTCAGATAATTCTTGACAAGAAAATTTTTCATTTGTCCTAAACAAATTCCCCTTACTGACTATAAATTGTTTAACCCTTTAGCATTTACATTACACTACTATTATATTTTCATGGTAAAAGCTTTATCTCGTTATATGGAATCTACAAGATTTTGATGATGTTATTTTTTATTTTGAGAACAATACCTTAATGTCAGTATGAGTGGCTAGTTATAGTTATTGCTGGTTTGAACAGAAAGGGGTGACAGAATTCTGGCTGGATACAGCTGGTTTAAATGCTAAAGGGTTAAGGACAGAAACTCAATTCAGACAATGGACATTGTTATACATTAGTCATGTATACAACCATATCACCTTGCTCAGTACATTCTAAAATATTCTTTTATCTCAAATCACTCACAGATATATAATTAACTACTACCTTTGATACTGTTCTAATTGCATCTTCAAATTCTTTAAGGCCAGTTTTTGCATATAAAGCTTCATTATCCATATCATCATCATCTAACGTCCATTTTCCCTGCCAGCAAGGGTTGTATGGGTTATCATAGACCGGGTCAGTATTTAACACTTTAACATTTACATTATTCTATAATTATGTGAGATAAAGGCTTTACTTCACATAATATAAAATCTGAGATTTTGATGTTATTTATTTTGAGAACAATAACTTAACATCAGTGAGTGGCCAGTTACAGCCGGTTTGAACAGAAAAAGGTGAGAGAATTTTGACTGGATATGACCAGTTTAAATGCTAAAGGGTTAATCAATGCTACTGACTTTGCAGATGGGCTGGTTGGGGTGATGATGCTGGGGCATGTTCTTTGTATACGTTCCTACATGATACGGAGTGTACTAGGTGCATTTTACTGTGACACCAACACTAGGAGGGCTTTCATGACTTCAACATAACTGAAGACTCTTCTCAACCATTTGTTTTCTATAGCTGGATCCTCTTCCTATCACCAACCACTTTACAGAGTGTACTAGGTGTGCTTTATAGTGGCACCAGTACTAGAAAGTTTATGCCATTTACACAATTATAGTGTATTGAGGGCACTTTTCCATTCACGATATAAAGATTATCATGTAATGACTGAAGAGTCCTCTGTAATTTTTTTAGCATGGTTTCTACAACTGAAAGGTGTTCCTAACATCAACCACTTTACAGTTTGTACTGACTGTGTTTTATCATGGTATTTGTACAGTGAAAAGTCTACCTGTAGATGTGCTGAAAAAACAAATTAACAAAACCTCTTCTATATCAGTCATGCTGGGTACTCTATCGTTTGTCACATAGACTGCTTTTGAAAGGTCAGTGTGTTGATTAGATAATTCATTTAATAATGATTTTTACTATAGGCACGAGGCCAGACATTTGTGGAGAGAGGAAAGTCGATTAAATCGACCCAAGTGTATTGCTGGTACTTTATTTTATTGACCTCGTAAGGATGGAAGGCAACGCTAACCTAGGCAGGATTTGAACTTATAACGTAAAGAGCCATATCTCTATGCTGCAAAGCATAGTGTCTGGCATTCTACCGATTCTGCCAATCCACTGGCCTTCATTTAACCCTTTAGCATTTAAACCAGCCATATCCGGTCAGAATTCTCTCACTTTTTTATGTTCAAACCGGCTGTAACTGGCCTCTCATACTTATGTGAAAGTATTGTTCTCAAAATGAATAATATCAAAATCTCATAGATTCAATATTTTGTGAGATAAAGCCTTTACTACAAAAATTCAGTAGTATATATAATGTAAATGCTAAAGGGTTAATAATAATAATCATCACTGTTTAAGATTTATTTTCCATGCTTGCAAAGGTTAGATGGGTGGCCACATTGTGAGGCTGGACAAGTCAGGTGACCATGTCTTGCTCATATGAGCCAATCTTGTCTTGGATTCCTACAACTGGATGCCCTTTCTAATGCCAACCCTATTATAGTGTGTACTGGGAGTTATTTTCATTGCACTAGCACTACCATCTTACAGCGTGAACTTGGTGCCTTTTTGTCATGGCACCATCACCATAATCTCACAGGGTGGACGGTGCTTTTTGTCATGGCACCATTACGATAATCTCACAGGGTGGATGGTGCTTTTTGTCATGGCACCATTACGATAATCTCACAGGGTGGACGGTGCTTTTTGTCATGGCACCATCAATGTGGGAGCCCTACATATTTCATCCTCTGTAGCATACTCAGGTATACATTTTTAAGTTGAAGTATTCTTTGCATAGTTCATGACCTTAATGAAATCTGAGCAATAATGGTTTGCTTAGCAAGTGGTGTACCACCTGTGCTCTCATCTGATAGTTTGAATCAGCTATTGTGTACCTGCTAGGTTGAACAAGTTTCCAACATTTAGAATGTGTGAAATGTCACAATATCTGTCTTACACAACCCTGTCAGAAAAGCAAGATTTGGAACCTTTTCTTCCAACTTTAGATATATAAAATATTTTCAGAATTATTCATATTTTTCCAATTGCTAATACTATCTATCGGTCGCAACTCCAGGTAGAAGGTGCAACGTGAAATAAAGTGTCTTGCTCAAGGACACAACGCATCGCCCGGTCTAGGAAACAAACTGACAACTTCACGATTGCGAATCCAGTTCTCTAACCAATCAGCCACACGCCTTCTGATATGTTTGTTTTCATTTTCGATATTCTATTCATATTATGGCACCTAAACATGGTCAGATATGTCGCTAATAGATTTTCAACTCACTCGGTTTTCCACCTCTCACCACCCAAGGCCAAACCTTTCATGCTCTACTATCCTCTATGCCCAAACCTTCCTGTTCAGAATGTTGGTAATTTGAAACTCATTGCTCACGTCTTTTCCATAGTGGTGAATCTCTAACAATTTAAACATAACATCAACAGCATCAATCTTTTTTTCTCTTTGAATGGCTGTGAAGGTAGTGGGCCTTGTCCCTTGCTCCAGATCTAGACCTACCAAGTGAAAGAAATTAAACAAACAGGAACCGGTATTTTGTTAGCTGTTCTGATATGTTTGTTTTCATCTTTGATATTCTATTTTCTGTGTGGCATATTGGAAGAATCATTAGAATGTCAGATAGAGTGCTTTGTGGTATTGGTTCCAGCCCTTTCTGCAGAGGCCAATTGTTTCTTTCATACTTTTGAGGGCAATGAAAAAAGTAAAAGTCCAGTACTGTGGTCCATTCTTCCTTTGTCTCTTTCTCACTTACTTTCTCTCATTCTTTGGAAGAAATTGGCTGTTTTAAGACCTGGGGAAAATGATGGGGTCTGCCAGCTTTAAATTGCCCAAGACACGATTCCAACACCATCAGGAATTAGATGTCCATACATACATTCTATTTTTTATTGTGTATTTACTCACTGGCAGTTCTCTAATGTAGTGAATAATGTTTTTGCTTTCCTGAAAATCCATAAAAATATGAAAGGAGCACATAGCTATAATTCTTTACCCTATCACTGCGTAGGTTTCCATCTTGATCAATAATCTTGGAAATCTTTATCCTGGAAGCAACTAATTTGGAATTGCCTAAAACAAATTTAATGAAAAATATTTGCCTTTTTTTTATGTATCTGCTTTCTCGGGATATGTGTTCTCTTTGCTTTTTTTTTTTTTTTTTTGCTTTTATTCTAAAGCCAACTATGAAGAGTTTTCTAATTTTGGTTTCTGATGAAAGCTCTATACACTACTGTCAGAACAGCTGAGTAATGCTCTATCACCTTTTTTGATCATGCCAAATTTTTCACAACATATTTCTTGAAAAAATTTCCTGCTGCTCCCGTCAGTTGAATGGTTTTGTTTTGTTTCTTTGCTGGTTAAGCTGACATTCTGCAGAAACTGAAAGTATAATTACAGTTTAAAAATCTCTCTCCGATAAACTTAAATTTGCTTTTTTCAAAGCATTTTCCTCACCCCTCCCAAGTTACCAACTTCCTCTATAAAGTGATCCCCCTTGGAGCCCTGACAAAAGAGCCCTGCCCATACTATAGTGGTTATGTGTCATGATAAAAGCGAGTGCCCATTCCACACTGTAAAGTGGTCATGTAGGTGTCACGACAAATAGCACTCAGTCCACGCTGTAAAGTAGTTGGCATTAGGAAGGTCATCCAGCTGTAGAAACCAAGCCAAATCAGTTCTGTGTGAGTGAATCACAGACCCCCCCCCCCCCGACCTGATCCCACACAAAGGGACAGCCTGTCCTACCTATGCTAGCATGGAAGATGGACGTTAAATGATGATGATCTTGGTAACATGACTTACTGTAACATACCATCACATTGAGCTAATTTATCATAATTGCTCATTCTTATTTACAGAGTTCCAATGCAGGACCATCTCATAAGAATTTGTAGTCGTTGATATCACAGTTAGCTACTATATTTTACTTTTTAATTAAGCACGTGCTGACAATATGTAAAGACATTGAAATGCATCTGCCATTTTTACCCTGGTTGCTGAAGTAGATGTGACATGTACACAGCTTAAATACTCATAGGAAGACTAGATGTATGTTGGCATATACTCACAGGAAAACTAAATGTAAGTTGGCATATCCTCAGAGGAGGACTAGATGACACAACTGAAAGGTCCTCCCAATTTTTTGTTTAGCAAGCTTTCTATGGTTAGATGCCCTTCCTATCACCAACCCCTTTACAGTGTGTACTGGATGCATTCATCATGTAGATCACCAACACTAGGGAGGCTATCATGTCTAACATTAACCGAAGGGTTCAAAATATAGTAAAATGGAAAAACAAAATCCATCATAAATAAAAATGAAACAAAAGGAATTTACTAAAAGTAAAACGAAATTAAGAAAAATCTGAAATGGAAAATTTGTCCACCTACATTTTGTACTAATTCACATATCCCAAGTACTATCATATGTGTATTTATTTTGATGAATATGAAAAATAAATAACACCCTATCAACTGTATTACAGATTAGCATTATAACTGATGGCAATCAGGTTCTTCCTCTTCATTTCACTTTTGGCCTAAGGTGCCCCTTCCCCAGTACGTAATGGCTCTTTTGAGTCCTTGATTTTGAGACCTCTGGTATAGATCTTTATTTACTTTCTATATTTGTATTTCCTCATCAAAACAGATTGAATTACAATTTACTTTTTCCACCTTGTAATGATGGCTTACTCACTGGTCGAAAGACATTTGGCAGTATCGGTAGAGTGTCGGACACCATGCTTTGCAAATCCTGCTGAGGTTAACTTTACCTTTCATCCTTACGGGGTCGATAAAATAAAGTACCAGTAATGCACTGGGGTAATTGCTAGCCTTGTGCCAAAAGTAGAAACAATTATTTAACTCTTTGTGTAATAATTTTTGGTTCCAGGTTATAATACTGTTGGGGGCGGCTGCTGCTGCTTATATTCGGGATCATTGTTTTGTTGATTTTCATTAACTTCAAATTCTATGTAAATAAGCTGCTAAAATATCTGGAGTGATTATTTCACAATGAAACACTGTTTTTCTATATTTACTATATTGCCATGAATTTTAATTATGCATTGCCTTGAGAATATTCTGAACACATTTTTATCATTTGAACTTTTTAATAGATAAATATCCCCTACACATATATGCATACATGCAGGTATACATGTGCACCAACTGTTTTTCTCTGTGACTTAATTATATTTTTTCTTTCAATCTTGTTTTGTTTTATTCACTCACTTTCTCTTTCCCTCTGTTGGTTTTGCCCCCTCTTTTTCTCACTCCACCTCCCTTCTCTCTCTCTCGTTTGCTTTCTTTTCTTTCCTCTTCTACTCTGATTCCTTATCCTTATATAGTGTTCACTTAGTTGATGTTGATCTCTTTCAACTATTCCCCATTCATATTTTGTGAAGTGGGGTTATGGGTATCCACGGAGTTCTTGGATGAATATTACACTGGTTTCACTTTGGAAGTGAAATTTCTCTTTTGTATTGTTTTTGATGTTTTGAATGAATATGTCCTTCAAAATTATTCAGTTTTTACTCAACTCATTGAGGATCACAAAGTGGTTTGCGATGTGTGCAATTGTAAAAATCTACATAAAGCTTTAAAACCTGTACAATGTCAAATTATTTCCAAGTGTTTTATGGTAGGCATTTCATTAACCCTTTAGCATTTAAACCAGCCATATCTGGCCAGAACTATTTCACCTCTTTCTGTTCAAACTGGCTGAATCTGGCTGCTTGTACCTACATTAAGGTGTTGTTCCAAAATAAATAACATCAAAATCTCGTAGATTTGATATTATGTGAGATAATTATGTAAGATAAAGCCTTTACTGTGATAATACAATAGTAATACAATGTAAATATTAATGGGTTAAATGTGTATAATAAATAAAATTCGGGAGATAGCGTTATTGTCAGCTACAAAAAGAAGCATATTGCTCATAATACTACCAGCATTTGAGTAGCCAAAATTAAACAAAAGTTCAAGAAAATAGAAAATGGATGAAATGGTAAAAAAGTCATTACGTAGAGGATTTGTTAAACAAAAACTATAATCTAGACCAGGGGCCGGATGCGCAATTAATACTACTTATATACAAATAAGTAATCATTTATTTATCCCTTATGTTAGATTTGAAACAAAATTCAATATTGATACTTAGAGCTGTCCTAAGCAGAAAAAAAAACATTTAAACATTGTTTTATTCAGCAATATCGATAGATCGGGTGCAAATTTATTGCAAACTGTACCCTTTTTAGAACACTCGCAGGCAGGATAAAGGCCTTCGCGGGCCGGGGGTTGGGGACCCTTGATCTAGACTATATTCAACTCTAGCATTTACATGACTCTATATTTACTATTGCCTTTTTGTGGTAAAGGTTTTATCTTACATAATTATCTCACATAATATCGAATCTACAAGATTTTGATATTATTTATTTATTAATGTCAGTACGAACAGCCAGTTACGGCCAGTTTGAACAGAAAGAGGTGAGAGAATTCTGGCCAGTTATGGCCTGTTTAAATGCTAAAGGGTTAAGATATTTTAAATATTAAAATATTAAAACTTTGTAAATATTTTCTCCATTCATGTGAATTTCAAAACCACCATAATGTGTTGATTACCTGCAATGGCTTACAGGTTTGGTTTTTTAACCATTTCTCAGACATAACATAGGGATTAGAGTTAGGATGTATATGTTCAAAATTCTAGTAGATTCTCAATTAATATATAAACCCTTTTTTATATATTGTTTAATGCTTTAGCATTTAAACCGCCCATATCTGGCCAGAACTCTCTCACCTCTTTCAGTTCAAACTGGCCATAACTGGCCACCCATACTGATGTTAAGGTATTGTTCTCAAAATAAACAATATCAAAATCTCATAGATTCGATATTATGTGAGATAATATGTAAGATAAAGCCTTTACCACAAAAATACATTAATAAAATAGAGTAATGTAAATGCTAAAGGGTTAAACTTGTATAATTGATGTCTGAACAAATGTACATGGAACTTTTTTTAGAAACATAATTAATATACATATCGATCAAACCTAAATATAGTAATTTTCTACTCCTATTTTTTAAAATTAGTTGAGTTGTCTTAATGGGACCTGTTTAGAGCTATTTTTAGCAATTCTTACAGCTTGTCCTGTGATATCTGCCCTTCTGTTAAACATTATTTTAACACTATGTGAACATTTCAAATTACTAGTAGTTTCTCAATTGATATATATCCTTTTTTTATAAATCATTTAATCTTGTATATATATATGTATGTGTGTGTATATATATATATAGTCAACACTAATTATTGAGTGCTCTTGAGTACTCATTTAAAACTAATTTCTCTTACTTTTGTAATAAGGAATACCATGATTATATGAGGTGACATAAAGGGAAGGGCATCTGCCTATAAAGCATTCAACCATTCTCTTTCCAACCCATGCAAGCATGAAAAAGTGCACATAAAAAAGATGATATATATATATATATATTTATATATATATATATACAGAAGACCCGACCCCCACAGGAACAAGCCGTAGCTGAAGCATATAGACAATATGCCCCCACACCCTCCCACTGAAAAGTGGTCGTGGAGGTGCTGCGGCAAAAAAAGCACCCAGCCCACACTGCAAATGAGGTTGGTGTTAGGAAGGGCATCCAGCTGTAGAAATCAAGCCAGAATCAGTTCCTGTATGAGCAAGACAAGGTCAGCTGACTGGACACTGCCCACAACAGGACAACCCATCTAACCCATGCTAGCGTGGAAGAATGGACGTAAGACGATGATAATAATGATGATGATGATGAAGATGATATATATCATCATCACAATCATCACCGTTTAATGCCCATGGGTTAGACGGTTTTGTTCCATTTGATGCGGGAATGGTCGGGAGACCAAGTCTCGCTCACATAATGAAAACATATATTAGTTTAGCACTCGATATAGTAAGAAAAGAGTCTTTACGTTTTGGACACTGGTCCTTCATCAGAAGATAAAATGAGAAATAAAAGATGAAATCGAAAGATATAGTTTTTTGAGTAAAAACACGCATGTATTCAGTCAGCCATTTTGGAAAAGAAGTATTTATACATACATGTATAAATATATGATATGTATGTAAGTTAAAATTTCAGACAATGCATAATTTTCTGGTGCCTACTAGTTCTAACTTTCAAAACAAACATTAATAACAAAATAAACTCTGAAGAATGATGAGTAGCTTCTAGCATTTTGTTTAACAAATGACTGGGGAGAGTAGAGACAAAAATAAGATAATTTTAAAACAATCTTATATAGACATATACTTCATTAACTCTAGTGCAAGCTGATTACACACCCACACCTACACATGTGTATATATATATATATATATATATATATATATATATACACACACACAGACATATATATACATACACACACGTGAAGGCGCATGGCTTAGTGGTTAGAGCATTGGCCTTGCAATCGAAAGGTTGTGAGTTCAATTCTCAGAGCGGGTGATGTGTTGTTTCCTTGAGCAAGACACTTTATTTTCACATTGCTCCAGTTTACTCAACTGTAGAAATGAGATGATAGGACTGGGGTCCATATCATTCCCACTGCAAAGTGGTCGTGGAGGTCTCACGGCAAAAAAGCACCCAGCACTCACTGTAAATTGAGGTTGGTGTTAGGAAATCAAGCCAAAATCAGTTCTTATATGAGCAAGCCAAGGTCAGCTGACCGGACACTGCCCACAACAGGACAGCCCGTCTAACCCATGCTAGCGTGGAAGAACGGACGTAAAACGGTGAAAAAACTAGAACACAGACATATACACACACACACACACACACACACACTACACACACACACAACACACACTATATATATATATATATATATATATATATATATATATATAACACACACATATATATGTATATATATAAAATAAAGTTAAATAAAAAAGTCAAATGTTTAAAATTTAGCTTCGTTTATTACTGCTATATATATTTCAGTGACAGCCATCTTTGGCTGTGACCTCTTCAGGCAGTTTGAGTGCTTGTCTAATATATATATATATATATATATATAGATATATATAATATATATATATATATATATATATATATATATATATATATATATATATATATATATATATATGTGTTTGTGTATGTATATATATATAACCTAACTCCTGTGCTTCCTCTCCACATTTTATTATTATATATATATATACATATATATATATTTGTTAACATTTTGAATAATATATATATATATATATATATATATATATATATATATATATATATATATATATATATATATATACACACATATATATATATACACACAGACATATATATATATATATATATATATATATATATATATATATATATATATATATATACCTGTTCAGCCACTCTCACATATATATGAATTATTGTAAAATGATTAATTAGTTATTTGCAGACACTGTTGATTGTTTTCAAATGTCCTTTAGTGTTATTGTCATTACATGAAACAAATGGTATGTTTTCCTATTGAATTAGTGTCTTGTCTAACAACAACAACAACAATAACTACTTCTAGTATCATGAGCAAAAACTACAATGACAATTTATATTGTAGAATTTTATATAGAATATAAACATATAAACTTTGAAAATCTGGTGTAAAAACAAAAGTTCTATATTATTTATAGAAACATACATGTCACACTATAGATAATTGTTTATACTTTTGGCACAAGGCCAGCAATTAACCCAGTGCATTACTGGTACTTTATTTTATCGACCCCGTAAGGATGAAAGACAAAGTTAACTTCGGCGGGATTTGAACTCAGTGTAGGGTCATAACTCTATGCTGCAAAGCAAGGTGTCTGATGCTCTACTGATACTGCCATTTCACACTGCCGATAATATGAGTTAATTAACATTACAGGAGAAGATTTACTTAACTCTGGTCTGGAGTTCTTCAGATTTTACGATACATCTCCCATGAAAACTTTAAACCCAATGAAGAAAAATTTTCTTTCCATTGTGACTTGACCTGCTAGAACTAGCAGTCACATCTCCTTCAAACTCTATCGTAAAAAAAATTAAGGCCTCAGTTTATAATTTAAGCTTAGACATACTGTCTGACCTTGGGTTAAACAACAACATATACTATGAGATTATGTTACCCAGATACCTAAATAGGAGATAGGGGCTCTATTTCAGTCTAAGTCCAATTTTCAGATCCATTGTTGGAATTTGAGAAACTAATGAACAATATCTTTCTCAAGATTTAACCCTTTAGCATTTACATTACTCTATATATATATACTATTGTATTTTTTGTGGTAAAGGCTTTACCTCACATAATTATCTCACTTAATATTTACATTACTCTATATATATATACTATTGTATTTTTTGTGGTAAAGGCTTTACCTCACATAATTATCTCACTTAATATCGAATCTATGAGATTTTGATATCATTTATTTTGAGAACAATACCTTAACATCAGTATAAGTGGCCAGTTTGAATAGAGAGAGGTGAGAGGATTCTAGCCAGTTTAAATGCTAAAGCGTTAAAAGAAAAGCTTCCTAAGAGCCCAGCCTTGTTGAACCCTTTGTAACCAAATTGTCTGAAACTGGATGTGGTTCTATGATACAAAAATGTTTATTTTAGATTGCTTATATCTAAAACTCTTCTATAATTTTATGAAAAAACTTTTTTTATTTTCTTTATTATAGCTTACTAGCAGTGGTACCCGGCATTGCACGGGATAAGGTATTGTGAAATATATAACCGCCTTAGCTAAGCTTAGTATTGCTGCAACCACGGCTGGCAAAGGAGTAAGGGTCTGGTGGTACGTAAGTAAGCAACATTGTGGCTTAAAACTGTTTGGGGATTGAGTGGGAGATTTGTCTTGAGCAAGGGTGGCAGAATAACCGGAGGCAGCAGCCAGCCAGACATACAGACAGACATTATAAGGGCGCGTTCTGGACGCAGAGTGAATTGTAGGAAGTGACGTAATGCAGACAGCCAGGCATACAGACAGATATTATAAGGGTGCGACGTTATATGTATCTATCTAAAAAGAGAAAGACTAAGAATTATATAGAGAGATCGCTAAATCACCTAATGTGGTCCCTAGGGCATTGAAAATTTGAAATTTCTTTTGCTCAGAACACTCCCTGAAACATAAGTATTACATGTGTAAAGTTTGAAAACAGTCAGTTGGGTGCGTCTCTAGTTTTAGGGATTCAAACTCACACACACAGACAGACATCCTCAGTTTCATATATATATATAGATGAAAATGTTACTTCTATTACTACATCTCTCCACATTATTATTTTTTTAATTCCTTATGTGTGTCTCTTCATCATCATCATCTTCGTTTAACGTCCATCTTCCACGCTAGCATGGGTTAGACGGGAATTGTCCCACTTGAGGCAAGGTTGGTTGGGTGACCGTGTCTCGCTCATATAGGACTATCTGGCAGGTTTCCTATGGCTGGATGCCCTTCCTAACACCAACCACATTTACAGTGTGGAACTGGGAACTTTTTACCATGTTACCTACACGGCCACATTACAGCGTGGACTGTGTGTTTTTTTTGTCGTTACACCTACACGATCTCGATCTCATCTCATTTATTTGGACTGGATGTTGTGGTACCAACTTTACAGAGAGAGGGTGGTGTTAGTGGGAGGATATGGTAGTAGTGGGTTGGGGTGTATATTTGGTTAATAGGTGCCTACTGACTGCAGGCCTCGCCTTGTACACAGGCAAGGTGGGTCTTCTGTATTACTGCGTAGCGCCAAAGATCTCGGTCCAGTGATATTGTCTTAGAGAGGTGCAAGTGTGTAAGGTCGGAATTTATCAGATCGTCCCAGGTTTCTTGTTTATAAAATCACTGATCTATTTTATTCCATGTTAAAAAATAAAATGACAGACAATCAATCAATTCACTTGTATAAATAACATTAGAAATATTGATGGAAACATGAAAGAAAAAGAAAAAAGGGGATAAAAACAAAATCAAGCAATGAATAGAGGGGAGAAGGGGTAAATAAAGGCAGATCTGACTGTATAGGAAAGTAGGAGAAAAGCTATAAATGCCATGAGAGGAATAGGTGGGAAATGATTTGAAAATTACAGGTGTTGTTTATCATTAGAAATATGGTAATGAAAGGGTTAACTTGTAAATGGCCTTGTGGAGAAAAAATGTAATATTGTTTTCTTTTGTTTTTTCAGTTATTTTTCTCACATTAGGCAGCAGATCTGTCACAAATTTAACCCTTACATGGCAGTATTCCTAGTGAAATACCTTGTATTTCATGTAATTAATGAAGGATTTAGCAGGATTTACTAAAATTATTAATTATTTCATTAAGATGACATTATGTGAAGCAGAATGAAATATGTGGTTAGGATAATTTTGTGAAAGCCAGTACAATGCAAGTTAGAATTAAAGGAATCTTCTTTCGTATCTTCAAAGCATGTGGTTATATGACAGTTTCCCATTTCTTTACACAGTCCTTTGCATTATTATTAAATTCTGCGAGAACTTTTAAGCTGCACTGGTTGGGTAGTAGAGGGCAAACAAGGCAGTGCTGCATTGTATGGTCCTCCTCTCCGCATTCGCAGATGGTTGAGCAGGTCTTGTAGTCCCATCTGGCCATAGCAGCTTTTGATCACCCCATTCACATTTAAAAAAAAGGACGGTAACTGTTTTGATTTGTTTCTTCAGAATTCGTTCACATTGTTTTCCTTGATCGTAAAATTGATAGAAAGATAACTTAGGGGACTTGGGTGAGCCATTCAGAAAGCTTCATGGGCTGCAGGTTGCCCATGACTGGTTTACATTGTTACCGCATATTTCAGGGTATTTGATATACAATAACATTTGTTATTTGATGCTTCACATCATGTGGTTGTTTGTGTCTTAGGACCAGTCATGGGCAAACTACAACCTGTGAGCTGCATGCAGCACAATTGACTTTCTGAATGGCATGCCTAATTTCAACACCTTTTTTCTTTTTACTGAGAAATAATACATGTTTATTTTCAGTATAGAAATAATAAAAAAGAAGGGGAAACAAAAGGAAACAAAGAATAGGGAAATATAGAAAATAAATATGGGAAAAAAAAGGAGAGAAAGAAAGAAGAAAAAGTTCAGGGGGAGGATGGCAAGAGCTCTGGTGTTGCAGAAGAGAGGCGAGGGTGATTGGGCTTTGGGCCTAGGGCAAGAGGCAAAGTGCTGTGCCCGGCTGACAAGACGGAAAAAGCATTCCCCCAGACGATGGCCAGTGACACCCGCTGCAATAGCCACCCAACCTCACGGGGCTCCCTCCTCAGACGGGCTCAGAGGAGCTTGGCAGTATGGGGTCCAAGTATGACTGAGGTCTCGATGGCAACCAGTGCGAAGAGGAAGCGGCCAGACAAACCCTGGTATTTGCTTATTTTACGTTCTTCTGTGAGGCGGGCTGCGATGCCGGGGTTTATGGCCAAAGCGACTAAGTTGGAGACGGAGAACATGTCGCAGCAAGTGGCGTCCCAGATGAGGGATCTACCTCCTTCGAATGGGAAGAGGGTGATTCCGTAATTGTCTTGAGTTTTTTAGTAGTGCAGCCATACCCTATGTGGTGCACTAGTGAGAAAAGGAGGTTTCCCATGCCTGGTTTAGACATTGAGAGGAAACTGTGCATTGAAAAGGCCAAGAAGTTACAGATGTCAGTCATCTTCCTTATATTGTGTTTGAGACTAGAAAGTCAATTTAAGTTACTGATGTTTATTGTATAACAAAACATAAATATCTCATAACATATATACACAGCTATATTATATTTTACTTGCAAATTTTTATATACACACATACAAATATAATCTAGCTTTGAACAAAATTTATCATTAGCTTTAATATTGCAATATTCTAAATATTTGCCTGTTTCTTTCTACCAATTTTCAATAATGTTCCACATTATATGAACACATCTCTATTAATAGTTGACTATAATTGACTATAAAATAAACTACATTATTGTTATGACTTAGTAATTAATTGATATTTGATATATGAATTTGTTTTCTTTCTACGTTTGGTTTTCTATTCATATAAACGAGGCATTATACATTGGCTTTGCAGTCTATTAATCAAGGTGATAGAAAAATAATTCAATACTCACTTTTTTTTCCGCTGGTACACCATCATCATATGTTGTTGAAAGGTTCTGTAGAATACTGCTGAGAAAAACAAAATTTAAGAATAAGATTACCAAACACTAACGATGTATATATACTTTATATATATATATATATATATATATATATATATATATATAAACTCTATATATGTATATATACTTTACACACACACACACACACACACATATATATAGGAAAATGTATGACCCCGACGGCAGAGCTCAAGGCTTCGGGGTCATACATTTTCCTATTACCCACTCTACTACCCTAATTATTAAGTACTCTGGTGCATTATGGTCCATCTGGTTCCTTACCACAACTCCTTCATTATATATATATATATATATATATATATATATATATATATATATATATATAAACTCTGTATATGTATATATACTTCACACACACATATATATATATATGTATATATATATATATATATATATATTTATATGTATATATATATATATATATGTATATATATATATATATATATATATGTATATAAGGGGAGGCACAAAAACAAAGAAAAGAATCCCCAGTCACTGAAGAGGTCACAGAATGTGTGACGAAAGAACTTTGACAATATATGAACAATCGTCTGGTTGTGGAACCAACCAACCAACCAGAAATTTATAAATTCCTAAATTTATAAATTTAATTTATAATAAATTGAAGTGAAAGCAACTGGTGCGTGTGTTTCTTATTGGCAACATGACCCTCCCAAAGTATAACAATATCGGTTTCAACACACGTTTTCAGATAAAGAATCTTGCTAAACAAATTCAGAAACGAAATATATATATATATATGTATATATATAAACTCTATATATGTATATATACTTTACACACACACACACATATATATATATATATAAACTCTATATGTGTGTATCTGTGTGTTTCTCTCCTTTTGCTTTGCATTTTATATTGCTAGCATAGGTATTGTTTTTTTATGTCCAACATAAACAGACGACTTGCAGCTCACTATTTAGGCATGCATATTATACTTAAAAAAAAAAAAAATTGTCAATTGTCAAAAAGTTGCCAATCTTACCATTTAAGAATCTAAAATCATGTGATCCTAGATACTCACTAAAATGATTACAACTGGATACTTATGATTATAGGTTTACTTGATCATTGCTAACTTGGGGCTAAACAACAATTGCCACTGAGAAGTAATAAGGTCATACTCACTCACTGTGAAGGTGCATGGCTTAGTGGTTTGAGTGTCGGGCTTACAATTGTGAGGTTGTGAGTTTGATTCTCAGACCAGGCTTTGTGTTATGTTCTTGAGCAAGACACTCTATTTCACATTGCTCCAGTTCACTAAGTTGTAGAAATGAGTTGCGATGTCACTGGTGCCTTAGCCTTTCCCTTGGACAACATCGGTGGCGTGGAGAGGGGAGACTGGTATGCATGGACGACTGCTGGTCTTCTACAGACAAATCTTGCCCGGACTTGGAGGGGAACTTTCTAGGTGCAAATCCCATGGTCATTTGTGACTGAAAGGGATTTTCATCCTTTACCCTAGATACTCACTAAAATGATCACAACTGGAATACTTGTGATCATAGGTTTACTTGGTCAGTTGCTAACCTGGGGCTAAACAACAATTACCACTGTGAGGAGTAATAAATACTGTATATGTTGGCATACAAGTCAATCCAGCACATAGGTCGACCTCTAAAATTCGGAGGTAATTCAGGTTTAGGCCTATATTTGCCGGATAAGACAACCCATAAAAAATAAGGCAGTTGCACCGGAAATAATTCCAAAAATTTGGTAGCGCGCTAAAGGCTAAGACACTTAGCGCGCTAAAGGCTAACCAGCTTAGTCTAACCAAATCAACCTATGGTAACCTACCCTATGATCAAGTCATTGATATTATTATAATCTCTACGTTAAATAGACTTAACAAATATGAGATTCAGTAGGTAATAGTTGTGGTGGGCTGCCAGAGTTATGGTAAGTGGTGTACAATGAGTGTTAGGCAAGCAGTTTCACTGTTTACCCCTCAGTGGTAAATGTTCACATTTTATATTCGGTGGACAAGTCGACCCCTGGTCTTGGAGAGATATTTTTAGGCTCCAATGTTGACTTGTATACCCGAATATGCGGTAAGTGTTATTGGCTTACCATGGTATGGTGTTAAATTTTCAGTTTGTTGCCAACAAACAAACGTAGTATGTTTGATCTTGGATGTTGCATATTTTCCTTGAGATGACATTTTAATGTATTTACTTATTTAATTCCATTCCATCGATTCTATTTATCTCTTTACATGACTCTGCTGATTTGGCAGGAATCAAGTTAAGCAGTACAACTTTTACAAAATTTTAGCTTTTCTCTATATGAGGTTTAAAAAGAAAATTTACATAGGGAAATTTTTCTTGTGTGATTTTAGATTTTCTCCTTTTTTTTCTATTATAGATCAATATGTATGATGTATGTGTTTTATTTCTTTAGACAGAATTATTTTTAGCTGTACATTCTATTGACTTGCTATGGTATTGCCCTAGGAATTATTTTAGTAGGACTATTTTAATAGACTTTAGTTTGACCAATTATATATCAGTATGTTATTAAATAACTGAGTTCAAAATGATATTAGTACTTGAAATATTTCAGTTGGGTCAATTTTTTTTTCTTTTCCTTACTGATATTTTCATTCATCAGTAATTAGATAACTGAATTTATGGCAAAATTAGAGAACAAATTCCTGACTTGGAAGCATAACTTTGAATCAAAAGGTCTTAAAGTCAACATGGCAAAAACTAGAGTCCTAGTAAGTAAAGAGAAAAAACAAGGCCCTGAGCCCTTCGGGTAAATGGCCCTGATCAGTGTGTAGGAAAGGAGTGGGTAGTAATTCCATCCTCTGTCCCAAATGTAAACTATGGGTACACAAAAGATGTAGTGAGATCTCGGGCAGGCTAGCAAAGAACGTAGATTTTACATATGTTTGAAGCACAGGAGCAGTAAGTAGTAAGTGCTCACAGGAAACAAGCTCTGTCAGTTGCTGCTCACTCATTCTTTCTATATTTCTGTATACCATCCTACAACTTACCACTTACTTCACCTTCACAGTTCGCACTGTTAAATTTATCTCTAAATACACCCCACTTTGTACAACCGTGCCAGCATGGAATGCCAGGCACACTCTACAATAATGCTAGGTTTCATTCACTTCCATTAACCTTTTCAGTGCCATGGATGAGATAACTCATCCTTAACTTGTTTGAACTTGTTTCCAACAGTTCATAACTTCAAAGTTATGAACTCGTTTCCAACAGTTTATAACTTCAAAGCCAGATGTGGTTACAGTTTATTGATGTGACTAGTTTATTGTGTTGTTAATAAATGTTTGTTTAAAAATATAATCATTTTACTGAAAAAAAAACCTAGCACAGCAATAGTAGCTGTGTAAAATATACATGGCAGTCAACAGGTTAAGGTATCCCTACTTTCATAGGCTAGTTACTAGCAGCCTACACTCACTTCTCATCACCACTTCACTCCTTATCACTATTCTCTCAGCTTGGCCAAGGGTACAAGTGCCCTAGTGTTGAAATATGGTTGTACTGGTTCCATAATAAAATGCCTTCAATCCACACAGGAAAGTGGAAGCGCTGGTGTCACAATAAAATTCACCTTACCCACTCTGTAAAGAGATAGTGCTGGTGCCACAATAAAATACAGCCTAACTATTCTGTAAAGAAGTGCTGGTATCATTACAAAAGTGGCCAGTCCATTCTGTCATGAGGTAGTGGCACTAGTAAACAAATCCAGTACATGCCATGAAGTGGTTGGCATTATTGTGGGGATCCACACCAAAATGGAGCATATGAGCATGACAGTCATTTGATCTGTTTTTTGGCCACAATATGCGACAGCCTATCTAAACCCATGCAAGTACGAAAAATGGTGATGGTGATATATATATATATATAAAAAGTGTGTGTGTGTGTATATATATATATATACGAAAAAAAAAAAAGTACTCACAGTCCACGCTGTAATGTGGCCGTGTAGGTTACATGGTAAAAAGTTCCCAGTTCCACACTGTAAATGTGGTTGGTGTTAGGAAGGGCATCCAACCGTAGAAAGTCTGCCAAATAGTCCTATACGAGCGAGACACGGCCACCCGACCAACCTGGCCTCAAGTGGGACAACTTCCGTCTAACCCATGCTAGCGTGGAAGAGGGATGTTAAACGATGATGATGATGATACACACACACACACACACACTTTTTTTTCTCTCAGACATATATTTTTCCGTTTCTGCCTCTTCTCACTCTATCTTTCTATTTCATTTTTTATTTCTCATTCTATCTATCTTCTGATGAAAGACTAGTGTCCAAAACGTTAAGATTCTTTCCCTACTATATCAAGTGTTAAACTGATATATTTCTTCATTCTACTGTGTTGTTTGTTTCGTTGTTTCCTTCTACCTTTTGTACACACACACACACACACCATATATATATATATATATACATGTGCTTGTGTGTATCTGTAATTATTTATTTATTTATGCAAAAATCAGCTCAAAAGTGACACAAAGGCGACTGAGGGTTAGCTGGATATGCTCACCGACACCCAGAGTTGACACTGCACTCAGTGCTCCTGTGGGAGCCCCTGCATGGACACACTGGAAGAGGAAGACCAAGGTTAACGTATGTTGATGCCCTAAGGACAGACACTGGTCTGTTGGAGACGCAGGGCATGGCAGCATTAATGAGGGACAGAGACTGAGAAGAGAACTCGTCCATGGATCTTGGGAATTTTACCTGCCCTAGATAGATAGATTAATCATTTAATTCCAATCTTATTGAGTCAATATTGGAATATGTGCATTTCTGTATTGATATAGCAATAATGAAGTAGCTTAGTATTTGATTGCACTCAAACTCTTTTTACACTGATTTTTTTAAATAATTTATTAATTAGGTAATATATTCTGTGTATCTTTGTATTAATGATGTGGTTCTGTAAAGGGCTGCTATTAATGTATTTATCACCTTTGTTCTACTTTCCTTGGTAAATCTGTAAATCGTGTATTAAAAAAAAATAATAGATAATGATAAAAATAATTATTTCTTTTAATGATTTCATATTTCTCCTCTCTTCTGATTGTTTGGGTGTATTTTTGTGAAATCAAAAGACAGTTTTATATGAATAACTTTGGTATTCCTGGAGTAAAGTTGTTCTCTAATAACATATTATACTGGCTATAAACTGTTTTATTGATTCTTAAAAAAGGGGAATATAGAGAATCCACAGAATCATTCATATTTATTATTCTGTGTGAATGAAACAGATAACAGTGAGTGTTTATTTAACAGAATTATGGTGCTATGAAAACATGTTTCTTTATTCTCCATCTCTATGAACTATTCAGATACCCAATCATCTGAAATAATTCCTAGCTCTATGATATAAAACCATTTGTTTTTAAGTGTTCATTTTAAAATCTAAACTGTCTATCTTAATTTTATTTAAGACAATTTTGTTAAGTTATGGTCCAAACACAAACTTAATGAGAAAATTAGTTAAAATGAGAAAATTAGAAAATTAGTAAAATCCCTCAAATTTCTTGACATGACTGCTCTATAAGGAGCAAAAGGAGAATATGAAGAGAAGACTAGAATGATAGCATATGGGAAATCTGGTGGCTTCACAGTGGTGTTGGAATGTCTAAAGCAGTATTTTGTGACCTTCAATAATCCTATTCCAACTCAGGAGAGGGGATAAAAGATGAAGGGGTTAAATGGTAAGCTTAGCAAAAATGAAGATGTGGTCATGAAGATGTGGTCCCATGAAATGTATAAAGTGAAAGTCAGTGTAGGTATATAGATAGCATAAGATAAGTGTGACTTATAGAGCTCAATATGGAGAGTGTATTAAAATTTATAATGCATTTAGAGTATTCTCATTGTTATAATGAATAATGTGCTTATAAGAATGTAGATATAGGAAGAATTGAGACACATATACGCACAGATTGGCAGTGTACTGTATTCTAAATTTTCAACACGTTTTTTTAGAACCTAACTAATAATTGGTTGTAGAAACCACCACATATTCGCGGGATCGTAAATATCTTCCGCAATATTTTATGGCTTTTTTTGTGGCAATATATATTTTTTTAATGCTAAATTATTTACAACAATATACTGTATTTGCTGGCCTATAAAACACTCCATCTTTTTTAAAGTAAATTTTATGTTATATTTTGATGTTCATAGACATTTTTATGGACCACATCCAATATTCATGGTTTTTCACTCTCGCTGGTGCTCTGCGAATACCAGGGGGACAACTATATCCATAGAGTTTAGCCAAAATATCACCATCATCATCACTGTTTTACGTCCATTCTTCCACACTAGCATGACCATACAGAACTGATTTTCGCTTGGTTTCTACAGCTGGATGCCCTTCCTAACACCAACTTTATTTACAGTGAGTACGGGTTGCTTTTTAACCGTGCTGCCTACACGACCACTTTACAGTGTGGACTGGGTGCTTTTTTTGTTGTGACACCTACACGACCACTTTACAGTGTGAGGGGGTGGGGGCATACTGTCTATATGCTTCAGCTTCGGCTTGAACCCGTGGGAAATCAGGTCTTCTGTATTACTGCGTAACGCCAGAGGTCTCGGTCTTGTGCCATCATCTTTGAAATATATTTTGTGTTACTGTATTGAAGCAAGGATATTAACACATCGTTAATTTATAGATAGCATATCTTGTAAACTGTAATAAAATTTGTAGTGGTTTGTTTTTGTTTTATGAGATTGGTGTTGATGTTTAACCCCTGACCAGCCCTGCTACATGAGATGTGTGCTGAAGACATTTGAGCTGTGAACATTTGAACTGTGAACTTTAAAAATAAATTTTATTTTCTGCATTAGATATAGTGTATATAGGACCACATTATTCAATGTGCACTGCCATCTCTCTCTCTGTCTCTCTCTCTCTCTCTTCAAGAGGGATTTGGCTGCTATATTGAGGTGGTTGATCAACTATGGAGAGATTCTTTTGGCTCATGGAAAATGTATTTATGAAATATGAATTATAATGAGTTATTGTTGTGATAACTGAACACTGCTTTAAGGAATTTCAGATAAGTAGGAATAGAATTATTAAAACTGGAGTTAAAAGTCAACTCTATAACAAAGAAACATTTTGTCTCTACTTCATCACATAGCACAACAATGTATATATATATATATATATATTATTTTTGTTTTTATTTCCTCCTCTTGATGAGGTAAAAGATCATTTAGCCATTCTTATTCAAAAGATCATTTGACCATCCTTATTCTTGACAAGCAGCTTAATGAGTTGCTTATAGAATTTATGGATGTTCCATCCTCTCCTTTGCAATTTTTCCCTATCTTAACATTAACATTTACAGCTGATTTCTTAAAGGAGTTAGTTGTAAATGCTATCATTACTGATAATAGCTGTGGATTTAGAGAAAGAGGATTCCTGGAATTTGAAGAATTTTATTTCATATCAACGGAAGGGGATATAGAATGGAAGGGGCTAAATGGTAAGCTTAGCAAAAACGTGATCCCATCAAATGTATAAAGTGTAAGCATAAGATAGGTGTGACTTATAGAGCTCAATATGTAAAGTGGATTAAAAGTTCTAATGCATTTAGAGTAATTCCTATTATAATGAACACTGTGCTTATAATCAGAATCAAGATATAGGAAGAATTGGGGATACACATGCACATAAACACACACACGCACATGCACACACACGTACACACACACACACATGCACATGCACACACACACACAACTGAGAATTGGCAGAGTTGGCTAGAATGCTTTTCACTATTCATTCCATCTCACTCTGCTTTGAGTTCAAAACCTGCTGAGGTCAGCTTTACCTTTTATTCTTTTGAGTAGAGGTCTGAAACACATGGCCTGTGGCAGAACAATTTTCATAACTGATTAACCCTTTAGCATCTAAACTGGTCATATCCAGCTAGAATTTTCTTACCTCTTTCTGTTCAAACTGACTGTAACTGGCTGTTCATACTGCTGTTATGGTATTGTTCTCAAAATAAATAATATCAAATAGGACCCGTCCCACCCTTGCAAGCAGGGAAAAGCGGACGTAAAATGATGATGATCAAAATCTCATAGATTTGATATCATGTAAGATGATGATGTGAGATAAAATCTTTACCACAAAAATATAATAGTATATATAGAGTAATGTAAATGTTAAATGTAAAAAAGCTGTATCGGTCTTTGCCTTTCCCTTGGACAACATTGGTGGCATGGAGAGGGGAGACTGGTATGTATGGGCGACTGCTGGTCTTCCACAAACAATCGTCTTGCCCTGATTTGTGCCTTGGCGGGGAACTTTCTAGGTGCTAATCCCATGGTGATTACCTAAATAGTTGAGTAAAATTTGAAATGGAAAATTTATCCCATTACATTTTGTACTCATCCACATATCCCACTTACTATCATATGTATTCATATTGATGCAAAAAAAAAGTAATAATAATAATTATAGCCTAGCAGCTGTATGGCAGCAGACCAGCATTCTAAGTGGTGGAAATCATGCCTTCCCACACCACACACAACTCACTTTTGGCCTTCTGGGCATCTTCCCCAGAATGTAATGACTTTTTTGAATCCTTGAGCTTAAAACCCCTGATTTAGAGTTGATAAAAAAAAAAAAAAATACTAGTCCAATACTGGGATTGATCATTCCTCTTTATCCCTCACCTTCTCTGGAAAGAAATTGGTTGTTTCAAACCTGGAGAAGGGATGGGCTCCACCAAGTCTAAAATTCTTAAGACATGCTGTATGTCACTATGGCACAACAATGATGCCATCAAGAATTACAGGTCCATGTGTGTATATATATAGTAATAATAATAAATGTGAAGACTAAAATGCAAAGATCCCGTTAAGGGTGAAAGCAGCGTTTCTTTGCTTAAACTTTAATCTGTTATTTTAATAAATAAATATATATATATAGTTTAATGGGTTGTAACTTTATGTTACTATTGGCTACACCATCCCCAGGCCAAGGTATTCCGTACTGTTTCAGAAAGGAGGGATAAACATGCCAATCTATGTTTAGAATCCCGAGCAACGCTGGGCTATTCTGCTAGTAATCTCTGTTTGTTTATTGTCCTTGGAACACTAAAAATATTTTCACTAAATTAAATAACAAACACACATAGGAACTTATGGATAATAATAATAATAAAATAAGTATACAAAAAAAAATACATTGAAATTATCTCTTGAATATCATCTATGTTATTATGTAGAAACAATATTGAATGAGAAATACGATTGTTAGTTCTTAACAGAACTAAAATGCATCATAATGTAGGTTTTACAAAAACTTGAAGATTTATTCTTGTATATCTCTTTTCCCTCTCATAAATTTATGAAAACATTTCACTGTATTTATTTTAAAAGGATTATTTTAAAACGATTATAAAAATTGGGCCATACTTTCTTTTCTCTCCTACATTCCTTCTTTTCTTCATTTTCTCCATATTCATCTATAGTTAGCTTCAAGTGTACAGTTTTCTTGTTTCATTGAGAGCTTTTCTATTTTTATTATTATTTCTAGCAGAAAAACTACCCTTCGGGTGGTTTTCTGCTAGCATGTGTAGTGTGTATATTGATATCATACGCAAGTATATATACATGTAGATATGATACATCAAATAAAATTGTAATTGACAGTATAATCAGAAATTGAACGAAGACTGCGTTACACTGTCTTATGTAATCAGTAATGTAATCCATGATACATTAAAAAAAGACGATATTATATATAAACTACATTAGGAGAAAATTAGTGACAGAAAATTAGTATGTTTATTTAAGCGATCGCCACCGGAAGTGTTGACATCACACACTCTCTCTTTCTATATATATATGGTAGTTGAAAGGGTGGTGGTGGTGGTGGCAATGATATACCGGAAGTGCAACTTTGAAAAGAAGTAAATTTTAAATTATTTATTTTTACGAAATTATTTTTGTTTACGAAATTTAGTCTGAGTTCAAATCCCGCCAAGGTTAACTTTGCCTTTCATCCTTACGGGGTCAATAAAATAAAGTACCAGTAATGTACTGGGTAATTGCTGGCCTTGTGCCTAAAGTAGAAACAATTATTTATTCCAAATAATCCAACTTCTTTTACTAATGGGATAAAAAAAAAATAAACCGTACGCAGTCTCGCAGACCTTTTATTGAGAAATGAGGGAACCAAAGCTGTTCGATGGGTCCGCGTGGCGGAGGCGCACCGTGGTAATAAAACCACAATTCGGTCTTTGTTGGACCGAGACGGACACGAGATAAGCGATTCCAAGCGGATGTGTGAGGCCTTTCACCAGCACTTTGCTCGGTTGTTCGGGGCGAGTGGCGAGTCAGAGAGAGTAGCGGTTTTCAGTCCCTACATTGACGGCTTGCCGCGCATCTCGACGGTCGACGCTGAGTGTTGCAAAAGGCCGATTACTTCATCCAAAATTCAGGACGCCCTTGTCGGCTGCATGAGGCGCAAGTCACCCGGTTTGGATGGCCTGCCCTACGAGCTTTACGTAAATATGCCAGACTTGTTCTCCGAACTCCTCGAAGCACTCTACTGCAACTGGCAGCAGACTGGGAGTATTCCCAGTTCTGTGAGCAGGGGAGTGGTGACGCTGATAAGGAAAGACGAGAACAAGAGGGATACATTAGACAACTTCAGGCCCATAACTCTGCTCAACACAGAGTTTAAGATTTTGGCCAAGGTGTTAGCAAAGAGATTGGCACTTATCGTCGAAGATTTGGTTGGGGAGGCGCAAACTTGCGCAATCCCATCCAGATCCATACACGACAATCTCCACCTCATGCGATACATCATAGAGAGGGTAGGGTGTAAACCTGGCTCCGGTGGGGCACTGATCAATTTAGATCAATCAAAAGCATTCGATAGGGTCGACCACCGGTATCTGGAGTTTGTCCTCAAAGCGGCTGGCTTCGGCCCTGTCTTCAGAAGCTGGATCGCTGCAATGCACAGCGGCACACACTCGGTGGTCAAGGTTAATGGCTTCCCCTCGGAACCATTTCGGCTCTCCCGATCGGTCCGTCAAGGGTGCCCTCTCTCTTCCCTTCTGTACGTATTGACTCTCGAGCCTTTACTGCGGAAGCCGGAGCTGTTGCAGGGCATCCCACTTGAACCGGGACGTGGAAAGGCGGTGTCGGCTTATGCGGACGACATCACCGTGATGGTGTCGGACACCTCAGAAATCGAGGTGGTCGGCACCTTATTGAAGGAATATGAAAGGTTGACAGGAGCCAAACTTAACCCGGAAAAAGTTGGTAGGCTTGCAGATCGGAACCTGGAGAGGCAAGCCTATGCCGTCCAACAGCGTCGTGGGGCGCTGGATGGACGGACCGGTAAAGTTGCTCGGGGTTTGGTTCGGACCAGACCTCCAGGTGGAAAAGAATTGGGACGAGGTAACGAGCAGAGTAGCCAGTCTCACCCAAAAATGGGCTGGGAGGAAGCTATCACTGAATGGTCGCATGGAGGTGGCGAATGCGTACATCGCGTCCGTCATCTACTACTGCCTGACCGTTGTGCCTTGCCCCCGTCCGCGTCTCGTCAAGTTGGAACGGCTCCTCTTCAAATTCTTGTGTAGTGGACAAGTTCCGTTGGTGAGGCAGTCCATCTGCTGCCAGCACCCTCCAGGCGGAGGGTCGGGCATGCCGTGGCTAATGATGCCCAGACATGCGTTGAGGTTGCGACATCTCCAGATATTCTGCCTAAACGGTGAACAGGTGTGGTCGCCGTTTATCAGACGGGCATTTCCGCAGCTCGTTTCTTTGACTGAGCTGCAGTCCTGGGTCAAGAAGAGACTGAGACTGGGTGACTGGCACCTGGAATGTTGCCAGGCACTCACTGCCCTCTACCAAGCGGGCAATGCGATCAGTGGAACTTCCACTCTCGAGTTCTATAGAGGATTAGTGGTGGGCAAGTGCGATGACTCACTCGGAGAAGCTTTGGGCCTTGACAAAGCGAACTGACCAGTCTGTACTGGAGGACTTTCGAACCGGGGACTATGAACAATTTCCAGAAATCCCTCGCTTGGTAGTGCTACCAGGGGGCACTGCCGGTTCGGGATAAACTCTACAGGCACGGAAGTGCTATCAGGCGGACCTGCCCAAGATGTGCACAGAGCGACAAAACCGTTCTGCACGCACTTGTCCAATGTCCGTGCATTACTGACTTGTGGAGTTATGTCGAGCAGCTACTGTCGCGTGTGGAACGAATCCGGCTATTGGCCGAGTCCATAGTGAAGATCGACCCACTGCCTTCCTTAGGCCAGGAAGAGCAGGAAATTTTCCTCTGTCTGGTGGCCGTTGCGAAAGAGGTTATATGGTGGACCAGATTAAAAGGACTGAAGACAGACACTTTACTCTTCGGCCAATCCCTCATCAACTTCTTCAAGTTTCACTTGGAAAGGAAGGTGAGGGTGGAGGGAGAAGTGTTGCCCCCCCCCCCCCAGTACATTTGCTAAAAGGTGGATGAATGTGGCGAGAATGGCCCGTGTGAATGGGCCTACTCTGATCATGCGCCTATAGGCTAGCTAACTTGAGGAGAAGGGTGTTCTCCCTGGGTGCCCTAGAAGTGCAGGGTGGTTCAGGATTGGTGGGGTACCTGAGTCACCCCAGGGTCGTCCACCCCTTATAGGGAAATTTATTTTGTTATATTTATGCATAGTTTATTTTATATTTTTTATGTTCATTGTTAAATTAGTCTTGCCATTGTGCACTTTTACTCCACCTTATTGTAAACCCCCACTGTCCCTGTCTTTGTATTGTCCCCTACATGTCGGCCCTTGAGGCCAATAAATGAAATCATTATTATATACTAGAGGGTCGGATGCCATGCTTTATGATCTGAGTTCAAATCCCGCCGAGGTTAGCTTTGCCTTTCATCCTTACGGGGTCGATAAAATAAAGTACCAGTAATGTACTGGGTAATTGCTGGCCTTGTGCCTAAAGTAGAAACAATTATTATTATTATTATTTGTTTGTCTGTCTGTTTCCTATTTATTTAAAATCATGAGATATGCATGTAACTTATCTTCAATTTTAACAACAACAACGATGATGATGATGATGACGATGGTGATGATGATGATGATGATGATGATGCTGACGATAATAATAATAAAGCAGACAGAAGATAAAAAGAAATAAATCAGTAATGAAACAATGTTGTATCCCCCTCTTCATATAAATAAGCTGGTTCTGTTCTTGGTAGAATTAATCTACTTTACCCAAATTTAAATGCATGCACGCACGCACACACACACGCACACACGCACACACACACACACACACACACGTGGCCACAGACAGTTGCACATCAAATTTGTATCTACACACACGCACACACACACACATGTGGCCACAGACAATTGCACGTCGTATCTGTATCTACACACACACACACACACACATGTGGCCACAGACAATTGCACGTCATATCTGTATCTACACACACACACACACACATGTGGCCACAGACAATTGCACATCGTATCTGTATCTACACACACACACACACACACATGTGGCCACAGACAATTGCATGTCGTATCTGTATCTACACACACACACACACATGTGGCCACAGACAATTGCACATCGTATCTGTATCTACACACACACACACACACATGTGGCCACAGACAATTGCACATCGTATCTGTATCTACACACACACACACACACACATGTGGCCACAGACAATTGCATGTCGTATCTGTATCTACACACACACACACACATGTGGCCACAGACAATTGCACATCGTATCTGTATCTACACACACACACACATGTGGCCACAGACAATTGCACATCGTATCTGTATCTACACACACACACACACATGTGGCCACAGACAATTGCACGTCGTATCTCTATCTACACACACACACAAACATGTGGCCACAGACAGTTGCACATCGTATCTGTATCTACACACACACACACACACATGTGGCCACAGACAGTTGCACATCGTATCTGTATCTACACACACACACACACACATGTGGCCACAGACAATTGCACATCATATCTGTATCTACACACACACGCATATATATTTACACGCACATAGATACATCATCATCATTATCATCATCATCATCATATGTCCGCTGCTGCTGATGTATATAATATATCCACACACACACACACACACACACACACACATATATATATATCAAAGGCATATATTGAGTTAGAAACTCAAAATAGTCTCTTACAATAAAATAGCTCTAGGAAAGAGATTTTTCCGAGCCGTATAATATAACTGAACAAAAAAGAAAAACGAACACAGACATATAGATATATGTGTTCAAATCGTAAGGGACCAGATTCGCTAAGGTGAAAAGAATACTAACTATAGACAATAGGGTTTGCGAGAATCAATTTTTAGCGAATATGGTTCCTTACGATTTGAACGCATATTTGTATATGTCTGTGTTCATTTTTCTTTTTTGTTCAGTTATATATATATATATATATATATATAAAATAAACTAAAATAAGATATGATTCTAGTTCCTCAGTGAAATAACAACCCAACCAGGAACTGGGCATATCAGAGTATTGACAAAGTTAAACACCTCAACAACATGTGTACTCGTCTCTACCACACTAATTCGGACTGCCTGAAGAGGTGACAGCCAAAGATGGCTGTCACCAAAATATATATAGCAGTAATAAACGAAGCCAAATTTTAAACATTTGATTTACTTATTTTAGTTTATTTTACATTACTCCGGAGTAACCAAACCAACCTGCGCACTTCGTCGAGTGCTCCAATCTGCATACTGAGGCGTTGGTATACAACCAACATATACTCAAAATTTATATATATATATATATATATATAGATATATATATATATATAAATAATTGTTTCTACGTTTGGCACAAGGCCAGCATGACTGGTACTTTATTTTATCGACCCTGTATGGCAGTGTGTGATCATAACATCTTTCGTTCTGTCTATCCTTCTCTCATGTGTGATTGCATGTATGAGTGTGTGTGTGGCATATCTTTATAATCTTATTTAATTATTATGATATATATTTTTGTCAGAATGACAAATGAGATTACTGCCAAATTGATGAAATGTAAAACGAGTCACCCAAGAGAAGAATAGATGCTGTGGATTGGATTGTAAGCATCAACCAGTAGTCAGTAGTAAAACATGCTTTAACATTTTTGAAATAGCTTCCTCAACATGTTATGTAGTGGAACTGAAGATCTATGAGCCTAAAAGAGCAGTTAATGACAGTTAGTGCAATTTTATTTTCACATGTGTATGTTTAGTTTTTTGTTTTTTTTCCTTTATATTAACCACAGTGGCTTCCTTATTGGAACATGATAGTTTTACAACAATTTCACTTGCTGCCGGTGTTTTTTTTTTTTTCAGTATCTGATCAGACTGAAAGTATCTCTTTTTCTATATTTTCTTTAACTTGACAGTATTAATGGGCTTTTCTATTCTAATTGATGGAGAGCATACACCATTATTGCAATCATAGTGGTGTTGGGTTTGCTGAAATAAATGACACATTGCTGAATAATGGTTTGTATATAAAAAAAATAAAACGCACACACATGCACACACATACACATACAGACAGTCATATTCACACATATATAATAGTGAAGAGCAAGTAGAATTTCAATTAGATGATCTTAATTGGCAGTGACTATTCACCATTTTCCAGTACAGCATCATGGTAGACAATCTGACGATGAAGACGCACTTATTGAAATATATTTTCTAGAAATATCTTTTCAGGGAAAGACATTTGAAACCTAATGACAAAAATCTTAATGATGTGATTCTGAATAGGCGTCATATTTTGACAAAGTTAGACTTTTGAAATTCATTTTCTTCTCTCCTTGCTCACCAATTCTCTATTGTATGTTTGTATCTTGATGGCTTCATATATGACAACTCCTTATCACCGAATAATATGTATGTTGTACTTCAGTTCCTCTATTAAACTGTAATTCTCATGGACCATCATTAGCAACTTATGATACAAGATCTTTCTATATATATATTGTTTATTTCTTATTATATATGAATAAATAAATAAATAAATAAATAAATAAATAAATAAATAAAAAAATCATTATATATGTATACACA
>OZ024745.1:123439749-123677249 GCA_964016885.1 Eledone cirrhosa
CCTATAGTTTCACAGGGTGAGCCACAGTCCACTCGAATATTACAGTTAAATTAGGGATATCCAGCAGGATATCCCTACAATAGGACTAGGCACCAACTGGGGTGTCATATAGAAAAGTGCCATGTAGCTCTTAAAGTATGGTAATTAGGTTCAGAGGGGATTTCGTATTCTCTAAATTGAGCACGGTTAGGGTCACCATAAGGTAGTGGGGCTGTGAGGATAAGAGGTGTTAGTCATGGAAACCTCGGCGGGATTTGAACACAGATCATAAAGGGCCATAATTCTATGCTGCAAAGCATGGCGTCTGACGCTCTACCAACACTGCCACCACGAGGAACTCTCACATCTTACTAAAAATATAAGGGGCTAGTTGATAACTAGTTTTAGAGTTAAAGTATAATTCTTTTGAAATTTCCATATACAATGTCACAGTGCCTCACAGTAGTATGTCAGAAAACTCTTTTAGATTTCCATTTTTACAGATTGTATTGTAAACATTTTCTAAATCAATAAATTCAGATTATATAACATGTACATTGTTACAGCATCTCTTACGCATGTCTCCAAGCTAATCCCAACAATCTATTGTGCTTCATTGTCCCCCAAACCGGAGGTGAATGTCAATGTGGACAATACTTTGTCCAAGAATCTAGACCAGCTAATTGTTAATCATTCTTTCAAAAGTTTGATGCAACTATCTTGTTAAAGAGATTCGGTCAATAAATTTCAAGATCAATATAGTCCCTTTCAAGAATGTTTATAAAAATGACTCCAAAACGGGAAAATATTTGGAATATCAGAAATAAAACTAAAAGATTTGATTAGACGACGCAATGAAATTATAGGAAAAAATCTAAGTAATTTGATAGTGTAAAAATAAATTATTTAAATATCTTCCTATAATAATGGTTTCTACTTTTGGCACAAGGCCTGGAGAAGGGACAGTCGATTAAATCGGTCTCAGTGTATTACTGGTACTTTATTTTATCAACCCTGTAAAGATAAAAGGCAAAGTAACCTGATTTGAACTCAGAACGCAAAGGGATGTAACTCAATACTGTGAAGCATGATGTCCAATGCTCTACCGATTCTGGCAATCCATCACCCTGAGTTGCGACGACACTGGTGCTGAGTTGCGACGACACCGGTGCTGAGTTGCGACGACACCGGTGCTGAGTTGCGACGTCACCGGTGCTGAGCTGCGACGACACCGGTGCTGAGTTGCGACGTCACCGGTGCTGAGTTGCGACGACACTGGTGCTGAGCTGCGACGTCACTGGTGCTGAGTTGCGATGACACCGGTGCTGAGTTGCGACGTCACCGGTGCTGAGTTGCGACGTCACCGGTGCTGAGTTGCGACGTCACCGGTGCTGAGTTGCGACGTCACTGGTGCTGAGTTGCGACGTCACTGGTGCTGAGATCATTCATGACGGGGGGGGGGGGGGGTCTTTACCTTTCTTGAAATATCTCTAATGAAAGATACTGTCCATGATTTTCAGGTCATTTTGAAAAGAAAAAATTGAGCAATTTATTAATGTAACTAACTTTCTCATTAATAATCACGTTTTTGGAACATAACTTAACGCTTTAGCATTTACATTACTCTATATCTACTGTTATGTTTTCATGGTAAAGGCTTTATCTCATATGATTATATCACATAACATTGAATCTATGAGATTTTGATATTATTTATTTTGAGAACAATACCTTAACATCAGTATGAGTGGCCAGCTACAGCCAGTTTGAGCAAAGAGGTGAGAGAATTCTGGCTGGATATGGCCAGTTTAAATGCTAAAAGGTTAATAAAGGTTCCTACATAAAATTATGATGGAAAATAGTTTTGGATCATAAAACCAGAGGAAGTTTCAGTATTTCAAACTTTCAAGTAATATTTCATTCCAGTAGTCATATGGAAATTCTTCCTTTGACTTAACTCAGAATGCCTTGGAATAATTACAGATCGATCTTTGTATGTTATCATTTCTCAAAGCTGATGTCACTGACTCATGAATATTTGCATATCTTATCTCTTTGATAAACAATTTATATTTTAACTGCAATTGGTATTCACATTATAAGGAATCCATTTCGATTCTTCATTTGTATTTTTCTTTTAAATTGATACTGTAGATGTCTGCTTGTGTATGTTTATTTTCTTTCTTTGTCTGTGTAGTTTTACTAGGAATTGGCTTGGCATAACAAGCCATGCTGTGTGTCTTAAGTAATGATAGATTCTTTCTAGCAACCAATCTATAGTTAATAACTGTTGTTAGAATTGTCCTAAGCACTTGTGACTGACAATAATGCCAAGATGGAATGTCAACACAAAAATGTTTTCTTTGTATTGTTTTGGAATTTTTGTTCCTGGCCAAAGTGTGATGAAACCTATTGAAGAAAGCTGTCTTTTGTCATATTTTCTCTCCTCATCTGCAGCAGCAGCACTGTTAAGAGTTTGTTCTGGTTTACCATTGTCTTTTGTCTCGCTGTCTTCTTCCTGTGTCTCCAACACTCTCATTACAGCTTGCTTAAATTATCAACTTTACACAGCTGCATCACAAAAGAAATTGGAAGAGCTTGCCTTTATTCTCTTCCTCTTTCTTCTAAATTTCCTTTTTCAAACAATTTTTTTTTTTAATACAAACACTTTAAGAGAGTTTATCAAGTCCTTTTATATTATGAGTGATTTTGAGATGGTTTTGAGATCTTAGAAAAGAAACAGTGTAGGGTGCATGTACATTTGAAAATATCAAATATTTTTTCTGGTTTAACTCTTTTGATAGAGAAGTGCATGAAACTGCCCCTGGTTCTATGACACAAGTTGTTTGTTTTGAAGTGTTCATATTTGAATCTAATCCTTTTGTTGCCATATTTATAATGAAATACATTGCATTTGAATTAATTAATGAAGGATTTGGAGAAAATTATTATTCCATTATTAATTAAGTTACATAACTTAAAATTATGTTCAAAGATTTTAATTTAAATAATTGTTTCTACTTTTGGCACAAGGCCAGCAATTACCCAGTGCATTACTGGTACTTTATTTTATCGAACCTGTAAGGATGAAAGGCAAAGTTAACCTCGGCGGAATTTGAGCTCAGAATGGAAAAGGCCGTAACTCTGTGTCAGAGCATGGCGTCCGACCCTCTACCGATACTGCCAATCCACTTACCATATTTTAATTTAAATAATAACCCTTTTACATGAGTAACTTAGTTTTGTTGAACCCCTGGCAGTTTAGGAGGGGCTGGTTTTAAAATTTTACATAAAAATATTTTGCTAAGTTATTTTTATAATACCAGCTTAAAAATGAAAATGTTAGTTATTTTATTAAATCCCCTAACATTCTTGATTTAAAAAAAATTTAATTGAAACTCATAGGCAGATAGAGTGTCCGTGCTGTTTGCTCTGATCTGATCAGAGCAAACAGCACGGACACTCTATCTCAAAATTATTTTTGAAAAGCATTTAGAAATGCGCAACCGGTAAAAACTTAAAAACTTAAAACCACAACTGAATACTAACCCATACAATCACTAATACTCTTTTATTCCTAATTAAACCATTTTTCAACTGTGAACAATTTGTCAGCATTTTCTATTCCGTTTACCAATATATATATATATATATATATATATATATATATATATATATAATTTTCTACTTTTGGCACAAGGCCAACAATTATTCCAGTGTATTACTGGTACTTTATTTTATCGACCCCGAGAACAAAGTGGAGGTGTTACATAGGAGATTTATTGCTCAATCTTAGTTAGAAATGTTTCTCAAGGAGCTGGCTCGTGATCTGGGATGGCAACCCCAGACCAGACTCCAAGACTGCCTGATCCTCAGACCAGTGATTTTTGTTGTGTTAACATTGGTCTGAGGATCAGGCAGTCTTGGAGTCTGGTCTGAGGTTGCCATCCCAGATCACGAGCCAACTGCTTGAGAAACATTTCTAACTAAGATGGAGCAATAAATCTCCTATGTAATATCTCCACTTTGTTCTTATTGTATACACTCTGATGAGTATGAAACCTTTCATAAGGCCTGCTTTAGCTTGGAAATGGCTTTAATGTATCTAGAACTATATTATCTAATGTGTCAATGCTTTCCTTAAAGAATATTGGATGAAATTTGACTGCTATTTCTAGCAGTTTAAATGGCTGCATTGAGGCAGTTCCAATTCAAGAGGGTATTTAAGAGAGAAAGATACTGAATTACAGAAAACGCTGTTCTGTATTATAAGTGGTAGTTATTGTTTGTGTGTGTGGTGCAGTGAGCTGCCTTCTGCATTCAGTAAATATTGTATTTACATGTTTTAGCACAGGTGCCTGGACTTAGCTATCTATGCTAGCGCATAGGGACTCCATTGGTTTTATCAATGGTCTAATGTCAGTTTGAATATGTGAAGTGGCTCCTGGTTCTATGATACAAAGCTGATGATTTTTAAGTGTTTCTATTTATCTTATAATGTTTCATCACAATTTCATGTGAAGAACCTTATGTTATGATGTAAAAGTTATTTTAATATTGTTATACTTTGGGAGGGCCATGTTGCCAACACACAATTTCAGATAAAGAATCTTGCTAAACAAATTCAGAAACGAAGTTATTTTAATAAATTTCTCTAAATTGTGATTATTTTCAAAATGATTTCAAAGTTATAGGCAGTTTCTTTCATTTGAAATATGGCAGTGAAAAGTTAACAAAAGATTTAGCTGGGAATAGAATGAAAAAGACTGGAAATGAAATAGGTAGACAGTGAGCTACTGACATCTTCGGATAAAAGACATATAAGCAAAATAATGATTTGTTGTGAGCTGCATATATTAATTATACTAGCAGAAAAACCACCCTACGGGTGGTTTTCTGCTAGCATTTGTAGTGTGTATATTGATATTATACACAAATATATATGCATGTAGATATGATACATCAAATATAATCGTAATTGGCAATATACACAGAAATTGAACAAAGCCTATGTTACACTGTCTTCTGTAATCAGTAATCCATGATACATTTAAAAAAAGACGACATTATATATAAACTGAATTAGGAGAAAATTAGCGATGGAAATATATGCGATTATAAGTGTTATAATATAATTGTTTCTACTTTTGGCACAAGGCCAGCAATTACCCAGTGTATTAAGAATATTAGTAATAATTGTTTCTAATTTTGGCACAAGGCCAGCAAATTACTCAGTACATTACTGGTACTTTTTTATCGACCCCGTAAGGATGAAAGGCAAAGTTGACCTCGGCGGGATTTGAACTCAGAATGGAAAGGGCCGTAACTCTATGCGTCAAAGCATGACGTCCGACCCTCTACCGATACTGCCAATCCACCGCCCTTTGTGTTATAATATAATATAATGGCCGCTAACCGGAAGTGTTGACATTTGAAAATTTTAAAGAAGTGAATTTTAAAGGTCTTTAAATAAGCTATAAAATATATTTAATCAACAGCCACGAAATTTAGTAGATAAATTATGTAATATTCATTCATTATTTATTCAAAGTAATCCAACTTATTTTACAAATGGGGTAAAAAAATATATTCTGGACGCAATCCCGCACTGCTTCCTTTATTATAGTTAAGCTAGAATCAAAAGGCCTTAAAATTAACTTGTCTAAGACTAAAGTCCTAATATGTAGGAAGGAGAATAGGACACTGGTCCCATCTGGGAAATGGCCATGCTCAGTGTGTAGGAAAGGAGTAGGCAGAAACTCCATTTTATGTCCCAAATGCAAAGTATGGGTGCATAACAGATGTAGTGGGATCACAGGTAAGCTAACTAAGAATATAGATTTTATATGTGGCCGGTGCTCTGGTGCAATAAATAGCAGCAAATGCCCACAGAATACTAGCTCATTCCATTGCCCAGATGGTTCTATAGAAATAGTGGACACCTTCCGTTACCTGGGTGACAAAATCAGCAGTGGTGGAGGGTGCTCCAAAAGTACTGTAGTTAGAGTCCGAACGGGATGGAAAAAGTTCAGAGAGCTTATACCACTATTGGCCGCTAAACGTTTCTCTCTAAAAATGAAAGGCAGGCTGTATGATGCCTGCATACGAACAGCGATGTACCATGGCAGTGAGACATGGGCCTTGTGTTCAGAGGATCTATGCAGACTGGAGAGGAACGAAGCTTGCATGCTCCGTTGGATGTGTAATAGTAATATACGCGAACTGCAAAGCATAAATGAACTAAGTGAGAAATTAGGAATAAGAGGGATCAGATGCTGTTTACTCGAGAGAAGACTACGTTGGTATGGTCACGTGATGTGCATGAAAGACGACAGCTGTATAAAAAAGTGCAGGGCAATCAAAATAGATGGTAGCTCGGAGTAGGCAGACCCAGAAAAACCTGGGATGACTTGATAAATTCCGACCTCACACACTTACACCTCTCCAAGACAATGTCACTGGACCGAGATCTTTGGCGCTACGCAGTAATACAGAAGACCCGCCTTGCCTATGTACAAAGCGAAACCTACAGTCAGTAGGCACCTCTTATTCAAAATACACCCCGGTCCCACTACCCCTACCCCCACCGCCATCTACACCACCCCTTTTGATGTAAAGCTATGTTGGTACCACACCATACAATCCTAAATAAATGAGGTCGTGTAGGTGTCACGACAAAAACCTCCCAGTCCACACTGTAAACGTGGTTGGTGTTAGGAAGGGCATCCAGACAACCCGCCAGACAGTCCCGAGCAAGACAACCAATCTTACCTCAAGTGGGACAATTCCCGTCCAGACCCATGCTAGCATGGAAGATGGATGTTAAACGATGATGATGATGACGATGATGATGTTTCTTCTATAAATTAGTCAAAAGGAAGAAAGGGCAGTGACTGTGGTATGTAGGTCCTCTCTGATTTGTAAGATTGATTAGTATTAAGTTGATGTATGCAAGGGAAAAAATAGGGACATGGAGGAACTGATGAACTATGTTTAAATGTCATTGTTATTTTATCTGAGTTCAAATCCCGCTGGGGTTAACTTTGCCTTTCATCCTTATGGGGTCGATAAAATAAAGTACCAGTAATGCACTGGGTAATTGCTGGCCTTGGGCCAAAAGTAGAAACAATTGTTATTTTATGATATTTTAATTAATTGTAATTATGTCTGTAACTGTCTACTATTTAAATATTTCATCTTTATAAACATACTGAATGAACATAGAATTATTTGTGGTTTTCTGAGCTAATTTTATCTCTAACTTGTCTCAGAAGAAAATGGCGGAAAAGTTTATCTAGTTTGAAGATGATGTATTAATATCGTCTTTATTTGCTTTAAATTGTTGTTGTTGCTGCTGTTCTGGTACTGAAGTGGTGAGCTTATTTCAAGTTTGGGTATGTGACATTTTTGGAATGATATGAAAATATTAATTCTGTCCTCTTGAAAAACTATATTTGTTTTAGAAGATGGAAAATATATGACTTACCCTCATCAGAGAGAAATATTAGACAAAGATATATAAGCTGTATGCATGCGAGTATGTATCTTCTTTGTCTCTTTATCTATGTATGTCTGTATGTGTTGATGTGCATATGTGTATGATTTATAATCACATATTTAGTACACATGCTTGGTATGAAGCAACAGAAATTCTATTTTTTTCTTTTACTGGTTTCAGCCACTAGACTGTGGCCATGCTGGGGCACACATTAAACTGATTTAGCCTATCATACTGATCTTAGTACATATTATTTCAAACCTTGAACTTATTTTATTGATTCCCCCTTTTTTTTTTTATTGAACTGCTAAGATACAGGAGAAAACATAGGCACAGATGCAAGCATAGACACACACACACACACACACACACACACACACACACACACACATTGCTCGCACCAACCAGAGGTATATGATCTTTAATGCGAAGAAATACCAATAACGGTTGGAAGATCACTGATGAAGGACTAATTTTATTCATATGTACCCCATTTGCAACAACGCAGCACGCCATTTTATATATATATATATATATATATATATATATATATATATATATATATATGGATGACAGCTGCATAAAGAAATGCAGATAGTTAGAAGTCAAAATAACTTGTGGAAGAAGAAGACCTAGGGAAATGTTGGATGATGTGGTGAAGGTTAACCTCATACAGCTGAATCCCACTAAGGAGATAACCCAGGACTGAGAAAACATTCTGTAATACAGGGGACTCTTCTTCCCACACAAACAGGAGGAAATGAGCACAGAGATGGAAACATTCTCAAGTTCTTAACTTCTTTACTCATTCTATGCTAGCATAGAAAGCTGATTCACCTTTCTTGCTAAACCCTTGCCTTCCCTGATACACTTTCCCTGCCCAATCCAGGTTCCCACAGAGAGGCAGGCACAGCCCACAATTTCAGATATCCCCATGATTCAGCCACCACTGCAATTAGCATTTAAATAACTATTCTATGCACATTTTGACCATCAAGGGGAGCCAGGCATACCCCACAATATGTCTGACACTAGCCACATTGTTGTAATGAAGCAGTGTTGGTACCATGACAAAAAACACCCACTCACTCTGTAAGGTGGTTGAGCAAGAGTCATGATAAAATGCTTCTAGTACCTGTGGTAAAGTGATTGGTCTTAAGAAGGGCATCGAATCTTAGAAACCATGCTCCCAGTACATGCTATAAAGTAGTTAGTGTTAGGAAGGGGATTCAGCCATAGAAACCGAGCCAAAAGAAAGCATACAAGCAGTCTGGCCTCAGCACACATGAGCCTTCTAATCCATGCAAGCATTGGAAATAGGTGTCCAATGTTGATGATGATGTGTATCAAATTTCACTCACAAAGCATTGGTCAACCTGAGGCAATTGGATAAGACACTGCTGTGGAACTAAACAGAAAACTACATGGTTGTGAAGCAACCTCTTTATTCACACAGCCTGGTGCCAATATGTGTGATATATATATATGACTTGTAATCATTTCTTCAGTATACATGGCTGGATATGAACCAAAATTGGTAAAGGCAATTCTTTTATTCATTTCTGTCATTAACCCTTTAGCATTTACACTGGCTATATCCAGCCAGAATTCTCTCACCTGTTTCTGTTTAAACTGGCCACAACTAGCCACTCGTACTGATGTTAAAGTATTGTTCTCAAAATAAATAATATCAAAATCTCATAGATTCTATATTATGTAAGATATTTATGTAAGGTAAAGCCTTTACCATGAAAATACAATAGTTTATATAGAGTAATGTAAATGCTAAAGGGTTAACCCTTTAGCATTTAAACTGGCCATATCCGGCCAGAATTCTTTCACCTTTTTCTGTTCAAACCGGCTGTAACCAGCCGCTTATACTGATGTTAACGTATTGTTCTCAAAATAAACACTATCAAAATGTTATACATTCGATAATGTGTGAGATAATTATGTGAGGTAATGTGTTTACTGCGAAAATATAATAGTAATCATAGAGTAATGTAAATGCTAAAGGGTTAAACTGTGGCCATGTTGGTGCGCCACCTTGAAAGGATTTAGCCAATCTTACCAATCTCAGTATTTATTTTTTCATTTCTAGTTCTTATTATATTGATCTTTTCTCGTGAAACCATTTTGTTATAAAATATAAACATATACAAACATAAACATAGACATTCATACATGAGCGCATGCACACACACACAGACATACACACACACACACACACACACACACACACACACACACACACACACACACACACACACACCATGGCCTTCTGCAGTCTGAGTGAGCAAGATATTGGTCAACCTGAAGTTACAATATGTCATTTGTTTCAAGATACCACACAATGGGACTGAACTCGAAACTATGTGGTTGCAAAGTGATCTTAATCACACAGCCACAGATATGCCTCTACCTATGTGTATAATATATATATGGTTTATAATCACATGTGTATTACATGTGACTAGGTATAAAGCAAAGTTTATAAATTAGCTTTTATAATTTGCTTTCTAATAATTTTATTTTGTTATGTCTCTTGGAAATAATAATGGCAATTTGTTTTCTGCCTCTTTTAATTTTGGAATTTCATTTCATGGTGTTATGAAAAGAAATAATTAATTCTTATGGAATAAGTTAGCTATAATTGTATGTCTGTTGAATCAAGAAAATGAAGAAAATGTCAGTCTATATTTTAATGATTGGAGCCCTCAAAGGATTTCTTTCATTATCTAGATCATGTGCCAACATCAAGTGGAAGAAACAACGCTGCACCAAGAAATCATTTATTTTCATAAAAAAATTTATTATTAATACAGGTAAAATTCTGTTATAATGAATACCATTATAACGAATTTTTCAGTATAACAACATTTTTTTCAATCCCTGAGGTAATTTGTTTCTGTCGATCTCGTTATAAAGAATTTTTCGTTACAATAAATTTCTTTTTATGCTCTATGAATTTCCTTATAACTGAATTTCACTTTAATTATCATTTTTTTAATTTCACCTCGAAAGGAAGGTAAGGATAGAGAGCGAAGTGGTGTTCCTAGTAAATTTCTTGGAAGGTGGGTGAAAATTGTGAATGGGCCTACTCTGAGCATGTACCTGTAATGCTGGAGGCAATAGCTGAGTGGGAGCACACCTTTTGTGCCAGGTTTTGAGGTACTTCCTTGATTGGATGATTTATTTCATTTTTACAAGACTTCTACTGTGTGTTTCTATCTTGTCCTTGTACACTCTGAATCATCTCTGTACTCTTGTGGTAAATAAATAAACATTGATGATGATGTGTACCAAATTTCACTCACACGGCATTGGTCAATCTGAGTCTATTGGAGCATCTGTTGAAATGCTTTGCATTATTTAATTATGGCGGTGGATTGGCAGAATCGGTAGAACATCGGACACGATGTTTTGTAGCACAGAGTTATGGCTCTTTATGGTCTGAGTTCAAATCCCACCGAGGTTAGCTTTGCCTTTCATCCTTACGAGGTTGATAAAATATAGTACCAGTAATGTACTAAGGTTGATTTAATTGACATTCTCCTACCCCACTAAATTGCTGGCCTTGAGCCTAAAGTAGAAATCCTTATTTAATTATGACTCTTTACACTCTGAGTTCAAATCTCCCGGAGGTCAACTTTGCCTTTTCATCCTTCCTGAGATCAACTTTGCCTTTCGTCCTTACATACTGGGGTTGATATAATCGACCATCCATTTCACATGTTGCAGACCTTGTGCCTAAAATACAACTAATCATCATCACCACCACCATCATCATCATCATCATCATCATCAGTTTTTAAAATTTTTGTTTGAGTGAAAAAGAAAATGATTTGATAATACCAGGCTAAATCTTGTTTACATTCTTTTACATTTAATATGCACGATAACAAACTCCTAGCTTGTCTGGGAGGTCAGTAGTCCTGCTTCAGTACTGACTTGGTCTATGAAGATATGTTCAACCCTTACTAGCAGGGAAAGCTGACATCAAAACGACAATGATGACAATTCTGTTAAGAATGGAGAAAATGGGCACACTTATATGTGTGTGTATATGTTTATATATGTGTGAGTATATATATATATATATATATATATAATACCCTTGTGTATTTGTCAGTCACACACTAGAGATAACTGAGGAAGGAAGGGGTTATAATGTCAACTTAGGGAGGAGGGGTTTCAGCGTCTAATATTCGCTACACTTGTGCGTGTCTATATGTATAGTGAATTGGCTACACATATTGGATGTTATGATTATGCGAGTATTTGTGTGTGTGAGTGTATATGTGTTTGTGTGTTTATTTAGAAAGATACATAGACAATAGAATTACAAGCACACATGCATCTACACATACATATATATATATAAACAGACACACTTAGAAAAAAATGTTACATACACACACATTTGTGTGATGACTGAGAAACAAGGGGAGTGGTGATGAGAAACTATAGAAGTCCAGCGTTCTAAGATTCGTCACAGCTGTGTATTTATATGTTTGTATCACTTGTGTGAGGGTGCGCGAAGGAACTAACCAACCAACCAACAACTCTTTTTTTATATTATATATAGATATTACAATTAGCCTTCATTCTTGACGGCACAGGGCCAGCTAGTATATATATATATATATATATACATATCATCATCATCATCATCATCGTTTAACGTCCGTGTTCTACGCTTGCATGGGTTTGGACGGGGGTTTTCCCACTTGAGGCAAGAGTGATTATCTTGCTCGCATAGGACTATCTGGCGGGTTTTCTACAGCTGGATGCCCTTCCTAACACCAACCACATTTACAGTGTGGGGCTGGGAGGTTTTTACCGTGTTGCCTACACGGCCACATTACAGCGTGAACTGTGTGTTTTTTTACGTGACACCTACACGATCTCATTTGTTTCGGCCTGGATGTTGTGGCACCAACATAACTTTACATTGAAAGGGGCGGTGTGGATGGGGTGGGCGTGGTGGGACGGGGGTGTATTTTGTTAGAGATGCCTACTGACTGTAGTAGGTTTTACTTTGTATATAGGTAAGGCGGGTCTTCTCTATTACTGAGTACCGCCAAAGGTCTCGGTCCAGTGACATTGTCTTGGTGAGGTGTAAGTGTGTGAGGTCGGAATTTATCAGCTCGTCCCAGGTTTTTCTATATATATATATATATATATATAAGTATGTATGTATGTATACGTACATACATATATGTATACAGACGTACAGTAGTATGTATATATATACATACATGCACACATATATATATATATGCACGTATCGGTTTACCAAACATTTATTATAATGCTTGGTTTATAACAGCCCGAATTACGCCGTACAGTGTTTAGGCAACTACGTCACCTTTTTGTTCAACACTGACACAGGAACGATGTACTAGTTTCAAGCTTATTAGCTATCGTCAGCATCGTATACCTTCCTGCCAGATGGTTGAACGTCTGAAAGTATATAATTTCCCTATGCATATTAACGGCTGAGCAGCCTAATTTGCATATCGAGTGAGTTCAGTCTATTCCATTTATATATATATATATAACCAAAGATTAATATGGTTCGTTGGTTATTCAAAGAATACAATTTTACAATAGATTAGAAGCACTTGACAGAAGATTTTCCTGCCACTACTGGAATTGAAAAATCAAATCCCTAGCGGTATGTCACATATCAAATCTTATATTTTGTCTGATGAAAACGTACTTAAACACCATTGTACCTTTGAAATATGTATAATAAAATATATATTTTGATTATGAGAATATTTTTCATTTATTAATATTTTGAATAATATATATATATATATAGTAATAATAATAAATTTGAAGACTAAAATCCAAAGAGGGCTCGATAAGGATAAGTATATATCAAATATATAATAACCGTAGAGCAAATATTTATTAAAATAACAGATTAAAGTTTAAGCAAAGAATCGCTGCTTTCACCCTTAACGGGATCTTCTGTATATATATGTATATATATATATATATATATATAGATATAGAAAAAGAGATGAAATCGAAAATGCAACTGGAGTCTTATTTAAAAAAAAAAATATATATTTATTTGGTTCCTTTACCGGTTTCGCAGTTCTTCTGCTTTTCAAAAGGTGAGTTGAGATGGAGGGTCTGTGGTTTTTCTCACATATATATATATATTATTCAAAATATTAATAAATAAAGACGTTCACATAATCATTAGCATTTGGTTATATATATATATATATATATATATATATATATATATATGGAGGCACATGGTTTAGTGGTTAGAGCATTGGCCTTGCAATCAAAAGGTTGTGAGTTCAATTCTCAGACCGGGTGATGTGTTGTTTCCTTGAGCAAGACACTTTATTTCACATTGCTCCAGTTTACTCAGCTGTAGAAAGTGGTCGTGTAGGTGCCACAGCAAAAAAGCACCCACCACTCACTGTAAATGAGGTTGGTGTTAGGAAGGGCATCCAGCTGTAGAAATCAAGCCAGAATCAGTTCCCGTCCCACCCTTGCAAGCAAGGAAAAAGCGGACGTAAAATGAAATGATGAATGATGATTGTAGCTGTTTCTCATTAAGCATATTTAATTTGACAGTCTTCTGTATTTATATATTTAAATTGTCTTTTATTTATATATTATTCTTATATTCCACATGTGTTATTCCATTGTTAGCTTTGAGATTGTGTATCGTCCCTGGAGTTTTCATTAATTTAACAAACCCTTTTGAGCACTCCTATTCCCACCATAGTCACTGTTATTTCCTTACCACCACAATCATCATTACCATCATTATTACCTGTAAATGTGGTTGGCCCCAGAAAGGGCATCAGCCGTAGAAAACCAGCCAGAAAAAGTCCTATACGAGCGAGACACGGCCACCCGACCCGACTTGCCTCAAGTGGGACAAACTTGTCTAATCCATGCTAGTGTGGAAGATGGATGTTGAATGATGATGATGATGATTACCATGATAATAAGGCAGTGGATTGGCAGTATCAGTAGAGCATCAGACACTGTTTTGCTGTATAGAGTTATGGCCTTTTACGTTCTGAGGTTAGCTTTGTCTTTCATCCTTACGAGGTCGATAAAATAAAGTACCAGTAATTCACTGGGGTAATCGCTGGCCTTGTGCCAAAAGTAGAAACAACTATTACCAAGATCACCACCAATATCATCACTATCATTATCACCACTATCTTGGAGACTCTAAAAAAAGAAAGGATCATAGGCACTACCCTTCTCTCCCTAATTAAACAGTAGGTAAAAATGCCTTGCAGTATCTAATTATATCCCTTTAGGTTTCTGATTTCAACTCTTTAACCCTTTAGCATTTACATTCCTCTATATTTCCTCTATATTTTCATGGTAAAGTCTTTACCTCACATAATTGTCTCACATAATATTGAATCTATGAGATTTTGTTGTCAGTTATTTTGAGAACAATACCTTAACATCAGAATGAATGGCTGGTTACGGCTGGTTTGAAACAGAAAGAGGTGAGAGAATTCTGGCCAGATTCAGCCGGTTTAAATACTAAAGAGTTTAAGAATCAACTTTGCCTTTCATCCTTCTATGTTGAGGGTGAGGTGTCAATAAAATAAGGATTAGTCAGTTATTTGGGTTTGTATTAAAGACTACATCACTCATCTTCCTACAAAATATGTGGCTCTCTTATTTTAGGAATAATTACTCAACAACAGACATCAAGTATTTGAAGGTAGTTCGCTCTGCTAAAGTTGGGGGTTATTTCTGTGAACCTCATCAGAAGCTTCTCTATTTTGTCCTATCATCTGTATCCACCTCATATTCTTTTTCATTTCCTTCATTGTCTTTAGGCATGTCTTTCATAGTTTTCTCCTTCCTTAACTTCTTTCTACATTCATTTCCTCCATTCCTCTCACTGAGCCACTTTCACCTTTCTTTAACTCTTTACCATTTACATTACTTGATATATACTATGTCCTGGGTATGACATTAAACTACATCCAGTGGCAAGGAGCTGCTGTAGGGAATGTGGAGTTACCCCTTAGTTGTTTTCACTCCCAGGTCTGCTCTGGCCCGGAGTAGTAGTACCTGTTAGGGCCCCATTTATGGGTTAAATAATTACCTTATTCGAGTGGCGCCGGTAAGGTATTATCAGCCACTGAAACGAACCATGGAAAGTCATCTCGGGAATTTTACCCGCCCTAGATAGATCATCATTTCATTTTACGTCCACTTTTCCCTGCTTGCAAGAGTGGGACAGGAACTGATTCTGGCTTGATTTCTACAGCTGGATGCCCTTCCTAACACCAACCTCATTTACAGTGAGGGCTGGGTGCTTTTTTGCCGTGGCACCTCCACGACCACTTTGCAGTGGAATGATAGGGACCCCAGTCCCTATCATCTCATTTCTACAGCTGAGTAAACTGGAGCAATGTGAAATAAAGTGTCTTGCTCAAGGAAACAACACATCACCCGGTCTGAGAATTGAACTCACAACCTTTCGATTGCAAGGCCAATGCTCTAACCACTAAGCCATGTGCCTCCATAGGAGCCATGTGCCTATTGTATTTTCACGGTAAAGGCTTTATCTCATATAATATCGAATCTATGAGATTTTGTCATTAGTTATTTTGAGAACAGTACCTTAACATCAGTATGAGTGGCCAGTTATGACTGATTTGAACAGAAAGACGTGAGAAAATTCTGGCCAATATGGCCAGTTTGAATACTAAAGGGATAACACAGACCCAACCATCTGATTCCATTTCTTTTCACAATATTCATCAATGGTTCTGTTTCTCACATCCTCTTGTTTGTCTTCCTCTCTCGAAGCTATACACTCTTATTCCACTCAGCCATTCTCATTTCCATTCTTTCACACCTTCTCTCTTGCTCAATGTTCATCATGCTGGGTTAGAAATCAATACCATTATACAATTGTGGATTATTATTCTCTGTCTATGTCACATGCTATTTCATTTCTGTATAATTATTATTATTATTATTATTGTTCTGCCATTGTATTTATTGTATGGGTTTTAGAATATGTCTTCTATGTTTGTTGTTTTCAGTACAAAAAACAAAAAAAATCAGTTCTTATAACAACAATGACACTTAATGTAAACTGTAAAACTACATAGATAAACCAATTGTATTTCATTTGAATTGAACAATAGAATTGGATTCAAATGTTCATACAAAAAAATAAATGTTTTTTCTCTCTCCCCTCCCCTCTGTTACTGCAATATCTATTGTTGCTGTTTAACTTTGCTTTGATTCATCAAGCCATCAATGGCATTCCAGATATGGCCATCTCATCTCTCTCTATATTTAGTGTAGTGTGCATCCAGGACCATATTTATATTATTCAGCATATCCTCACCTCTATTATAAGATGATAGGGTGTGATACCAGGTTAATCAAGCTGGTATTTCTATTTCTAACAGACTGAACAAGTGCTGGAGGTTCCCTAGCTTTTAAAATATGTGTCTGAGTGTGTAAGGCAGCAAATTGGCAGAGCCGTTAGACTGTCAAATAGAATGCTTTGCAGTATTCGTTTCTGTTGTCTGCACTCTTGAGTTCAAATTCTGCCTAGATCAACTTTACTTTACATCATTTAGAAGTTGGTATAAATAGTATGTCCAGTACTAGGGTTGATTCTCCCTCCATATTTTTGTCTCACTTTCTCTCTATCACTATCTCTCTCTCTCACACACAGACAGACAGACAGACGCATGCATGCACGCACGCACGCACGCACACACACACACACACACTCTCTCTCTGTCAGAAATCAGTTATGTTTAAACCTATAGAGCAGTGGTTCTCAACCTTTTTTTGCCAACGGCACACCTTGGAACACGTGAAAAAATAGCAGCACACCTGGCTAAATATATATGAAAAATATTTGAATTTTACAAAATAAAAACATGGCGAAAATAAAATTTCGCGGCACAATTAGGAAGGTCTCACAGCACACTGGTTGAGAATCACTGCTATAGAGAGATAGGCTTCACCAGATTTAAAATGTCAAAGAAACTATGACTCTACATGGAGTTACAGGTCCATACATACATAGGTGTATATTTGTGCCTCTAGTTAAGACATTAATTTAAAGAATAGGGGTGTGCAGCGTCTTATATATTTAGTCACTCATACTGATGTTAGGGTATTTTCTCAACATTAATAATATCAAAATCTCATAGATTCGATATTATGTGAGATAATTATGTGAAGTAAAAGCCTTTACTGCTAAAATACAATAGTAAATATAGAGTAATGTAAATGCTGAAAGGTTAATCAATTTTCCCTTTCCTTTCAAATTGCTGGCCTTGTGCCAGATGTAGAAACAATTATTTTTGTTTGTGTTGTCACTGCGTTAATGAGCACAACTCTGCATGTTGGCTATGTGCAGTGTTGTTGTTTCTACTGTATTGAAAGTACTCTTCGTAATATATGTGCAGTGCCTAGCAGTGCCATTTTCTGTATACTGTATATATTTATAAGTCCTGGAGTTTCAGTTATGTGTCTGTCTGTGTGTTTTTTTTTTTCATTCCCAGAGCCCCTTTTATTGTAGGAATTGTTTCTGTTACCAACATCCACGTAATGGGCTATTTCTGTCTCCAGATCTTTATATTTGGCTAATTTCTCCGTTTCCTTGGTAGATATATAGTGCACCCATGCATTCGCGGTCCCAGTTTTTTGCAGAATTTTCTTTAGAACCGGACTAATAATTGTTCAAGGAAACCACTGCATATTCGCAGAATCGTAAATATCTTTTGCGATTTTTAAAATGTTTTTGTCATGGCAATATATATTTTTTTTAACGATAAATTATTAATAACAGTACACCATATTTACCGTCCTTTGAATGCCCCTTCGCATAAGATGCCCCCTCTTTTTTTATTATATTTTACGTTAAATTTTGATGTTTATAGGCATTTTTATGGACCACATCCAATATTTGTGGATTTTCACTCTTCACGGGAAAGTCGATTAAATCGACCCCTGTAGATTATTGGTACTTCATTTTATTGTCCTCACAAGGCAAAGTTAACCACGGTGAGATTTGAATTCAGAACGTAAAAGGCCGTAACTCTGATGCAAAGCATATTGTCTGACGCTCTACCGATACTGCCAATCCACTGCCCTTAATAATAATAATAATAATATTGCTTGCCTTGTGCCTATAGTAGAAATCATTAAAGAGGGTGGTGTATTGGCAGAGTTGTCAGAGAGTCAGGCAACATGCTTTGCGGCATAGAGTTATGGCCCTTTACGTTTTGAGTTCAAATCTCTCCAGGGTTAACTTTGCCTTTCATCCTTACAGGAGTTGATAAAATAAAGTACCAGACATGTACTGGGGTCGATTTAATAGACTTTCCCCTTCCCCAAAATTACTGGCCTTGTGCCTATAATAGAAATCATTATTGTGGGTAAATCAAAAAATATTTTTGCCTTGTGCCTAAAGTAGAAACAATTCTTGTTACTTTCCAAAAAGATGGTGAATTGGTAGAGTTGTTAGAACATTGAACAAAATGCTTTGCAGTATTTAGTCATTATTTTTTACATTAAAGTACCAGTAATGCACTGGGTAATTTTCTGGCCTTGTGCCTAACGTAGAAACAATTATTTTTTACATTCTGAATTTAGATGTTGTCAACTTCAACTTCATAGGCGGAGAATTGTCGTTAGAACGTCAGATAGAATGCCTTATGGTATTTGTTCTGGTTCACTGCTCTCTGAGTTTAAATCCCACCGAGGTCAACTTTACTTTTTATCATTTCGAGGTTGATAAAAAAAGTACCAGTCTAGTACTGGGGTAGATTCTTCCTCTATATCTCTTTCTCATTTCCTCTCTCTCTCTCACTTTCTATCTTTCTCTGGAAGAAATCTGCTGTAGTCAGGCCTGAGGAGGGGGTGGGCTCCACCAGGCTTAAAATGCCCAAGAAACACTGCATGTCAATACATCACCCCTACGGCTCTATCACAAGTTACGGGACCATACCATACCTACATACGTGAACTTCACTTTCTATCTTTCCTGGTTTGATAAAATAAAATACCAGTTATGTACTAGGGTTGATATAATCGACCTTGTTCTTCTTCCCCAAATTACTGGCCTTGAGCCAATGTTATAAAGAAAGAATTACATTCTAAATCTTATATTTCTGATACGTAAAACTAAAACTACTTTGTTACCTCTGATTAAATACTGCTGAAAATGGTGTGCTTACTTTAGCAAAACCGAAATGGAATTTTGATGCCTTTGTCTTAATTATACGTCTACCTGATTGGTGTTGCACTGTTGGCTAAGGTGAAAAGTTGCTTTCATTTCTGGCAAAGAAAGCCATTCAAGCAGACTTACTATTTGACAAGATGAGACAGAAGGAATAACATATCTACAAATAAATACAGGAAGACAGAATAGATAGATAGATATATAGAGAGGAGAAGAGATATGTCGGAAGATAGAGAGATAGATAGATAGATAGATAGAGGGGGAAGGGGAGTAATTTTCTCATTTTCTTTGAGCTAATCATACTCTAGCTCTAATGAACCAGAAAATATTGAGTAATGTAGCAGACCATTTCCTAATTAAACTGATATTTTACCAAGCTCCACCCAGTCTTTTGACACCTCATGTTAGAAACAGTGAGTTTATATTTTATCTAAATAAAATTACCTTCATTGATTATTATCATTATTATTATTATTATTATTGTTATTTGTCAACATTTTCTTTCAATCATGTTTTTACCAAAACAATATATATATATATATATATATATATATATATATATATATATATATATATAGCGCAACTAATCAGAGAGAGAATTGATCTAGATGAAATGCAGTTCGGGTTTGTGTCAGGCAAAAGTACCACAGACACTCTTTTCATTGTACGACAACTACAGGAGAAGTACCTAGCTAAAAGTAAACCCCTATACTTAGCTTTCGTCGACTTGGAGAAAGCCTTCGACAGAGTCCCCCGTTCCATTATCTGGTGGTCTCTTAGAAAACTAGGTGTCGACGAATGGCTTGTGAGAGCTATACAAGCCATGTATAAAGAAACAGTCAGTAAGGTTAGAATTAACAACGAATATAGTGAAGAGTTTAGCGTAAAAGTTGGTATCCATCAGGGCTCTGTTCTTAGCCCCCTACTATTTATTATTGCCCTTCAGGCTATAACAGAGGAGTTCAAGACCGGCTGCCCATGGGAACTCCTATACGCAGATGATCTAACGCTCATAGCTGAATCAATGACCGAACTAGAGAAGAAATTCCAAACATGGAAGCACGGCCTAGAATCAAAAGGCCTTAAAATTAACCTGGCTAAGACTAAAGTTCTAGTTTGTAGGAAAGAAAATAAGGCGGCGGTCCCATCTGGGAAATGGCCATGCTCAGTGTGTAGGAAAGGCGTAGGTAGAAACTCCATTTTATGTCCCAAATGCAAAGTATGGGTGCATAAAAGATGTAGTGGGATCACAGGTAAGCTAACTAAGAACATAGATTTTACATGTGGCCGGTGCTCTGGTGCAATAAGTAGCAGCAAGTGCCCACAAAATACTAGCTCCTTCAACTGCGCAGAGGGTTCTATAGAAATAGTGGACAGCTTCCGTTATCTGGGTGACAAAATCAGCAGTGGGAGAGGGTGCTCTGAAAGTACAGTAGCTAGAGTCAGAACTGGATGGAAAAAGTTCAGAGAGCTTATACCACTATTAGCCGCAAGAGGGTTCTCCCTAAAAATGAAAGGCAGGTTATACGATGCCTGCATACGAACAGCAATGCTGCATGGCAGTGAGACCTGGGCATTGTGTGCAGAGGATATACGCAGACTAGAGAGGAACGAAGCTTGCATGCTCCGCTGGATGTGCAATAGTAATATACGTGAACGGCAAAGCATAAACGAACTAAGGAAAAAATTAGAAATAAGAGGGATCAGATGTTGTTTACTCGAGAGAAGGCTACGTTGGTACGGTCACGTGATGCGCATGAAAGACGACAGCTGTATAACAAAGTGCAGGGCAATAAAGATAGACGGAGTAGGCAGACCCAGAAAAACATGGGACGAGCTGATAAATTCCGACCTCACACGCTTACACCTCTCCAAGACAATGTCACTGGACCGAGACCTTTGGCGGTACTCAGTAATAGAGAAGACCCGCCTTACCTAAATACAAAGTAAAAACCTACTACAGTCAGTAGGCATCTCTATCAAAACACACCCCCGTCCCACCACCTCCACCCCACCCACACCGCCCCTTTCAATGTAAAGTTATGTTGGTCCCACAACATCCAGGCCGAAACAAATGAGATCGTGTAGGTGTCACAACAAAAAACACACAGTCCACGCTGTAAATGTGGCCGTGTAGGCAACACGGTAAAAACCTCCCAGCCCCACACTGTAAATGTGGTTGGTGTTAGGAAGGGCATCCAGCTGTAGAAAACCCGCCAGACAGTCCACGCTGTAATGTGGCCGTGTAGGCAACATGGTAAAAACCTCCCAGCCCCACACTGTAAATGTGGTTGGTGTTAGGAAGGGCATCCAACTGTAGAAAACCCGCCAGACAGTCCTATGCGAGCAAGACAACCACTCTTGCCTCAAGTGGGAAAACCCCCGTCCAAACCCATGCAAGCGTGGAACACGGACGCTAAACCTGATGATGATATATATATATATAGTGTAATTGTATTTTATCTATATACATGTATGTTTATTTGTATTCATCATCATCTTATATTTATATTAGCATAACTCACACACACACATATATATATATATATATATATGTGTGAGTGTGTGTTGTGTGTGTGTATTCAAAAGGCAAACAGAAATAACAAAGCAAATGACACAGTACAATGAAGAAATGTATTAGTTTTATGCTTGATAATGTAGGAAAAGAGACTTAATGTTTTGGACATTAGTCCTTTATATATATATTTATTAAAATAACAGATTAAAGTTTATTAAATTTATTAAATAACAGATTTATTTATTAAATAACAGATTAAATTAATAAATATTTGCTCTACGGTTCTTATATATTTGATATATATTTATCCTTATCGATTCCTCTTTGGATTTTAGTCTTCAAATTTATTATTATTACTACATATATATATGCATGGCCTAGAATCAAAAGGCCTTAAAATTAACCTGTCTAAGACTAAAGTTCTAGTATGTAGGAAGGAAAATAGGGCACTGGTCCCATCTGGGAAATGGCCATGCTCAGTGTTTAGGAAAGGAGTAGGCAGAAACTCCATTTTATGTCCCAAATGCAAAGTATGGGTGCATAACAGATGTAGTGGGATCACAGGTAAGCTAACTAAGAATATAGATTTTATATGTGGCCGGTGCTCAGGTGCAATAAGTAGCAGCAAGTGCCCACAAAATACTAGCTCATTCCATTGCACAGATGGTTCTATAAAAATAGTGGACACCTTCCGTTACCTGGGTGACAAAATCAGCAGTGGTGGAGGGTGCTCTGAAAGTAGAGTAGCTAGAGTCAGAACAGAATGGAAAAAGTTCAGAGAGCTTATACCACTATTGGCTGCTAAAGGTTTCTCTCTAAAAATGAAAAGTAGGCTGTATGATGCCTGCATACGAACAGCGATGTTACATGGCAGTGAGACTTGGGCATTGTGTGCAGAGGATATATGCAGACTGTAGAGGAACGAAGCTTGCATGCTCCGTTGGATGTGTAATAGTAATATACGTGACCGGCAAAGCATAAATGAACTAAGGGAGAAATTAGGAATAAGAGGGATCAGATGTTGTTTACTCGAGAGAAGACTATGTTGGTATGGTCACGTGATGCGCATGAAAGACGACAGCTGTATAAAAAAGTGCAGGGCGATAAAAATAGACGGTAGCCAGACCCAGAAAAACCTGGGACGACTTGATAAATTCCGACCACTGGACCGAGATCTTTGGCACTACACAATAATACAGAAGACCTGACTTCCCTAAGTACAAAGCGAAACCTACAGTCAGTAGGCACCTCTTAACAAAAATACACCCCCCATCCCACTACCCACACCCCTTCCACACCACCCCTTTCAATGTAAAGTTATGTTGGTACCACACCATCCAGGCCGAAATAAATGAGGTCGTGTAGGTGTCACGACAAAAAAACACACAGTCCACGCTGTAATATGGCCTTGTAGGTAACACGGTAAAAACCTCCCAGTCCACACTGTAAACGTAGTTGGTGTTAGGAAGGGCATCCAGCCATAGAAAACCCGCCAGACAGTCCTATACGAGCAAGACAACCAATCTTGCCTCAAGTGGGAAAATTCCCATCCAAACCCATGCAAGCGTGGAAGATGGACGTGAAACGATGATGATGATGATGATGATATATATATATATATATCATTATCAGCATCATCGTTTAACGTCCATCTTCCAAGCTAGCATGGGTAAGACGGGCTGTCCCTTTGTGAGGGGTCAGATTGGGGGACTGATTGCTCACTCAGAACTGATTTAGCTTGGTTTCTACAGCTGGATGCTCTTTTTAACACTAACCACATTTACAGCGGGTGCTGGGTGCTTTTTGCCATGTCGCCTACGCGGCTGCTTTACAGCGTGAACTGGGTGCTTTTTGTCGTGAAACCTACATGATCACTTTACAGCATGGTTGGGTGATTTTTGTCGTGACACCTACAGAACCACTTTACATTGCTGACTGGGTGCTCGGTTTTGTTATGACACCTAGATGACTACTATAGTGGGCCAGGCTTTTTTGTAGTGGCTCCAAGGCGGATCACTTTATAGTAGAGGTTGGGAACTTGGAAAGGGTGGGGAAGATGCTTTGGGAAATTTATGTGTATATATATATATATATATATATATATATATATAAAATTACAGGGTTTATTCATATTTCCTTTCAATAATATTTGTGTTTCAAGTCTGGCTAAATTGTTAAATGCGGAAAATTTACAGAACATCAGAACTCAGAGCAAGACTGCCAATTCATCATAAATGTTATGGAAGTATTAGTATGCAGAGGCTCTATCAATGACCGCTGCTAAGGTTTACATGTTGAACAACCTTTTACACTCATCAAACATATAAGAACAGATTTTGAGAAGCTGAGTAGATGGAATACAAACTTCAAAGAAAGTATTTTTTATGTGTCTGTGTATGTGTGTGCGTACGTGTGTGTACACGTGTGTGTACATGTGTGTGTGCATGTGTGTGAGATCATGTTTGTGTACATGTGTGTGTGTGAGCGTGTGTATGTGTGTGTGTAAGTGCGTGTGTGTATGAGTACATATGTGTGTGTGTATGTGTATATTTGTGTGTGTGCATGTGTGTGTTTGTGTGTGAGCATGTTTGTACAGCATGTATGTGTGAGCGTTTGAGAGAGGGAGATAGAGAAAGACAACAGAATAAAATAAACACTATGAATAATTTAGCTGAGCAAGTTAAATAACAGCAATAGAGAGGACCACATTCAACACAATGAAGACAACAGCAATGACACCCAGTAAAAACATACAACTTATACAAAATGTATTAAATGTACCAACTACACCGTTTATAGAAACGTGGAATAATGATAATAATGAAATTATTGTGTACAGTACTCAGGTGCACTACAGCTCATCAAAGGTGCATGTATAGTACATAGAATAATTGTTTCTACTTTTGGCACAAGGCCAGCAATTATCCCATTGTATTACTGGTACTTTATTTTATCGACCCCATAAGGATGAAAGGCAAAGTTAACCTCAGCAGGATTTGAACTCTTAGTACATAGAATAATGTACAAATGTCAGTGAAGTGAATAGTGTATGAGTCATGTGTGCGTGTGTATGGAGGGGGAATATTAGGTGTAGTGTTGACGAATTTCAGGAAGCATGGAGGTTTTAAAGGATGCAGTGTCTCGACAGCTAACAACTGATGCAGGTAGTTTGTTCCATGGAGGTTTTAAAGGATGCAGTGTCTCGACAGCTAACAACTGATGCAGGTAGTTTGTTCCATGGAGGTTTTAAAGGATGCAGTGTCTCAACAGCTAATAACTGATGCAGGTAGTTTGTTCCATGGAGGTTTTAAAGGATGCAGTGTCTCAACAGCTAATAACTGATGCAGGTAGTTTGGTCCATGGAGGTTTTAAAGGATGCAGTGTCTTGACAGCTAACAACTGATGCAGGTAGTTTGTTCCATGGAGGTTTTAAAGGATGTAGTGTCTCAGCAGCTAATAACTGATGCAGGTAGTTTGTTCCATGCTTCAGCAACTCTGAGCGTGAAAAAATGTTTCCGAAAGTCATGGGAGCTGTGCTGTTTTTTTTAATGTATCAAAACAACTTAGTAGAATACAGTTTGTGAAAAACTACACTCTATAGAAATGTGGAACATATCAAAACAACTCACCAAAACGAAGTACATTTTGTGGAAAATCAATTATAACTACATGAATAAGATATTAGAAAAAACAGTGAAATTAAACCAAATTTCCCGAGGAACAAAGAACTGTAAAACTGCAAAGAACTGAATAACTGTCAGGTAATGTGTGTATGTTAGAAGAAAAAAGACAGCATGCTCATATTTTGAAATATTTAATCATATCATAGGTTTCCTCAATCAGTGTGGTTCCTAGAGGAAATAATTGTTTCTACTTTTGGCACAAGGCCAGCTATTACTGGTTGCTCAAACTAATGTTAAGGTATTGTTCTCAAAATAAATACTTTCAAAATCTCATAGATTCGATATTATGTGAGATAATTATGTGAGGTAAAGCTTTTACCGTGAAAATATAATAGTATATATAAAATAATTGTTTCTACTTTTGGCACAAGGCCAGCAAATTACCCAGTGCATTACTGGTACTTGATTTTATCGACCCCATAAGGATGAAAGGCAAAGTTAACCTTGGCGGGATTTGAACTCAGAATGGTATGGGCCGTAACTCTATGCTGCAAAGCATGGCGTCCGACCTTCTACCGATACTGCCAATCCACTGCCCTAGAGGAAATAATATCAACTCTAGGGACCTGTTAAACCTGTTAGAATAAATACTCCTTCAAACTGCTCTTGCAAATCTTCATCTAGCATATACATGACTGAAGACAAAATAAAATAGGGGAAAGCAGTATTAATACTAAACTCTTCTTCAAAATACACACCATTGTCTTTAATTTTATGGTTGTTCAATGTCTGCCATTGTTCCTTGGTCATCACTATAGTTATTTTCAATCCTGGGTACAGAACCTAGTGCAGGTGCCATGATAAAATGCATCCATGTCCTCTGTGTTCACTGCCCATATCTCACTACCATGCAGTTTCGTACTTCACACATAGGCCTCATACATGTGACCTTTCATTCGATAGAGAAACCACTTGTAGTCAACAGAGATAGCAGTTCCATCCCGTTGTTTGTTCTAGCTATTAAGCTCTCTGAGCACCCTCATCTAATTATGTCACCTAGGTAGCAGAAGCTATCAACCACTTCTATGGATCCTTCCTTGGATTGGAAAAGGTTTATATTATATATTTTATTATTATTATTATTATTGACATTAAGGTGGTAGATTAGTAATATAGGTAGAATGTCCAACATGCTTTGTGGCATATAGTTACATCCCTTTATGTTCTGTATTTAAATCCTGCTGAGGTTAGCTTTGTCTTTCATCCTTATGGGGTCAATAAAATAAAGTACCAGTAATGCACTGAGGTCAATTTAATCGACTTAGCCTTTCCCTTATTATTGGCACTTTTATCAATTGACCCTGAATATTTACTACATACAAAGTCTTCCTTTCCTGTTCGTCTGCCAGCTATCCCACTACATCTCTAGTGTACTAAAGATTTGCATTGTGAACATCAGGCATGTCAAACTGAGGGTCCCCCGGGGGCCACATATGTGGTGCCTGAGGGCCACACACGACAACTAATTGCGCACATTACAACTAATTTTTAAAATTTTATATTATGAAAATAAAACTTGCTCGTGCAGTAAAAATCTTTGGGCGGGCCACAGGTGTGCTTATAAAGGGCCGCATGTGGCCTGCGGGTTACATGTTTGACACGCCTCGTATACATTGTATCAAGTTGATGGAGCAAGACCACTTCATCATCATCATTCATCATTTCATTTTACGTCCCCTTTTTCCCTGCTTGCAAGGGTGGGACAGGAACTGATTCTGGCTTGATTTCTACAGCTGGATGCCCTTCCTAACACCAACCTCATTTACAGTGAGTGGTGGGTGATTTTTCCCGTGGCACCTCCACATCCACTTTACAGTGGAATGATATGGACCCCAGTCCCTATCATCTCATTTCTACAGCTGAGTAAACTGGAGCAATGTGAAATAAAGTGCCTTGCTCAAGGAACAACACATCACCCGGTCTGAGAATTGAACTCACAACCTTTCGATTGCAAGGCCACTAAGCCATGTGCCTCCATATGATGAAATTGGTGCCTTGTCTTCTTTCCTACTTATTAACATTTTAGTTTTTGTTAAGTTTACTTGAAACCCCTTTCATTTTAAGTTCTATTTCCACAGCCAGAATTTATTCTCTAGGTTTTCCACAGATCCAGCTAGTTCCAACAAGCTGTTGAAATGGCAAGAGCTCAGCTGTTGGGTTAATATAACTACACTCTACTACCCCAAGTATCGAGTACTCTGATGAGTAATGGTCTAACTAGTTTTAAACTGGTTCTATCCTGATACACACACACATAGCTACACACACACACACACACGCACACACAGCAGTGTACATAGAGAAGGAGATATACCAATAACATGTTAGAACAACTGACAGTTTTATAATTGAAATACTAATTGAAGTTTTGACAAATAAGTTTTAGTGGGTTTTTTTTTTTACTGGAAAATATTTTTTGTTCTAAATGAAGAATAAACTTTTGAAATAGCTCTGATTCATGCCAAATTTTTGCTGCAACTGTTTTTTATTTATTTACTTGCTTTCACATTTCTCATCTTTAACTATTTCCCAATTTTGATTAATGGTTGTTGCTGGTATCTCCACGTTTGCCTAGATTCAGCAAACCTACAATTATTCCTTTTGATGCCAAATAGCCTAAAACTACCCTCGCTCTCTGATACAAAACTGTTTTCAAGTGTTTATACAAAAACTTCCATCATAATTTTTTTTTATTAGAATCTTATCTTCCAAATACCTGATTATTAATGTGAAAGTTAATAATTGTTTCTACTTTTGGCACAAGGCCAGCTATTACCCCAGTGTATTACTGGCACTTTATTTTATCGACCTCGTATTTATGAAAGGCAAAGTTAAAGTCGGCGGGATTTGAACTCAGAATAGCAAGGGCCGTAACTCAATTCGTCAAAGCATGGCGTCCGACCCTCTACTGATACTGCCAATCCACCGCCCTAATAATGTTATTTATTTATTCTAATTTTTGCGGGGTGGGGTAATGACCGAAAGAGTACGATTGTGAATACTAGTGGCTGTAATGGGGTTCCTCCAAAGGTTCTTCAGAGTCACATTACTCGATAGATTGAGTAGCTCGGGGATCAGGGAGTCATTCCAGGTAGAGCTGTTACTTCACCGAATCACTTCTGATACTATGGTCATGTGGTTAGAATGTCTCAGGAAAGAATCACTGGACAGATTTTACGGGCAAAACCAACTGGCAGGAGACACAGGGGTAGATTCCGAGCAAGGTGGTGGGATAACATCCATTAGCTTGGCTGGTCTCGCTTGGGGATCCAGCTGGATTAGTTGGAAGCGGTTGCTTCTGACAGGACCTGGTGGAAGGAGTGTTTGAGGACTCTGCCCACGAACCTCTCAGTAATTAGTAGGTGAAGAAGAAAAAGAGAAGTGAGCACAGTGAGGGTAATGCCCATGGCTTATTTTCAGAGTTTCTGAGACTAGTGGAAAAGAAGGAGGGAAAAAGGTATTTTCAAACTGGAGACCTGACTCAAATGTTTGGAATTGAGTGAACTCTGTTAACCCTTTAGTATTCACATTACTCTATATATACTATTATATTTTCATGGTAAAGGCTTTATCTAACATAATTATCTCACATAATATCGAATCTATGAGATTTTTAAAGTATTTATTTTGAAAACAATACCTTAACATCAGTTTAAGCGACCAGTTACAGCCAGTTTCAACAGAAAGAGGTAGAGAATTCTGACGGTTTGGGCCGGTTTGAACATTGAAGGGTTAAGGGCCAGGTTATTGATACAAAAATGGGCCCCAAACTCATAAACACCTAAAGAGTTCACTGCAATTTGCACTCAGTGTAGACATCTCCTATGATGCCTGTGTGAGGAGCGCGATGCTGCATGGTAGTGAGACATGGGCAGCAACTGCAGAGGATATGCGATGGCTGGAGAGAAATGAGGCAAGCATGCTCCGTTGGATGTGCAGTGTAAATGTGCGTGAACGACACAGCATAAATATGTTGAGAGAGAAACTGTGTCTGAGAGGGATAGAATGTAGTGTACGGCAGAGGAGACTGAGGTGGTATGGACATGTGATGCGCATGGAGGATGACTGATGGGTGAAGAAGTGCCAGGAAATGCCAGTTGAAGGAAGACGTGGTAGAGGTGGACCACGAAAAACATGGGCGGAGGTGGTGAGAACAGACCTCAGATCTTTGAAGCTCACGGTGGAGATGACGAAGGACCGTGACGAGTGGAGAGATGCTGTGCTGAATAAGACCCGTATATATATATATGAATATATATATATATATATATATATATATATATGAATATATATATATGAATATATATATATATATGAATATATATATATATATATATATATATATATGAATATATATATATATATATATATGAATATATATATATATATATATATATATATATATATATGAATATATATATATATATATATATATATATGAATATATATATATATATATATATATGAATATATATATATATATATATATATATATGAATATATATATATATATATATATATGAATATATATATATATATATGAATATAATGTAGGAGGTGAGTTTTATTGTAGTACAATAAAGCAATGCAGATATCGGATAAGAAGCACTCTACAGTTTGTGGGACTGGAGTATGCATAATATAAAATCAAAAGATGGTTAAAGGAGTTCCATATATTTTATTATGCGCATTTCAAAAACAAACATCATCAAACAATAATATTTGTGTTTTCATCAGATAAAACAGGAGAACATGATATGAAGGCTAAAAAAACACTTGTTGATAGTGCAGTTTTAAATCAACATATGAAAAGTGGTTTTAGATTGATGTGTGATATTGGGAAAAATATTTTATTTAGAGAGGGGGGGGGAGAAAAGGATGAAAAGGGAAGGAGATGAGAGGGAGAGATGGGTGATAGAGAGAAAGAGATAGTTTTTATAACTGAGAGGAGATATATTTTATATAGAGGGGTTGAAAACCGTTGGAAGATACTGTATAAATTAAAAATTTTGAAAATTAACGAAGGGAGGATATGTGCGAGGAAAAAATATTTTATTTAGGGAGGGGGGGGGTTGGAAAGGATGAAAAAAAGGGGAGGAGATGAGAGTGAAGGTGGAAAGGGAGAGATGGGTGATAGAGAGAAAGAGATAGTTTTTATAACTGAGAAAAAGATATAATGTTTTAATATAGAGAGGTTGGGAACCGTTGGAAGATAATGTATAAATTAAAGGAATTTGAAAATTAACGAAGGGAAATTATGTATGAAGATAGAGAGAAAAAAATAATAATTGTGGGTGAATATTCTAACGTCAAAAGAAGAAATGTAGGAATTTCAAAATTAGCAAAGAGAAAAAGTTTATGTGTAGAAGGATTTGAGAAAAATAATGTGAAGTTAAAGTTTGTATATTGAATTCATATGTATTAATAATGAGTTCGTTGATGGGGAGAAAAAAATAATAATAAATTAAGGATGAAATTGAGATTAAAAAGATTTATGATAGAGAGAAAAAATAATAATGATTGCGGATGAATACTCAAAATGTCAAAACCAATGTTATTGTTTTACGAGAAGATAGAATGAGGGTAATGAGTAAACGAGTATTATAGAGTGTATAATGCCCTTTAAGGTAAGGTAGATGGGTATATTTTAAAGAATATATGAGTATATATTAAAAAAAAAAAAAAAATATAATAATAAATTAAGGATGAAATTGAGATTAAAAAGATTTATGATAGAGAGAAAAAATAATAATGATTGCGGATGAATATTCAAAATGTCAAAAACAAATGTTATTGTTTTACGAGAAGATAGAATGAGGGTAATGAGTAAACGAGTATTATAGAGTGTATAATGCCCTTTAAAGTAAGGTAGATGGGTATATTTTAAAGAGGTGTATGTATATGTGCCTTTGAGAAAAGATTCTAAATTGATAAAGAATTGAATATTAACTGTATACTTTGTGAAAAGTTCTATGGAATTTATGCAGGCAGATAGAAAACAAATCTGAGCGTCTATTTATTATGGATTCTAGGTTAGAGATAATGGTAAATTTTTCATTTAGGCAGAGATTACAGATTTTAGATAGAGAGCTGTTCAAGTATGAGGATGCAGAAGAAATCTTTTTCCAAAAGATGTTATATTTAATGTTTTTGTCTTTTAAGGACCATATGAGTTCTGAGAGAGCAGTGTTAGTTCTTTTAAGTTTGTATTTGTATCTTTCAAATACAAACTTAAAAGAACTAACACTGCTCTCTCAGAACTCATATGGTCCTTAAAAGACAAAAACATTAAATATAACATCTTTTGGAAAAAGATTTCTTCTGCATCCTCATACTTGAACAGCTCTCTATCTAAAATCTGTAATCTCTGCCTAAATGAAAAATTTACCATTATCTCTAACCTAGAATCCATAATAAATAGACGCTCAGATTTGTTTTCTATCTGCCTGCATAAATTCCATAGAACTTTTCACAAAGTATACAGTTAATATTCAATTCTTTATCAATTTAGAATCTTTTCTCAAAGGCACATATACATACACCTCTTTAAAATATACCCATCTACCTTACTTTAAAGGGCATTATACACTCTATAATACTCGTTTACTCATTACCCTCATTCTATCTTCTCGTAAAACAATAACATTTGTTTTTGACATTTTGAATATTCATCCGCAATCATTATTATTTTTTCTCTCTATCATAAATCTTTTTAATCTCAATTTCATCCTTAATTTATTATTATATTTTTTTTTTTTTTTTAATATATACTCATATATTCTTTAAAATATACCCATCTACCTTACCTTAAAGGGCATTATACACTCTATAATACTCGTTTACTCATTACCCTCATTCCATCTTCTCGTAAAACAATAACATTGGTTTTGACATTTTGAGTATTCATCCGCAATCATTATTATTTTTTCTCTCTATCATAAATCTTTTTAATCTCAATTTCATCCTTAATTTATTATTATTTTTTTCTCCCCATCAACGAACTCATTATTAATACATATGAATTCAATATACAAACTTTAACTTCACATTATTTTTCTCAAATCCTTCTACACATAAACTTTTTCTCTTTGCTAATTTTGAAATTCCTACATTTCTTCTTTTGACGTTAGAATATTCACCCACAATTATTATTTTTTTCTCTCTATCTTCATACATAATTTCCCTTCGTTAATTTTCAAATTCCTTTAATTTATACATTATCTTCCAACGGTTCCCAACCTCTCTATATTAAAACATTATATCTTTTTCTCAGTTATAAAAACTATCTCTTTCTCTCTATCACCCATCTCTCCCTTTCCACCTTCACTCTCATCTCCTCCCCTTTTTTTCATCCTTTCCAACCCCCCCCCTCCCTAAATAAAATATTTTTTCCTCGCACATATCCTCCCTTCGTTAATTTTCAAAATTTTTAATTTATACAGTATCTTCCAACGGTTTTCAACCCCTCTATATAAAATATATCTCCTCTCAGTTATAAAAACTATCTCTTTCTCTCTATCACCCATCTCTCCCTCTCATCTCCTTCCCTTTTCATCCTTTTCTCCCCCCCCTCTCTAAATAAAATATTTTTCCCAATATCACACATCAATCTAAAACCACTTTTCATATGTTGATTTAAAACTGCACTATCAACAAGTGTTTTTTTAGCCTTCATATCATGTTCTCCTGTTTTATCTGATGAAAACACAAATATTATTGTTTGATGATGTTTGTTTTTGAAATGCGCATAATAAAATATATGGAACTCCTTTAACCATCTTTTGATCTTATATTATGCATACTCCGTTTGCAAAATTCGTTTGTTTAAATTCATATGATTCCAGTTCCTCAGTGAAATAACAACCCAACCAGGAACTGGGCATATCACAGTATTGACAAAGTTAAACACCTCAACAACATGTGTACTCGTCTCTACCACACTAATTCGGACTGCCTGAAGAGGTCACAGCCAAAGGTAGCTGTCACTGAAATATATATAGTAGTAATAAACAAAGCCAAATTTTAAATATTTGACTTATTTATTTTAGTTTATTTTATATGAATATATATATATATATATATATATATATATATGACTATATATATATATCTATGTGTATGTATATATATATATATATGTACACATAAATATATCCCGGTAATACTTGTCCAGGTAATGATAGAGTATTTGAGCCAATAGATTTACTTTGAAGATATTTGTTTATTTTTCTGGTATTTATACTTATTACCTTCTGGGTATTTGGGCCTTTTCTTGTGTTTGCTATTCTGTGGATAGGTAAGGTTGTGGGAATATGATTGAAAATAGCTGTCTTGTTACAATATTAATTGAAGCATTTCACCGGTGGGCTTAATTCTCTGAGTAAATATATAATTTTCTTTATATTTTTGTTTTTGTTTGTTTGTCAATTGAAGAAAGAAGCAAAAAAAGGGAGAAAAAAAACAAACAAATGAGGCGAAAAGAATAATGAAAATTATATTTTTTTGCTATTGATAACAGAATTTTAAATTAAAACTTTCCTGAGGTACTTTCTCGAAATAATACTTTTATTTAGACAACAGTAGTTTGCATAAGATTGCATTGTATACATTGTTTTTGGTTCTATTTTCCATATTTGAAAAACCTTTTCACTATCAAAATCATTTAAAATGAAAACTACACAGAAGCTTTATTAGAATCTTCAGAAAATAATATTGTATGGAATATTTCTTTTAAACATTTCCTGCGATATATATAGCTAATGTGAAATTGTCATATGATTTGCTTTCTGTCTTTCTATATTTCTTTCGTAGCTTTCAACAGACAACACCACCAGTTTGTAATGTCAATATGTTCTGCAGGTGATCATTGTTAATTCTTAAGGCATCATGTCTTAAATTAGTGAAGAAATTAAGTTCAATCTCTACATTAGTAACAGCTTCTCTTTTGATTTATTTATTAAGGAAATATTAACAAATATTGTTCATATTCTGTTGTAAACAAGATCACATTCTCCATGGTGTATTTAAAATGGTAGCTGTTTTTATTGGACATGTCAGACACCAGAATGGCTGTGGTTGACATGTTTGCCTGGAAAACTGTCTTCTATAACCTTGGGCCAATCAATGCTTTGTGAGTGAATTTGATAGACAAAACTCTCTCTCAATCTCTCTCTGTGTATGTGTGTATGGTGTGTGTGTATATTTCTATATATACATAAATATATATATATATATATATATATATATATATATATATACACACACACACATGCATATATATATATATATACACACACGCATATATACACACACACACACACATATATACACACACACACACACACACACATACATACATACATACATATAAATATATATATATATATATATATTTATATGTATATATATATATGTATACACACACACACATATATATATATATACATATATATGTGTGTGTGTGTGAAGTCACAGGGCATAGTGGTTAGAGCATCGGGCTTGCAATCCTGTGGTTGTGAGTTCGATTCTTGGACCGGGCTTTGCGTTGTTTTCTTTAGCAAAACACTTTATTTCACGTTGCTCCAGTTCACTCAGCTGTAGAAATGAGTTTACCCAGCTATGGGTTAAATAGCCTCACCAACCCGCAATTGACCAAGTGTGGTGAGTACAGCTACACCCCTGACATGACCAAAACCCAAACAGAAAATGGTGGAGGTCAATCAGGGAGGGGTTCCTCTGGCAGGAGTGAAAACGTCCTGGACTGAATATATATATATATATATATATATATATATATATATATCTATCTAAGGCGGGTAAAATTCCCGAGATCCATGGACGAGTTCTCTCCAGCGGTCTCTGTCCCTCATTATCGCTGCCATATCCTGCATCTCCAACAGACCAGTGTCTGTCCTTAGGGCATCAACATATGTTAACCTTGGTCTTCCTCTTCTAGTGTGTCCATATATATAAGTGGTAACAGAACAGTTAGTTCACCATACCGAGAACAATTGTTTCACCTTAGCGGATCTTCAGCTTGTACTGGTCATGGTTATAGGGAACAGGAGGAACAGGTTCCTCCTGTTCGTATAACCTTGATCAGTGCTCTACCACTGAATTTTTAGCCCTCTTAGATAGGCACTTTCCCATAGGTCATAAATACCGCTCCATCTTTAACCGACACAAAGTAAAACTAGGATACTCCTGCGCTAAGAACATGAAGGCCCACATCACCAACAGCCATAAGAGCAACACCCCACCAGGGTGCTCTTGCCGTAAGCCTGAAGCTTGTCCCATTCAACAGCAATGCAACACATCCACTGTAGTTTATGAAGCTGTGGTCACTTCTAGCTGACCAAATCAACCACAGGAGGCCAAATCCTATGTGGATATGGCGGAGGGCTGATTTAAGGAACGCTTCCTGAAACACCAGTCGACCTTTAGCTACCTGGACAGACATTCATCCACGAAACTCGCGAGCCACATATGGTCCCTCAAGGACTCAAGTATAGAATACTCCATTCAATGGAAGGCCATCACTAAGTCCAAGCCATATGTAAGGGGCAATCCGTCGTCTGGACAATGTATTGATGAACGAATAAATAGTCTTAAGAGATTACGCAATAGCGATTGCCTAAACGCAAGAAATGAAATCTTCACACTTTGTCCACATGTCTGGAAACACCTCTTACATAACTACAAAGCTCCAGATTGAATTACAACATCCTAATTTTCTTATCAACTAGAAACTTTCGCAGTTATCTCCCTTACACCTCTCCCACGCAATTTAGTATTGTCTGACTGATGTGACCGTTTCTGTGCATGTGCGTTAGTACGGTTGTCCTTCCTGTTCCGTATAACCATGTCCATTACGAGCTGAGGATCTGCTAAGGTGAAACAATTGTTCTCGGTTTGATGAACTAACTTATATATATATATATATATATAAATACATAATCGGAGAAAGCTAATAGCGATACTCTGGCCAAATTCCAACTCACTCAACAAACATTAGGAAATACCTGAGTATATTTCTAATTAAACGTTCGGGGTGCTAACTAATTGTATTGTGTGGAAAATTGGCTGCATCATTTCATATGAGATATATCAAATATATCTCTTCCCAGACGGAGGTCTCGTTTCACTATAAGATTTCTACAAGTTGGGTGAAATTACATCAATTTATGTAGAAGCTTGTATAAGATCAACAGATACTTATTCAATACTTATAATTCTTCAGTGGGTGCCCAATAATATTAATATTGATAACCAAATCAACATCAATATTTAGCGATAATCACCATCAGTGCTTGAGGGAGCTGCTAGGTTGTTAGTCCAGCAGTTCTAAAGAAAATCTCACACTGTCTCGAAAATAGGATATAAATATATATATATATATATATATATATATATATATATATACACACTATAAATGTGGTTGATGCTAGGAAGGGCATCCAGCCGTAGAAAGCCTGCCAGATAGTCCTATATGAGCGAGACAGGGTCACCAGACCAACCTTGCCTCAAGTGGGACAACTCCCGTCTAACCCATACTAGTGTTAAACGAAGATGATGATGATATATATTAGAAAGTGAGGTTTTTTTACAAAATGAAAAAAAAACGAGGTGTCCTTCACGAGTGAAAGTATAACGAAAAAAGATGAAATCGAAAATGCAACTGGAGTCTTCTTTTTTTAAATATATTTATTTGGTTCCTTTACCGGTTTCGCAGTTCTTGTGCTTTTCAAAAGTAGAATTGAGATGGAGGGTTTGTGGAAAAACCACAAACCCTCCATCTCAATTCTACTTTTGAAAAGCACAAGAACTGCGAAACCGGTAAAGGAACCAAATAAATATATTTAAAAAAAGAAGACTCCAGTTGCATTTTCGATTTCGTCTTTTTTCCTTATATATGTATATATATATATATATATATATATATATATATATATATATATATATATATATATATAGTAAGGTGTATTATTGGTTGTGTCAAACGGTCCAATAATTCTTTTTTAGCAATATTAAGTTCTCCACGCTTTTGCATACCTCCAATTCCATTTATGGGAACAGCTAGTTGATGTAAAACGGAGTATTTGTATCAAAAAAGATCCGAAGACATGGTATAAATTTCCAATCATATGAGGGACTAAACTCTGTGAGTGAACATCGTTAATTTTCTCCGTCATATGAAGGATTTGAAGACAATTCATTTTCACCTGACGAGATCAGTGATAATCGATCATGGCTACAGGATCGATCTAGCTCTTATTGAAACGTGTCGTGATTAAAATGATTGGAAATTTATACCATGCCTTCGGATCTTTTTTGATATATATATATATATATATATAATTATTACTATTGCATTCAAAGTAAAGGATGTCATGAATGATAAAAAATGAAACATGTCTTGTCTCAAAAAACAGCTTCAAAAAACACCCTTAATAAAAATGAATATATATATATATATATATATATATATGAATTATATGAATTATAAGAATCAAAGAACTGTTCAAAACATTTTTATGCTTACAACTGTTTCCTCCAAACAGAGGTTTGGATTCTTCGGAGCAATTTATTAATGAATGAACACTTATATGACCTCCTTTTCACCCAAGAGACATACAGATACATATGCAAATATTGTGGGTCAACATTCATTACAGCATTTAGAGTGGCAGTACACACTTAGAGATTACATTCATATTAAAAGATACAATCAAAAATACAGGTTAAAATACAACATGAAAATAAGCGGTTATATAGTGCAAAGGTTATATGTGTGGCAAGCACGTGCGTCCTGTTTATATATATATATATGTTGGTACCACAACATCCAGTCCTAAACAAATGAGGTCGTGTAGGTGTCACGACAAAAAAACACACAGTCCACGCTGTAATGTGGCCGTGTAGGTAACACGGTAAAAACTTCCCAGTACACACTGTAAACGTGGTTGGTGTTGGGAAGGGCACCCAGCCATAGAAAACCCGCCAGACAGTCCTGAGCAAGACAACCAATCTTGCCTCAAGTGGGACAACTCCCGTCCAGACCCATGCTAGCGTGGGAAATGGACGTTAAACGATGATGATGATGATGATATATATATGCGCATGCACACACTCATATCACCACACATATATATATATATACATACACGGACATACACATTCATACACATTCATACACACACACACCTTCCCACATAAATGTACTTATATGTCTATACTTGTTTATAAGGTGAGAAATATGTGACAAAAAAACAAACAACAAAAACCCCAAAACAAATCATGTTAAATTGAGGTGTTGCCATACAGTCGGGGTTAGTATTTTGCTGATTTTCACCAAATTCCAGCATCTATATAAGCAAGGAGCCAGAATATTTGGAGTGATACACATGGAGACTTCCGGTTTACGCAAGTGAAAATGGCAATATTTTAAAATCTTTTATTATCATTCTTGTAAAGCATATATTTCGAAATATACATTTGTAAAACATGCAATTTTATGGGGGTTGCAAGGAAGGGAATTGAAGTAGGATAAGTAGACTGTACTTACACATGCACACACACATGCACACGCACACACACACACACACACACCTTGTCCATTGCAACAATTGCAATAAGTATATTTTAAAAAAAAAACACTTACAAACATGCTTTTATAAATATACTGAAAAACTGACACACTTAATTTTATACTCATGCATACACACACACACACATATACACACACACATATATATCTATATATGATTATATATGTGTGTATATATACACAGAGATGTAGATGCAAACACACATAAACATACATATATATATAGTACATATATGCATACACACACACACATATATATATATATACACATGCATATATAGATAGATATATATACATGCATATATAAATACATACATATATATACATGTGTATATGTGTATTTATATATATATATATACACATGTGTATATGTGTATTTATTTATGTATATATATATATATATATATATACATGTGTATATATATGTGTATTTATTTATTTATATATATATATATGCATATGTGTATATATATGTGTATTTATATATATATATATATGCATATGTGTATATATATATATATATGCATATATATATATATATATACACATATGCATATATATATATATATATATATATATATACACATGCATATATATATACACATATGCATATATATATATGCATATATATATATATATATATATATATATATATATATATATACACACATATGCATATATATATATATATATATATATATATATATATATATATATATATATATATATATATATATACGCATGCATATATATACACATATGCATATATATATATGCATATTTATACACATATATATACACATATGCATATATATATATATATATAAATACACATATATATATAAATACACATATATATATAAATACACATATATACATATATACACATGTATATATAAACATATATAAATACGCATATACACATGTATATATATATAAATACACATATACACCTGTATATATATATATAAATACACATATACACCTGTATATATATATATACACATATATATGGACATGCATATATATATATTTACACATATTCATATATATATACATATACATATATACATATATATATATTTTACAAACGTTTTATTCAATTTGTTTGTGAAATCAAAACCTCTTACATTTGGAATATGGCACTATTGTTCTCTGCTAAACAAAAACTGGAGTATCTTCTTGAAATGGTAAAAAATCATTTATGTAATGGAGCTGGGAAGCAAAAACTAAACGGCACTTAAAAAAAGAAAAATTTTGATATCAAAATATTAAAACTTCATAAAAATATTCTCTATCCACGGGAATTTACAAAATTGCACCATCTAAACATAATATTTTGATCAACTGCCTTGGTTTATTCATGGGGTTTGAATTTTTGCTGATATAAAATTGAGGTGGGAGTTTGTTTTATGTTCGAATTGGCGTATACGTGAGTATATACAGTGTGTATGTTTATGTGTGTATGTGTGTGTAAATCTGTGTGTGTGAATGTATATATATATATATATATATCATTTCATTTTACGTCCGCTTTTCCATGCTTGCAAGGGTGGGACGGGAACTGATTCTGGCTTGATTTCTACAGCTGGATGCCCTTCCTAACACCAACCTCATTTACAGTGAGTACTGGGTGCTTTTTCGTGGTGCCTACACATCCACTTTACAGTGTGGGCTGGGTGCTTTTTTGCCATGGCACCTCCACGACCACCTTGCGGTGGGGGGGTGTGGGGGCATATTGTCTATATGCTTCAGCTTGTACCCATGGGAGGTCGGGTACTCTGTATTACTGCGTGACGCCAGAACTCACGGTTGTGTGTCATTGTCTTTGAGAGGTGTAATTGGGTAAGGTCGGCTTTTATCACCTCATCCCAAGTCATCTTGGGTCTCCCCACTCTGCGGTTTCCATCAACTTCTAGTGCTCTGCACCTTTTTATGCAGCTGTCATCCTTCATACGCATTACATGTCCATACCAGCGCAACCGCCTCTCCTGCACACAGCATTTGATTCCTCTTATGCTCAGTCTCTCTCTCAATTCATTTATGCTTTGTCGTTCACGTATATTACTGTTACACATCCATCAGAGCATGCAAGCTTCGTTTCTCTCTAATCTCCGTAAGTCTTCCACCTTCAGCGCCCAGGTCTCACTACCATGCAACATCGCTGTTCGGATACACGCATCATACAGTCTGCCTTTCATTCTGAGGGAGAAGCCTTTTGCAGCTAGCAGTGGTAGTAGTTCCCTAAACTTCTTCCATCCCGTTCTTACCCTAGTTATTGTACTTTCTGAACACCCACCTCCGCTGCTAATTCGGTCACCTAGGTAGCAGAAGCTGTCTACTGTTTCTACAGAGCCCTCCCAGAGATTGGTGGTACTTGTTTCCCGTGGCTGTTTGCTGCTTGCTGTCTCAGCACAGCTGCCGCATGTGAAGCCTACATTCTTAATTAAGCTTCCTCAGATCCCGCTACATCTCTTGTGTATATATATGTATATATATATATGTATATATACATGTATACATATATATATATACATACACATACTCATATCAAAACAGATGACTGAATATGCATGTGCGTTTTTTTTTCTCAAATTTTTTTCCGTCCCCTCCCCTCCTCACTCTCTATCTTTCTATTTCACCTTTTATTTCTCATTCTATCTTCTGATGAAGGATTACTGTCTAAAATGTAAACACTTTTCCCACTATACCAAGTGTTAAACTAATATATTTCTTCATTTTAGTGTTGTCTGTTTTATTTCTGTTCACTTTTTGTGTGTATGTGTGTGTTTATGTATATATATATATATATATATATATATATATATATATATATATATATATATATATGGACATATAGATATATGTATGTGGAGGCACGTGGCCAAGTGGTAAGGGTGTTGGACTTAGGATCATAATGTTGTGGGTTCAATTCCTGGGTTGTATGTTGTGTTCTTGAGCAAAACACTTCATTTCATGTTGCTCCAGTATACTCAGCTGAAAATGAGTACTAGTAATTGCTGGGGGTTTAACTCTGTGATGGACTGGCGTCCTGTCCGGGGGGGCTGGGGGGGGGGGTCTTGTACTCCCAGCCACTTCACACCATGAAACTAGGATAAGCACCAGCCAATGAGCCTTCTGGCTTAAGACAGACTTTAGACTTGTCTTTAGACATATATGTACATATTGACAAAACAAGGGTTTTTTTTTTTTCGTGTAGAACAATGGGCTGTTTTAGTCTGGTTGGTATGAAAATGGTTAATATTAAGTTAAATATTTTAGCATTTAATACTGAGATTTCCACATTGCTCAAAATCTGTTTTAATAATGTAATACACATCATTTTTCAAACTGTAATTTCGTTGGACTGCCTCGATAAAAACAGAAATCCATTGTTTAGCAAAAACCCCGGAAGAAATGAAAATATTGAAATAGATATCTTATATATGATAAATATTTCTTTGGATGAGAATAATCTCACTTCCACTATAACCTTTGCACAATATAGTAATACCATTTGCTAGTTTGATTCACTGAAGATTTCCATATTGTCAAGCCATAGTTTGTTTGGAATCTCTTATATCATATCTCTCATGGTTTATGTATAACTATGATAAAGGCAGGTGTTAATATAAGGTGCCTCACAAATCATTATTTTATTTGTTAAGATGATAAATTGAGTAGCAGTATAGATATTTAAAGATCTGTTAATATTTCTTTTGGTAAAAGGTGTTGATAAATTGCCAGACTAAATGTCAGACTGCATTTTGCTGTGCCTATCTACTTTCTGTGTTCTAATATGGCTGAGGACTACTTTCTGGAGTTCTTCTTCTCTCCTTCTTCAATCATTTATTCCTGAGGGTAGTGTCTTCAAGCACACCTTCCTGTGGGCTTTGTCAGAAGTAACTGTACCCAGCTAAGCTCATGGATGTTATCCAACAATCTTACTCGAGGTCTACACCTGGGTCTCATGCCTTGCCTATAAAATCTGTCAAACGATTCTTTCCTGTGACATTCTAACCACATGTCTATAATATTGGAGCTGTGATCTCTCAATTCGGAAAAGTAGCTACTCTCTGATTTCCGAGCTCCGTACTCTATCAAGTAACGTTACTCCAAAGCTCCTTCGGAGGAACCACATTTCCGTCACTTGTTGAGTTGATAAAATATCTTCCAGTATGTACTCTGGTTGATTTAGTTAACTGCTTCCTGCCCTTATAACTATCTGGCTACCGATATTCAAACTTGTTTAAACTTAGTAAAAATAAATGCATTAATAATGGTTTCTGTTCAAGGCCAGCAATTTTATGGGAGTGGAAAGTCGATTAAATCAACCCTAGTGCATTACTGATGCTTTATATTATCGACCCCATAAGGATCAAAGGCAAAGCTAACTCAGACTGTAAAGGACTGTAACTCTATGCTGTAAAGTATGGTGTCTGACGCTCTACAGATTATGCCTATAATAATTGTTTCTATTTTTGGCACAAGGCCAGCAATTACCCTAGTGTATTACTGGTACTTTATTTTATTGACACCGTAAGGATGAACGGCAAAGTTAACCTTAGCGGGATTTGAACTCAGACCGTAAAGCTCTGTGCTGCAAAGTATGGTGTCCGACCCTCTACTGATACTGCCAACCCATCGCTATAATAATAATAATAATAATAATCCTTTTTACATTGGCTTTTCCATGGCAATATTTTACAACTGACAATTTTTAGTTGCTTCTTATGATCTCAGATTTATGGTGTACCTATTCTAAACCAGATACTTGAAACAATTATGATAACACTAACTGGTTGATAACATTATTCATGATTATACTAAGCAGCTTCAACTGTATTATTTAGTTTAACCCTTTAGCATTTAAACTGGCCATATCTGGCCAGAATTCTCTCATCTCTTTCTGTTCAAATTTGCCATAACCGGCCACTTATACCAACATTAAAGATTTGCTTTCAAAAGAAATAACAACATCATTAAAAATCTCATAGATTCAATATTATGTGAGATGAAGCCATTACAACAAAAATACAATAGTAGAGGTAAATTGCTAAAGGGTTAAATAGTAAAAATATGAATTTGTTATGAAGTATTGTCTGACATGTTTTATGTTTTTATTTTGAATATATACAAACTTTTCTCCAGTATTTTGGTTAATTTTTAGTTATGATTCTAAAAATTTCTTTACTAATACATTTTTATTTTATTTTGTTTTCAGGTCATGATTGTCTTGCAAGTGCTAAGACGGGAAGTGGAAAAACTGCAGCTTTTGCATTACCCATTCTTCAGCTTCTTTCTGAAGACCCTTATGGTATATTTGCTCTCATCGTGACACCAACACGGTAAGGTTGATCACAATTTTTTTTTTGTATTCAAAAAATTTTTGTTTCAAAAATGGTCTTATTCTAAAATCCTATTTATATTCTATAAAAATAATTTTGAATATTTGGAGTTGCAAAATAAAAGTCCCTCCTTCTCCACCAATGTTTACATATAAAATATTTTCTGCAGAATTAGTTACTTAGGGGAATCAGTCGACAGAATCCTAGACCTCATTCACTTACCGAGTGGGGTGGAACTCATCAAATCGGACCAAGGAAACAATGTTTCCATTGCTGATACTATCTACTAGCTGAAAGGGCAATGGGAAATAAAGTGTTTTGCTCAAGAACATACCAACACATTGCCTGATTTGGGAATCAAACTCGTAACTTCATGATTATGAATCCAATTTTTTAACCACTACGCCACATGCCTTCATTAGTCAATCATATTTTACTTTAGTTTCATCAGAGTTATTTTTTTAATTTTTTTTTTTAATATTACTATATCTATATATTACTAAAAGTCTGTGATTGCTTACTTACTTGCTTGCTTGTCTGTACTGTAATACAGCCAAAAGGGCGCATAATGAGAAAATACTTTGAAAGGAAGTTGCCCCTGAAATGGGAATACAAATGGAATAAAACAAGTTTTGCGTAAATCAAAGCACGGGTTCCCGAGATATGGGGTTTTTCTGGGTACCTTCATAAACAGAGAGAGATAGAGGGATAGTGGTTGTGAGAGAGTAGATTGAAAGAGAGACATAGAGAGAGGGAGACAGAGAAGGAGAATGGAAGAGAGCTGGTGGTGTTGTGTATATATATATATATGTGTGAGTGTGTGTGTGTATATGTGTGTGTGTGTGTGTGTGTGTGTGTGTCTATGACCAGTGTATATAAATCACAGACACCCACATATATACACACACACACGCATACATATATATATATGTATACACACACACACACATATATACATACACACACGTATATATATATATAGACCTTCCAGTTTCATTTCACATTATATACATGTCTGTGTATATTTTAATTACTTAAAAATTTTTAAGTGAACCTGATTTAAAAAAAAATATTTTGAAGTAAACATGACCCAGCGGGTCATGGGTGGTCTAGTTTATAATTAAAAATGCTTTTCCATTAAATTGTAAAACTGTTGAGTTTAGACTGTTTTTTTTGTAAACAACCCTTTTACTACCATATTTATAATGAAAGACAGTCTATAATTTTCAAATCATTAAACTGTTTGTAATATGATTTAACAAAGGTTTTTTAAAATGAAATTATGATGGAAGGTTTTTAGATAAATATTTTAAAATTACTTTTGTATCATGGATCCAGGTAGGTTGTCAGAAGGGTGTGGTTTGGAACACCCTTTAGCATTTACATTACTCTCTATATATTATTGTATTTTCCTGATAAAGGCTTTACCTCACATAATTATCTCACATAATATTTAATCTGTGAGATTTTGATATTATTTATTTTGAGAACAATACCTTAACATCAGTATGACGGGGTGAGGCAAAGTATTCAGCAATAAGCCTAAATATATAAAACCCTGCACACTCCTATTCTTTAAATTAATGTCTCGACCTGTAACTCCATGTAGAGTCATAGTTTCTTTGGCATTTTAAATCTGGCGAAGCCCATCTCTCTATATGTTTAAACACACTGATTTCTGAGAGAGAGGGAGAGTAAGAGAGAGAGATAGTAATAGAGAGAAAGTGAGACAAAAATATGGAGGGAGAATCAACCCTAGTACTGGACAGATACTATTTATACCAACTTCTAAATGATACAAAGCAAAGTTGATCTAAGATTTTGATATTACTTACTTTGAGAACAATACCTTAACATCAGTATGATTGGTCAGTTACAGACGGTTTGTACAGAAAGAGGCGAGAGAATTCTGGCCCGATATGGCTGGTTTAAATGTGAAAGGGTTAACAAAAGTTTCTTACATAAATTTTACCAGTATTTTCATAAACACGTGTGCGCACACGCATGCATACACATGCACACACACACACACACACACTCTCTCACATACATGTGCACACTGTCTGTCGAAAAAGTAGCCAACTATATTTTTTCCTGTGGGAATTATGATGTTTTTGAGACAAAAGTGTGCTGATTGGAACCAAATACATTTATGTGCATAGATAGTTTTTGGTGAGCTTGTTAGATGAATCACTCGCTGTCAGCCAGCCCAGGTGTGAGGTGCTATACTACTTACTCATATTTTCATTTCAAAGTCAACAAGGATCTTCAGTTTCTCTTTACTGTGATAACTGGAGTTGAGATGAGTGTGTACAGGTCTAGAAACTAAAGCTCAGTCATCACAGTGGAAGCATCCTACATCACCAAGATCCACAATACCATGCCAGGTGATGAGCAAAATGAAGGTCATGCTGACTGTTGTTTTTCAATTACCAAGGCATTGTGCATCATAAATATTCACCAGAAGGGCAAACAGTTACAAAGGAGCACTTTCAGGATGTCATCCGATCTAAGAAACTAGATGTGGTAGTCTTACAAAACTGGCAACTGAATTATCATACTGCCCTGGCACACTTATTGCAGCTGATTCAAGATTTCTTGACAAAGAAAGACATTTTGCTCATTCACCAGGCTCTGTACTCTTCAAACATGTCTCGTTCGCACTTCTGGTTGTTCCCAAAATTTAACATGCCACTGAAAGCTTCAACTTGGAGAGATGAGAGATCATGTGGACTGCAGTGGCAGCATTGAACACATTCTAGACATTTAAAAATCACTGGGTTAAGTATGTGGAGAGACAAGTAACCTACTTCAATGGGGATTAACAATTGAGCCCCATCAAATGTATAAATGTATTTATGCCAGTATCTGTGTTTATGTTTGAAGGTTTAAAACCAGCATTATATTTCTATGTCCTGCCCTGTAACTTAGCATTTCTAGAAATGAAATTTGATATAATAAACACTGGAAGTTGACATAGGCATTAAAAATTTACTAAATCCTTGAAGGCAGTGCCCAAGTATGGCTGTGGCCCAGCAACTGAAACAAGTAAAAGAAAAAAAACATTTATTATATACAAAAGAAGTAGAAGAATTGTTTTGAAGGAAGTATAGATTGAGAATATAATCTATATTGCTTTGGGCTTTTATCTTTATCAGTTTTTAAATTTGTGTATTTCCCTATTTTAAGTACATTAATCTGTTAATCTGCGCTTTTTTACTTTCAGGCTGTGATTTACAGCTTAATATTCTTGAAACAATCAAAATAATTTATTCTTACACTTGCTTAATGTAAGGAAAGCTAGTATTACCCAGCTTCACATTCATTTCACTTTGCAAAATTTCCTAACAAAATAGAACTTTGTTTTTGTTTAATCCTTACCTCATCATATTTCTAATGAAAATAATCAAGAATTTGAAAGGATTTAGTAATGTAATTAAATCGCCCCTGGTTCTGTGATACAAAGCTGTTTATTTTAAAGTGTTTGTATTTATCAAAACCCACTTCATCATAATTTTATGTAAGAATCTTTGTTTCAAACAACAGCCTAATAAATAGAAAGTTAGTTGTATAACTAAATCCCTTCAAATTCTTGATTATTTTCAAAATTCCTTGAAAACCCTAAGTAGTGTCTTTTATTAGAAATATTGCAATGAAAGTGTTAAAATAAATAGTTTTGTATTGTTGAACCAGTGGTAGGTTCTAGTGACTTGCTGTCAAAAGTGATAATAAACTAATACACATGAACTAAACTACTTTACCAAATGTATGTTTCCTCTTCTGATCAAGCAAAGCCACAGCTCACTCTTATTTTTGGTCTCCATAAATATTACCTATCAAACAACTCCAAAATACAACTGGTTAGATAGAACGTTACCTAAATTTTTGGCACCATAGACAAAAATGACAGATTTCTTATTTCCAATATTTATTTTTTTTGTTCCATTGATATTGAAACAATAATGAAAATAACACTGTATACTTGCATGGTTTGTTTTTGACTCCCGTTCTTTTTAATATTCTATTTTGTTTGTATGTTTGTACATCATCATCATCATCATCATCATCACCGTTTTATGTCCGTTCTTCCACACTAGCATGGGTTAGACGGGTTGTCCTGTTGTGGGCAGTGTCTGGTCGGCTGACCATGTCTTGCTCATACAGGAACTGATTTGGCTTGATTTCTACAGCTGGATGCCCTTCCTAACACCAACCTCATTTACAGTGAGTGCTGGGTGCTTTTTCGTGGCGCCTACACGTCCACTTTACAGTGTGGGCTGGGTGCTTTTTTGCCGTGGCACCTCCACGACCACCTTGCAGTGGGAGGGTGTGGGGGCATATTGTCTATATGCTTCAGCTTGTACCCATGGGAGGTCGGGTACTCTGTATTACTGTGTGACGCCAGAGGTGTAATTGGGTAAGGTCGGCTTTTATCACCTCATCCCAGGTCATCTTGGGTCTCCCCACTCCGCGGTTTCCATCGACTTCTAGTGCTCTGCTACTTTTTATGCAGCTGTCATCCTTCATACGCATCACATTACTGTTACACATCCATCGGAGCATGCAGGCTTCGTTTCTCTCTAATCTCCGTAAGTCTTCCACCTTCAGCGCCCAGGTCTCACTACCATGCAACATTGCTGTTTGGATACACGCATCATACAGTCTGCCTTTCATTCTGAGGGAGAAGCCTTTTGCAGCTAGCAGTGGCAGTAGTTCCCTAAACTTCTTCCATCCTGTTCTTACCCTCGTTATTGTACTTTCTGAACACCCACCTCCGCTGCTAATTTGGTCACCTAGGTAGTAGAAGCTGTCTACTGTTTCTACAGAGCCCTCCCAGAGATTGGTGGTACTTGTTTCCTGTTATATATATTTATATATGTGCGTGTATATAAATTAGGCTGTGTGGTTACAAATGATATAAAATCATGTGAGAGAAATATAGGAAGCAGAAAGCTTGAAAGAGACAAGCAAGTGGACAATTCCCGCTCATCAGCTGTCTTCTGGGGATCATTATAGTTTTGGATGCTTGTGTTTGATGTAGTTTAGCTTTGCTGTAATTCTAAGTTTTGACTCTTTTTTCCCAACAGTTCATAACTTCAAAGTTATAAACTCATTTCCAACAGTTCATAATTTCAAAGCTAGATGGGGTTACTAGTTTATTGATGTGATTGTTTGTCAATCATTCAGATATGTGTTGTTAATAAATGTTTGTTTAAAAAAATAGTCATTTTACTGAAAAAAACCCCCCCAAAAACCCAGCACATCAACTGTAGCTGTGTAAAATATATGCAGCAGTCAACAGGTTAAATATTTGTTGTTTGGTGGATGATTTTGATTGTACTGGACATTAATTTTATATGTAATACTCCGAGTGTTTGCAAGTGGGTTGTTAGGTTTTGTTTGGTGTGTCTTTAGTTGTTTATGTTTGTTGTTTTCATTTATTTGATGTTGAGTAGTGATATCATCATCACCATCGTTTAACGTCTATCTTCCACGCTAGCATGGGTTAGACGGGTTTGTCACATCAGAGGCAAGTTGGGTCGGGTGACCATTTCTCGCTCATATAGGACTGTTTCTGGCTGGTTTTCTACGACTGGATGCCCTTCCCAATGCCAACCACATTTACAATGTGTGGTGGGTGATTTTTGTCATGTCTCCTACATGACCACTTTACAGTGTTAGCTGGGTGGTTTGTGGTACCAACATGATATATAGATATATATGTATATTTTTGAGTGTGTATATATATATATATATATATATATATATATATATATATATATATATATCTCATCATCAACATCACCGCTAGAAAGAAAAAAAAAACAAATCACTATATATATATATATATATATATATATATATATATATAATGAGTGTTTTTTCTTTGTAGCATGGAAGACTTGATGTAAAATGGTGGTGATGATGATGATATATATATATATACACTCAAGTGTATATATATATATATATATATCATCATCATCATGATATGTGTGTGTGTGTGTGTATATATATGAGTTCAATTCTCAGACTGGGTGATGTGTCATTTCCTTGAGCAAGACACTTTATTTCACATTGCTCCAGCTGCAGAAATGAGATGATAGGGACTGGGGTCCCTATCATTCCACTGCAAAGTGTTCGTGGAGGTACCACGGCAAAAAAGCACCCAGCCCACACTGTAAAGTGGATGTGTAGGCGCCATGGAAAAAAAGCACCCAGCACTCACGGTAACTGAGGTTGGTGTTAGGAAGGGAATCCAGCTGTAGAAATCAAGCCAGAATCAGTTCCCATCCCACCCTTGCAAGCAGGGAAAAGCGGACATAAAATGATGATGATGATGATACCCAGGGAGTGGATATATATATAAAGATAGGGATATATAGTGATAGAGATATAGCAGGCAGGAAGAAGATTACATAAGTACAGAAATTGACGTATATGGATGATGAAGAGATGCTAGGAGCTCTAAGTGGAAGAAAGTTATGAAAGCTGATCTGAGGTATACTGAACCTCACAAAGGAGATGGCAAAGGAAAGAATCAAAATGAGGATTCATCTAATCCATTCAAGCATGATAATCCAAACATGGAAATATTGATGATATATAGCTCTTAATATTTTTCTCATTGTAAGAATTGGTGGATGGTATAGGTATGATGTTGAAGGTGTATGATGTTTAAACATTTGGCTTCAAATGGGAAAAATATGAGCAAAGTATCAGTTCTAGTCATTTATGTGTAATCATTATCTTTCTTAGAGAATGTAGAAGTTCCTTGCTTGGTGTGGTGTCAAGAAGAGCTTTTTGGAGAATGTTTTTGTTTCAAGATATTCTTATGAAATCATATTATATAGACACACCCACACATACATACATATATATATATATATTTATACACACACGCACACAATCACACACATATATATATATATATATATATATATATATATATATATATAGGAACGAGTAGGACCCCGACGGCTGAGCTCAAGCCGTTTCGACGGCTAATTCTGGACGGAATTATGGTCCACCTGGTTCCTTACCACATTTCCTTTGTTATATATATATATATATATATATATATATACACACACAAATGGACACATATGTATATTCTTTTTATTGAAAATAAAATATATATCTTGGTTGCCTGGAGAAGTAAATTTCTGAAGCTTGTAATCTGTCATGTTTGTCTAATAAGGTTTCTAAGAGAAAGTTCTGAATAAATATATATATACCCATATAAAGACTGAGAGAAATAAGAAATTCATGTGCTTATCACTATTGTGTGTGTGTATGTAAATTGTTTATTTTGTGTGAAAATATACATAATGTGAGTGTATGTGAGTACATTAATATACACACATACATACAGTTTATATACAATCCATTCCGTATTCATCTGAAAAACATAATAGGAAATGATTTCAGATAGAAGAAAAATTCAAAATATATTTGAGAGTTTACTGGAGCATTTTGTTGATATATATGACAACATTCAGTAGAAAATATATTCCCTAGAGGAACTCCAAACATTTAGCTCTCAATAAGAATTTATCTGCACCTCTTAAAATGTAATGGAATGCATGCAAGTGAAATACAAATTCTTAATGACAGCACTACAATTATAATTTAATTCTCTACCTATATGAAACCTATGTAAATTGTAGAACTAGATGGTTCCTTAGTAAATAGCAAGTAAGTTATACTTCAAGCTAGATTATTATTTTAATTTTTTGTTGTTTTTCCCTCCTCTCTGACAATCCATTACATTAAACAACCTCTATTATAAAATACATATCTGTACATTTGTAAAACAAATATTTAGCAAAGAACCAATGTTCAATCTGCAAAAATTATTGCGCATTATAGTTTACTTTTCAATTTAACTTTACACTCTATAAAGTGGTAATACCTGTGCTATGATAAAATGTACCCAGTACACTCTGTAAAATGGTAATACCTGTGCCATTATAAAATGTACCCAGTACACTCTATAAAGTGGTAATACCTGTGCTATGATAAAATGTACCCAGTACACTCTGTAAAGTGGTAATACTGGTGCTATTATAAAATGTACCCAGTATACTCTATAAAGTGGTAATACCTGTACTATGATAACATGTACCCAGTACATTCTATAAAGTGGTAATACCTGTGCTATGATAAAATGTACCCAGTACACTCTGTAAAGTGGTAATACCTGTGGTATGATAAAATGTACCCAATACACTCTGTAAAGTGGTAATACCTGTACTATGATAAAATGTACCCAGTACACTCTGTAAAGTGGTAATACTGGTGGTATGATAAAATGTACCCAGTACACTCTATAAAGTGGTAATACCTGTGCTATGATAAAATGTACCCAGTACACTCTGTAAAGTGGTAATACTGGTGCTATTATAAAATGTACCCAGTACACTCTATAAAGTGGTAATACCTGTACTATGATAACATGTACCCAGTACATTCTATAAAGTGGTAATACCTGTGCTATGATAAAATGTACCCAGTACACTCTGTAAAGTGGTAATACTGGTGGTATGATAAAATGTACCCAGTACACTCTGTAAAGTGGTAATACCTGTGCTATGATAACATGTACCCAGTACACTCTATAAAGTGCTAATACCTGTGCTATGATAAAATGTACCCAATACACTCTGTAAAGTGGTAATACCTGTACTATGATAAAATGTACCCAGTACACTCTGTAAAGTGGTAATACTGGTGGTATGATAAAATGTACCCAATACACTCTGTAAAGTGGTAATACCTGTGCTATGATAAAATGTACCCAGTACACTCTGTAAAGTGGTAATACTGGTGGTATGATAAAATGTACCCAGTACACTCTGTAAAGTGGTAATACTGGTGGTATGATAAAATGTACCCAATACACTCTGTAAAGTGGTAATACTTGTACTATGATAAAATGTACCCAGTACACTCTGTAAAGTGGTAATACCTGTGCTATGTGGTAATACCTCTTCCACATGTTATTGTGTATCTGGCACCATCTATATGGTACACATTACTGTCAGAAACTCCTATCTCACCTCCTCTACCACACATGTTACTGTGTGTATCTGGCACCACCTATATATCAATTTGTTCACATTTTGCAGATGTTCATTAATGGTTTCATATAAAAGAAGTGTGTGTGTGTGTGTGTGTGTGTGGGGGGGGGGGGTTATATGTACCCAAAGACTGGTGCAGCAGTATTCTCATAAATTGCTACAAAGGTAAAGGGGATGCTCTAGATTTTGTGCCTCGGAAAAGTACAACAGATGCCCTCTTCTTAGTGAGGCAACTACAAGAGAAGTTCTTAGAGAAGAATAAGCCACTATACTTAGCTTTTGTTGACCTAGAGGAGAAAGAAACTGGGTATAAGAGGGATAAGTTGTGGTGTGCAGAAGAGAAGGCTGAGATGGTATGGACATGTGATGGATGGAAGTGCCAAGAAATCCCAGGAGAAGGAAGACGCAGTAGAGGTAGACCATGAAAAACATGGGCGGCGGTGGTGAGAGCAGACCTCAGATCGCTGAAAATTACCGAGATGACGACGAAGGACCGTGAGAAGTGGAGAGATGTTGTGCTGAATAGGACCTGTCCAACCCTTGCAAGCAGGGAAAAGTGGACGTAAAAATGATGATAATAATAATGATGATGATGATTGATGATGAGGTGGGGCATGGTACACAAAAGGTTGGGAACCACTGCTATAGATGTTCAAATTGTACAATGAAGTTGCCAGCTTGTTAGAGGGTGTACAAAGTCATACACCATGCTCCTCCATGTTTACTGAATAAAGAGCCTTTATCTGGTTACTCAATTGGCTACAAATAGCATCAAAAGTTCTTTCAAATTAACAAGCTAACCATTAATAAAAAGATAGGAAACATTGTATGATTTGATCCTAGATATACGACAGTGTTCAAGGATGAAAGGAATGCTTTTACTTCTAGATTGGTCTACTCAGTTAGGGTTGATCTAGTACTAAACAACAACTAATAACAAAATAAATAAAATATCTATCCTTGTCTACAATTATTTGATATGATCTTTCCAAGCTAATCATATTCTCTTATCTGAGTGCTTTCTCTCTAGCATTTATTGCTTCTGTTATCATATTATATATATATTATATATTATATTATATTATATATATTATATTATATATATAATGAAGGTGCATGGCTTAGTGGTTAGAGCATTGGGCTTGCAATTGAAAGGTTGTGAGTTCAATTCTTGGACCGGGTGATGTGTTGTTTCCTTGAGCAAGACACTTTATTTCACATTGCTCCAGTTTATTCAGCTATAGAAATGAGATGATAGGACTGGGGTCCCTATCATTCCACTGTAAAGTGGTCGGTAAGGTGCCATGGCAAAAAAGCACCCAGTCCACACTGTAAATGAGGTTGGTGTTAGGAAGGGCATCCAGAATTTAAGCCAGAATCAGTTCCCGTATGAGCAATACAAGGTCAGCCAACTGGACACTGCTCACAACAGGTCAACCGGTCTAACCCATGTTAGCGTGGAAGAATGGACGTAAAACGATGATGATGATCATGATGATGATATATATATATCATATTATATATATATATATATATATATATATATATTTAAAGGTTAAACAAGGTTCAATGAATAAATCAAAGAATAAAGTTTTACAATAGATTAGAAGCACTCCACAGATATGGTTTTCCGGAGTTAACCATCTACTTTAGTCAGGGTATGTGATGCATCATCTTATTTTGACGTACTGTTGGGGACGTACTGTTGAAGATAGCTCAGTACCTCTGAAATATGTATAATAAAATATACTTGATCATACGAATGTCTATTTTTGTTAATATTTTGAATTAATATATATATATATATATATAATGTAGGAGGTGAGTTTTATTGTAGCACAATAAAGCAATGCAAATATCGGATAAGTAGCACTCAAAAGTTTATAGGACTGGAGTATAAATAATATAAAATCAAAAGATGGTTAAAAGAGTGTATTTTATTATGCGCATTTATATTTGTTTTTGAAATGCGCATAATAAAATACATGGAACTCTTTTAACCATCTTTTGATTTTATATTATATATATATATTTATATATATATAGAGAGTTACTCCCCTTTATAGTCAGATTTCAAATCCCGCTAAGGTTCTCTTTGCTTTTCACCCTTACTTAAAATAAAGTACCAGTAATGCTGAGATAATTGCTGGCCTTGTGCCAAAAGTAGAAACAATTATATATATTGTATATAAATATATATATATTTTATATATATATATATATAAATAATATATATATATATTTATATATATATATATAAATAATATATATATATATATATTTATATATATATATTTATATATATATATAAATAATATATATATATATATATTTATATATATATATATATATATATATATAAAATATATATATAATATTTATATACAATATATATAATTGTTTCTACTTTTGGCACAAGGCCAGCAATTATTTCAGCATTACTGGTACTTTATTTTAAGTAAGGGTGAAAAGCAAAGAGAACCTTAGCGGGATTTGAAATCTGACTATAAAGGTGACTAACTCTCTCTCTCTCTATATATATATATATATATAATATAAAATCAAAAGATGGTTAAAAGAGTTCCATGTATTTTATTATGCGCATAATAAAATACATGGAACTCTTTTAACCATCTTTTGATTTTATATTATTTATACTCCAGTCCTATAAACTTTTGAGTGCTACTTATCCGATATATAAAGAAATAAAATATATATCATCATCATCTTCGTTTAACGTCCATTTTCCTAATATTTTTTTTTTTAAAATATATATATATATATATATATATATATATATATATATATATATATGTAGTGGCACATGGCTTAGTGGTTAGAGCATTGGCCTTGCAATCGAAAGGTTGTGAGTTCAATTCTCAGACCGGGTGATGTGTTGTTTCCTTGAGCAAGACACTTTATTTCACATTGCTCCAGTTTACTCAGCTGTAGAAATGGGGTCCCTATCATTCCACTGCAAAGTGGTCGTGGAGGTCCCACGGCAAAAAAGCACCCAGCACTCACTGTAAATGAGGTTGGTGTTAGGAAGGGCATCCAGAATCAAGCCAGAATCAGTTCCTGTCCCACCCTTGCAAGCAGGGAAAAGTGGATGTAAAATGAAATGATGATGAAATGATGTAGTGAAGGTGCATGTTTTAGTGGTTAGAGTATTGGGTTTGCAATTGGGAGGTCGTGAGTTTGATTCTCGGACCAGGTGATACGTTGTGTTCTTGAGCAAGACACTTTATTTCACTCTACTCCAGTTCACATCACTGATGCCAAGCTGTATCCGCCATTGCCTTTCCCTTGGACAACATCGGTGGCACTTAGAGGAGGCTGGTGCGACAGCACGTCTTCCACAAACAAACCTTGCCCCAAAATTTCTGGGTGCAAACCCATAGTCATTTATAACCGATGGGGGCTTTATAACCGATATGTGTGTGTGTATTTATATTTATGTGTGTGCATGTATATATATATATATTTATATTTCTGCTTTACCAGACACTTGGATTTTACTACTAAGTATACATTATTCCAGTAGGTGTCTATATATAAATCTATAAATATTGTTGTGAGATTTGTTTGTGAGATTTGTTTCATTTTCTCACCAAATTGTTAGTTGCAGTATTCCTGAATAGTTACATTAGCTTTGCAGTCATTAAATCATGGGTTTGATCTCACTGCAGGGTATCTTCAGCAGGTGTCATTTACTCTAGCCGTGTGAGTGAAATTGAGTAAATGGTAACAGGTGTCTGTCTGTTGGACTGTACCTGTAATACTAAAGGTCAACTTTGTCACACAATGTTACACTGAATCTACCTGAGAATTATGTTAAAGGTGCACTCTAAGTAATCAGATGCTTAGCTCCAGATCAACATCGATTGAGCAAACCTAGTATCAAAGGCATCTCAGCTGAGACCATCCTCTCTTTGTGTGTGCCTGTAAATTCATACACACACGTGTGTGTGTGTGTGTGTGTGTGTGTGTTCATATATGCCTGTCCACTTGTTATCTGTCAGAAATTTGAGTTGATTTCATTTTGATGTGAATTAAACTCTAATGCTGATGAAAGTCACACTGTTAATCCTTTCATTACCACATTTCTAATTGCCTATAATTTTGACATTATTTTGAAATTAATAAAACATTTAGAGATTTAGTAAAGTAACTCTCATTATGAAGTTGTTTTTTGGAACATAGCAAAGGTTCTTATATAAAATTATGATGAAATGTTTTTAGATAAGTATGTACACTTTTAAAATAAACAGATTTAAATAATAAAATTAGGGGCAGTTTTTGGTGGTTTAATATCAAAAGGGTTAAATAATTTTTATTTGTGCTGTTTCTAATTTCTTCCATTTTGTTTTCTCCCTTTTTTTGTTGGGGGTGGGAGGTGGGAAGTGGGGGTGTACTTTGGAGACATTCTGTGCTGAATATATAATTGCTACTGAGAATTCTGAACGAAACTAGCAATGGATACTTATGCAATTATTTTTGTTGTGCTCAGGAATAAAACTGTTATTGAATGTAGAAGAAAGGACCTGGAGAAGTAGTAGTGGTGGTGAGGCCATATTTAAAAATGAATGCATTAATTCAGTATTGACTTTATGTAGGCAACCTCAAAGAATATTGGATTGTGTGTTTCTGGTTAATGACATAAATATAGAAATTTGTGTAAATTATAAATACCTTAATTGAGGAAATCCCCAAAGAGACAAAGGAAATTAAAAAGATAATGGGGAAATCATCGTTATTTGGATAATGATAATGGCACCATGTTTTGGTGTGTGGATATATATTTTGAGTGACTTTTAAAAATAGATTTCTATTTATTAACTTAAGCAATATTGTTATTGTATTAAACTTTATGACTCTTTGCATGGCCTGCAGCTTTTAGATGCCATATATGCTGTGTTAATATGTTCACAGTATATACACTATTCTGAAATACCATTAACACATCAAAGCTATTTTATTCCTGCATTTGGTACTTTTATGCAAAATTATCAGTAGAATAATTTGAAAATCTCTTTACTCTTCACATTTACTTTATAATTTTTACTCATTTAAACATTAATAGATTTTTGAATTATTTAGTTCACTGTTCAAAGTACCCTCATTACCATATCTGCTATGATATTTGGTTTCTTTTCCCAAAATATTAATAGATAGATACATTTATTTGATTGTTGTTTGTTGTTGTTCCTACTTGCAATTATTCTCTTCAGTTTGTAGTTGGTTTGATATCTTTGAATTTATGAAGTTATTTTTTTTTTATCAGTTCTTATTCATTTTTAACATGTATAAATTATTTAAAAAATAAAATATTGCAATTTATTTTGTCTTTTTATCAAATCCTATTAAAATACAGTATACTTTAACAAATAAGTCATATTTATCTTTATTTTCATAGACACTAATTTATCTACTTATGGTTCCAGCTCTATATTGATTTCAATTGAGAAACAGTATTTGCCAATATTTTTAGCCTGAATCTAATTGTTTCTACTTAGTATATTCTACTTATTGCGTGTACCATATCTGTTTAAATATACCACTATCTTCTATACTTCATATAAAGGTTACAGCTCACAACTATATAGGTCTAACTAGCCCTCTATGAGGTTGCATCATAGATTTCTTGGTTGTTTTATAAGCAATGGAAAATAAAGTGTCTAGCTAATGATGCAATGCCCAGCAATACCCAGTCCAGCATCCAAAGATATGACCACATCATTGTGAGTCCGACTCTCTAACCACTAAGCTGTGTGTCTTGATATGTATTTCATAGATCAGTATTACAATTCAGAGATATTTTGTTTTCAATATTCCTTGTCAGCTTAGATTAAATGGATTGAGGCATGACAAATATTCAGTGCCTGGTATGCATTCAACATACTGTATAATATTTTTGACTGGAAACCAACCAAGGCATTTTTCCATTTTTGTTTCATCATTGTTAGAATGCCCCCAGTTATTTTCAGTATTCATGTTATTGCTATATAATTATCCATATATTTTTATTTTTTTGTTTTAATATATATTTAAAAAAGAAAATCCTTCTCTCTACTATTTTTTAAATATTTTATTATTATTTTATCCTTTCTGCTTATTTTCTCAGTTGTTGCCACTTGCAATCTTATTTTACACAAAGATTCATGTTTCACCTTTGATATTATACATTCTTTCACTCCTTTCATATGTTGCTTTCATCAACAACATTACACAACCAAATCTTTCATTGTCCAAGAAGTACAGTTATCAAAGGTTTATATCTGCTTACATTTGTTGTAAGTTGTCACATTATAAAAACAAAAAAAAAAAACTAATTCCCAACTCCCCAAACCTAGCTGTTCCCAATAATTTTCTGCTTTTACAAAACTTGAAAATGGCTGCAGCAGCTCGAAGGGGCTCTGAAGGGCCACTATTGAATTTCGTTTTTATGGTATTTAATGGATGGTAGATAAATTTTTCCTTGTCGATAACATGTCAGAAGAGAAGGGGCTCTGCTATTATGAATAACTCCCAGATTGCTACAGATAGCCAAGTGAACTGAGGCATGGGCTGTCCACTACAAAACATCTGCCATCATCATCATCATCACTACTCTATTTTCCATATTTGCATGAATTAAACAGGCTGTCATATTATAGGCCAGGCAGGACAGGTGATCACATCTTGCTCATACGCTCTGATTTTGGCTTGGTTTTTTCTTAATACCAACCACCTTACAGGGTGGACTGGGTGTTTTTTGTAAAGCCATAAATATGGCCATATTACAAGGTGGACTGGATGCTTCAATCATGGCCTTGTTGCAGCCATCTTCCAAGGTAGACTGGGTGTGACCAATGGGCTGTTGGCCCTATATCGTTTCAAATTCACCATTTTTCTTCTATGCTAGCTTATTTTGAGCAGGATATATATTCTTTGATTTCAGTATGCTTTATATATTTTCTTTATCATACATTGCTGTTACCATTTTTAACAATCTGCCTTCTACCTTGTTGGGTACACACATGCTCATGTACACACATACACACATACACACATACACATACACACACACTCAGACAAACAGTTTTTTTTTGTTCGAGTTTTTATTCCATCACATTCTTACTCTGGTTGTTATGTCTTCAGAAGATCTCCCTTCTCAGCGGAGTAGTCCACTTAGGGAGTAGAAACCTCTTTTAAGGAGCTTTCTTGCCATATGAAGGAACTCATTTTATGGATTTTATCATTTTGTACTACATCTGTGCCTCTCTTACATACATAGTCCTTTTTTTCTGTCTGCCTGTCTGTCATCTCACTACATCTCTTGTACACTCCCATCCATAGTTTGCAGTGGTTACTCTATACCATTTGTGCATAGCATGTCAAGTATGGCCATTAATTAATGGCAGCTGAGTTATATATTCTTTTCTGCAAAAAATACTTTAGTATTTGCAAGGTTTTCTTTTAGACATTTTGAAACTATGTTTGAACTGATTCAGCTATGAGGATCTGGTCATTGACACACAGGAAATCCTACAAATCACAAGTGATACTTCAATATAAATATATTGTTATATGACTTAGTAATTGCTCCACTAATCATTTAAGAATCTACATCATTTATGTATAATATTGTTTTCTAGTTAAACTTATGATGATAAGTATTAAACTTTAGAATGAATTTATTGTTGCATGCTCTTTGTTTTTATTTTGAAAAAAATAACTGAGCTGAAAGGAATAACTGTAAAATTGTGTTAGATTGTACTTGGATGGAAATATTGAAGTCAATTATAAAAATTGAAGAATTAGCTGTTTGTAGAAGTTTATATTAAACAAAGGACAATTTTAGAATATTTAAACAATTTATTATAGACTTAGTGTCTTAGATAAACACGTTAACAAAAGAAAAAAAATAGATATTATCTGATCAAAGACAAACTTGTAGCCTTAAACAAAAATTGGCTTTGCCGATCTTTCCGATTTTATCATTGCTACTATCAGAAAGATTTTTGTTTTGGGCTGCTTTACAGATGAACATCCTTTATCGTTGAGGCTGAAGAAACTAATTAGAGATCAGGACTTTTGGCGCCATTTCAGAATATAGTCTTATAAACTTCATGATTCAATATGCTCTAAGAGGAAATTATTCTATGATACCATCTTCAGTTAAAACAGTAATGCTGCTCATTTAATTGCTGCAAATATATAGCAACGTTATTTTTACCATGCATTGCTTTAAATACTGCTTAACCCTTTAACATTTACATTACTCTATATATACTATTGTATTTTCATGGTAAAAGCTTTACCTCACATAATTACCTCACATAATATCGAATCTATGAGATTTTGAAAGTATTTATTTTGAGAACAATACCTTAACATCAGTTTGAGTGACCGGTTACAGCCAGTTTCAACTCTGGCTGGTTTTGGCCGGTTTGAACATTAAAGGGTTAATATGAGAATTTCTGTTTGCATTTTCTGTCCCATCATGCCAGCGGTAAGAACTAACAAAGAAAAAATCATAATGGTTATAATTGTTGTTTTAATGTCCACTTTTCCTGCTAGCAAGGATTAGACTATCCTTGCAATTTAAGTAAAAGAATATAATGTAACTGCTTTCGCTTAAAAAATGGGATAACATAAGGATCCTTAACTCTTTAGCATTTAAACCGGCCATATCCGGCCAGAATTTTCTTACCTCTTTCTGTTCAAAATGGCTGTAACCAGCCCCTCATAATGATGTTAAGGTATTGTTCTCAAAATAAATAATATCAAAATCTCATAGATTTGATATTATGTGAGATACAGTGATAACTCGCAGTACAAGTTTAATTCATTCCATAACCGACCTCATTTTACGAATTACTCATTTTACAAATCAATTTTCCCAATTGAAATTTATTAAAATATAAATAATCTGTTCCAGGCCCCCTAAACCATCCAGAAATTATTTGACAATCATAAATGACAATCATAAAAACATAATAAAAGAGAATGCACAAGAAACGTGTAAACTGGTTTTATTAATTGTATAAAACTTGCTCGTACTGTGGATTTCCACTCGTACTACAAGACAAAAATTCACAGTAAAATCAATGAAGCATTGGGATACTGTGCTTTAACACATCTGTTATATATATATATATGTACATTGGCCTTGCAATTGAAAGGTTGTGAGTTCAATTCTCAGACCGGGTGATGTGTTGTTTCCTTGAGCAAGACACTTTATTTCACATTGCTCCAGCTGTAGAAATGAGATGATAGGACTGGGGTCCCTATCATTCCACTGCAAAGTGGTCGTGGAAGTGCCATGGCAAAAAAAAAGCACCCAGCCCACACTGTAAAGTGGACGTGTAGGCACCACCGAAAAAAAGCACCCAGCACTCACTGTAAATGAGGTTGGTGTTAGGAAGGGCATCCAGCTGTAGAAATCAAGCCAGAATCAGCTCCTGTCCCACCCTTGCAAGCAGGGAAAAGTGGACGTAAAATGATGATATATATATATGGAAAACCGCCTATGGACGCACCCAACCAACCTTACTACAAATATATATATATATATATATATATATATATATATATATATATATATATATATATATATATATATAGAGAGAGAGAGAGAGAGAGAGAGAGAGAGAGAGAGAGAGAGAGAGAGAGAGAGAGAGAGAGAGAGAGAGAGAGAGAGAGAGAGAGAGAGAGAGAGAGAGAGAGTCTGTTTATGAAAAGGCGAGCAAAGTTTTAAAATAAAGTAGAAATATAAGCTTACCCTGTATTTGACTAACAAAGTTAGTCTGATAGTGGGGATTTTTAAAACCCTCTGAATGGAAAAAGGAGTCATTATTAGTGGAAACTATAAGGGCGCTAGATTGGCAGTATTGGTAGAGCATCAGACACTATGCTTTGCAGCATAGAGTTACGGCCCCTTTTGGTCTGAGTTCAAATCTTGCCAAGGTTAACTTTGCCTTTCATCCTCACAGGGTCGATAAAGTAAAGTACCAGTAATGCACTAGGGTAATTGCTGGCATTGTGCCAAAAGTAGAACCAATTATTAGAGGAAACTTTAGTACCTTCTGTTATCCCTGTAATTGAGTGTGCATGGCTTCTGTCATTTAAAAAAAATTACTAAATTGTATACAAATAATTGTTAGATAATTGTTTCTACTTTAGGCACAAGGCCAGCAATTACCCAGTGCATTACTGGTACTTTATTTTATCGACCCCGTAAGGATGAAAGGCAAAGTCAACCTCGGCGGGATTTGAACTCAGATCGTAAAGGGACGTAACTATGCTGGAAAGCATGGCGTCCGACCCTCTACCGATACTGCCAATCCACCGCCCTTTATTATTGTTAGATAATTGTTAGATAATGATAAGTACACAGACAAATAAAGATAGAGACGACATTGCATAAAGTGAGATGCAATGTCAGTGCTACATAAAGATAGAGAAGGAGGTATCCACAAACTGGGGTCTAGTCCAAATGCTTACAAAAAATGGGCTCTACTAAAAGCATTCAAGGACCAGATAAGCCGAATTATGGATGAAGTTATGACGCAAGTAGGTTGCTATGTAATTTATATGCCCAGAATGCAAAAAACCAGAAGAAATAGTTCAGGATATTTTGTTCCATGCTCTAATAATTCTAGTAATGCCCCCTTTGAGAACCTCTGATCTAGACAGTATTTGAACTTAGGTATTAGAAAGCTGGAACAAATGCTGCAAGGTATTTTGTCATATGCTGTAACGACTCTGCTAATTTGTTGCCTAATGCTGTACTGGCTTGAAATTAATTTGAGTACTTAACATTCATGTAGAAATGAATGCGAACTTTAAATTATGAATTTTGATATCATTATTAATGTATTTCAGCCTATGACTTATTAATTCCAGTGTTAGGAGAAATTAGATGATAACTCATATCTAGAAAAGTAATTTGTTTATTTAATCTCATGTCACTGGAAGAAATACAATTTCATTTTGTCACCATTGCTATCCAGTAGGCTAAATTGACTGTACTGCTGAGAAAGCTTCTAGGTGTTGTCATCTGTTTGTCTTCTAGATTGCTTTCAAAGTGACAAACGATCCTGGTATGTATGTTGTTATTATATCCTTTATAATAATAATAAGGTGATAGAATCATAAAAGGTAGTAATGGAAGAAATAGACAGATCTTATTGGCGGAATTTCATATCTCTGGTTCTATGTTCATGTATTTTTGTTTGGCTGCCCTAATAATCTTTTCCTTTTCCTTTTTTTTATTTGCTTATATTTGCTAGAAAACTGTAAACCCTTGATAGTATATATGATGTCATATACTATGGTACAGATTTGTATTGCTGTCTGTGTTAACATTTACAAAGGGTGTAATATAATAATTTCATAGACAGGTTTGAAAATAGTTCCAAATATATACAGGCAACTAAAATGTTTGACACCAGAATGGCATCTGGTGATAAAACTTTACCTTAGAAAGGTCTCCATGATGAGATTGATTAAACTTGTCATGGTGCACAAAAGATTAACCCCCTACTTTAACATGGAAATATTCCTGAAATGTTTGTTGTTTTATATGTAATTTGAAAGTTACAGAGTAAAATCAAACAAGTCATATATAGGACTGACATAAAATTCATTCTGTCTGTAAACTAGGAATTAATAGTGTTTTAAATTAGACAAATGTAAGTTTGGAGTGATGCTTGTTGTGATAATGAGAATGCCTTATGTCCCAAAAGTGTGCTCAAACATCACTACTCTAATGGTACAGGTATGGATGATGTGAGGGAGCATTCTCTTGTGTGTGAGGGACCAAGCACAGGTTGCCTTATAGACCTAATGGATAGAGCATAGAAGACATTGCCTCAGAGGATAGTGAGGGAGATGCATCAGAATAGCCATTCCAACTCGTATGCTTTGCTCCTGCAGGTGGCTAACTCTGTCTTGATAGTAGTGAGTAGGGAGGTGGTCTGCAGATCAAGAACACCAGAAGTCTCCACTGAACAGGTTCAATGGCAAACATTTTGGAGAGTGGCCGATATTTTGACAGTTTGGCTTGAATCTGTTTTAATTGTGAATCAAAAAACTCCAGTTAGAAGGAAATTTGTGAGAGTAATAGTGTTGTAAGTGCATAGTTAAAATAGGTATAATACAGTATGTTAGAAAAGTTGATAAAAATTCTGAATTCATCAGATTGTGTAAACAATATTTAACCCCCTTCTTTTACCACATTTCTTATGAAATATACCACTCATGTGTTTTAACCCTTTAGCGTTTACATTACTCTATATTTACTATTATATTTTCATGGCTTAATCTTACATAATTATCTCACATAATATTGAATCTATGAGATTTTGATATTATTTATTTTGAGAAAAATACTTTAACATCAGTATGAGCAGCTGGTTACAGCCAGTTTGAACAGAAAGAGATGATAGAATTCTGGCTGGATATGGCCGGTTTAAATGCTAAAGGGTTAAATTAATTTAAAAAAAAATTGAGAATGAGGAGTTTTGTAAAATAATGAACATTTGTAATATTGCATTCGTGTTTAAAACATAGCCAAATATGCTCGAGTCTCGAATAACCCTCCACCCTGCTTATTAATTTAGGGATTAGGTAAAATAACTAATTTTGATATTATTAAGCTGTTGTTGGGAACATAACTACGCTAAGGTTATTTCATAAAATTAAGACGGAAGGTTTTTTTAATAAATATAAACAATTTAAAATGGGAGATATTGATCATAGAATCATTGGAGGTTTCCAGAGGGCAGGCAGCAAAAGGGCTAATTTGAATAGTTGGCAGTTTACATGCTGCCACAAGTGCTACATATATCTGTGGCTGAGTCAGTTAGCAGCTTTCAATACCTTCGTCCACCTTGTTTCAAACAAGTACAACGATTGGTAACATACTGTAGCATCAGTCTAAGCCTGTCTGAAGCCAGGAGGCTCATCAGGCCGGTGCTAATCCTGGTTTCCATGGTGTTAAGTGACTGTGACTACAATACTCCCCACTGGACAGAACGTCAGACCATCACATGGTTAAACTCCCAGCTATTGCTGGTACTCATTTTCAGTTGAGTATACTGGAGCAACATGAAAAGTGTTTTGGTCAAGAATACAAAACACAACTTAGTCCAGGAATTGAACCCACAATATGGTCCTAAATCCAACACCCTTACCATTAGGCCACATGCTTCCATAGTAGCACCGTAGAATTAACAAATGATTTTATTGAATGACAGTGCTCAGTTCAATTCCATACTTGGATTAGGAAAGCTACCTGTGATAACACAGTACTACAGCCAGAGTAAGATTGGTCTCATGTGCTTAGTATTATGTAAAGCTATAGATTCTTGTAATTTAGATGAGGATTAATAAACAGAACATTGTTGTGAATGTACATGGCCTAGTGGTTAGGGTGTCTGGCTTACAGTTGTAAGGTCCCGAGTTTGCTTTCCAGACCTGGTGGTGTGTTTTGTCTTTGAGTAAGATGTTTTATTTCACATCGGCCCCCTTCAGCCAGCTTGTCATGATACTGGGCCCTATGCCTTTCCCTTGAACAACATTAGTGGCATGGTGCAAGGAAACTAGCATTCTTAGGTCTTCCACAAAACAGCTTGTACATTAGAAAAGAACTTTCCAGATGGCAAACCCATGATTAGGCACAACAGTCAGGCAGTGTGTATTTTTTGAAATAGTACTAGAAATTTAAACAATATAATTGAACACCATACCAAGCAAGAGCTATCAGTAACATCAACTCAGCATATCCATTTGATTGAAACTGGCATGTGTATCAAATATGTATTATGTGCATGGATGGTTAAAGTTATGGCGAGGAAGAGGCTGTCTTGAAAACACAAAAACTCATTAAAAAGAAATGGTGATAATGATTGTTGTGTTGGTGAGTATCAAAATAACTGTGAGAGTTATATTTATCTTTGTATTTTTTTATTATTTTTTTTTTATTCTATATATGACATTGTTTTATGTCTATGATGTTTTTATTTTTTTATTTTGAGAGTGTGAGTAGAAGACCGACTAGAAGTGATTTAAATCACCTTGTGCATTAAACTTTGTTGATTTAAAGAAGAAAGACTAAGTCAGCTGCTCTTTGTTTTTCTGTAGCTAATTTAACAATAAATGACTTTTAATCAGTTGAGCTATTTGATAACAACAAAAGCAAAACAAAACAAAAAAAAAATCTATCTACAGTATAATTTATTTGGGTTTCATTTCCAGACAGTATTGTTGGTAAATAAAATGAATATATTTGAAAATATACAATTACCAGTAAAAATGTTAAGATACATTATTAACACGCACAATACAATTATATATATTTTTCTAAAAGGAGTTTTAATAGAATTTTGGTTTCAAAATTTCAAGTAGTTACTTTATTGTAATTTTGGATAACGTGATCAAGGAAACTGTTCTGGTGATGATATAACAATAACTGCATTTTGAATTTAACTTAATTCTTTAAAAAATTAACTCTCTTCTCAAATGTAATGGTTTTTATTTTATTTTATGTTTTTTCAATATAGAAATTAGATTTATGTTGATTTTACATTTAGTTTAACACATACACATTACTTAAAAAGCTACCAAAATTAGAAATACAATATATTATAAAAGATCTACCAACTATAAACAAAATCTTTGAGTACATGGAGGTTGTGAAAAGATTCAACAGAACTTTCTACTTACTTTACAGCTTCCCTTGTTTTCCATTTTTTACCCTTTTTTTTTTTTTATGCTTATTTTGCACCCCATTGGTCTTCCCTATTTCAACTTTTTAGAATTTAATTTTGTTTATTTTCTTAAATTTAACTTTTTATTTTTCTATTTCCTTATCTCTGTATATCTTGTTTTTTTTTGTTTCTCAACTGTAAGAAGTACTAGATACGTCTTCATCATGGATTACTAGTGATATACGAACATTTAACTCTTTAGCATTTACTTTAATCTATATTTACTATTTTATTTTCACAGTAAACACTTTACCTCACATGATATCGAATCTAAGAGATTTTGATATTAGTTATTTTGAGAACAATACCTTAACATCAGTATGAGCAGCTGGTTACAGCCAGTTTGAACAGAAATAGCTGACAGAATTCTGGCCAGATACAACCGGTTTAATAAAATAAATAAATAAATAGATATCATATTATTCTTTAATATTTATTTGTGTGGATATATGGTAGTTGTGGTGGTGTTGATAACAATTTACATGACTGTTTCATTGGAAGGAGGGAAAAAACAATTATATTTTAGCTTATAACACTTTAACCAATCATGCAAACAATAAAATATACACATCTATTTTATGCATGTGTGCCCCTCAGCTTGAGAAATTCAATGTAATGGAAATTATTGCTCTGATTTTCTCATTGTGAACGGCATTCAAGTCGTCATCATCATCATCATCATCATCATCATCATCATCATCATCATCATCATCATCATCATCATCATCTTCGTTTAACGTCCATCTTCTACGCTAGCATGGGTTAGACGTAATGTTGTTACATCTTGGATTTAGGGAAAAAAACATTATGGAAATTATTTGTTAGATGCCTGCATGTTTATATTAGGTTGGATACAAAGTCCTGTTCCATTTTGAGCAAGTAAAGGAAAAGATGTTTATTTGTTTATGATAGTTATATTCAATGAAGATAATATTTTCCTCATTTAAAATAACATAATTCCATCTAACTGGCAATTTGTTGATCCCTCTGGCATAAAATTTTTCAGGTTACGAAGCAAAGAATGATTCAATATTCATTTGTATATTTTCTTGATTTGTAAACTATTTTCCATTTAGAAAATGTTGCAATTATTTGAACAGATGATAATCTGATCGAGAAAGGTCAGGTGAATAAGGAGGATAAGGCAAAACTTTTATATTAAGTGTAAGAAGTTTGTTCTATGTACTTCAGGCAATATGTGGTCTTGCATTGTCATGTAAGCATAACACACCTTTACGATTTGCCAATGCTGGTGGCTTTTTCTGTAAATTTTGATTTAAGGATTCTAGTTGGTGACAATACTTAGCATTAATTGTCTCACCTGAGTTCAACACTTCATAATAGACAAAACCCTTCTTATCCTACCAGTTACAGAGCATAACCTTTTCTGGGTGTAGTCCTAGTTTGGATGTAGTTTCCACGTTGGCCTGTGTTGCAAGAGACATTTTGGACGTAAAGTTTTACAACTGGATATTCTCCCTTACCCGAACCCTTTTAGCTCCTTCTTATGACATACAGGGATACAGTGTACTTATTTTAAATAATTGGGTAGGATATGTATGGCTGTTATATATGGGAATATTCTATATACTTCTATGATATTCTGATTATCACACAAAATATCAAAAGGGTAAAAATAGGTTACTAGAGGGCTGGAAAATTATTGGGGATTGATTTCAGGATTGAATTCTTGTTTCAATTACTGAGTGTAGAACCAATTAGTTAGTCAGAGCAATTATAGAATTTGGAAGATAAGCCTTTCAATATTTGCTTAGCGGAGGATCTAAGTTAGTACAATGATTCCATTATCATTGAATTTATGATAATAATTACATCAGGGTATCACCATAATTAAGTTCTCCAGGTTTTACATTCTCTAATCACACAAGTTCAGTTCCAGGTTTATCTTAATGCAGTTTTTGAAAGAGTTGAACCTGATGTGTATTGAAGATTCATGGTGAATTTAGTTAACACTTTCCCAGTGTCAAAAACCTTTAGTTAGAATCTTTTCATGACTGTAGTTAAAACATTGTCTTACAGCTTAACATTGGGAATGGCAACAATATTTACATCTCTAAAATGTAATTATATCCTATTAACCCTTTAGCATTTAAACCAGCCGTATCCGGCCAGAATTCTCTCACCTCTTTCTGTCCAAACCTGCTGTAACTGGCCACTCATACTTACATTAAGTTATTGTTCTCTAAATAAATAATATCAAAATCTCATAGATTCGATATATTTTTTTCTACTTTTAGCACAAGGCCAGCAATTACCAGTGTATTACTGGTACTTTATTTTATCGACCCTGTAAGGATGAAAGGCCAAGTTAACCTCGGCGGGATTTGAACTCAGATCATAAAGGGAGGTAACTCTATGCTTCAAAGCATGGCGCCCGACCCTCTACCGATACTGCCAATCCACCGCCCAAAATCTCATAGATTCGATATAATGTGAGATAATTATGAGGTAAAGTCTTTACCACAAAAATACAACAGTAAATATAGAGTAATGTAAATGCTAAAGGGTTAACCCTTTAACATTTAAACTGGCCATATCTGGCCATAATTCTCTCACCTGTTTCTGTCCAAACCAGGTGTAACTGGCCACGCATATTGATGTTAAAGTATTGTTCTCCAAATAAATAATATCAAAATCTCATAGATTCGATGTTATGTGAGATAATTATGAGGTAAAGCCTTTACCATGAAAGTACATCATCATCATCATCGTTTAACGTTCATCTTCCACGCTTGCATGGGTTTGGACGGGAGTTTTCCCACTTGAGGCAAGATTTGTTGTCCTGCTCGTATAGGACTGTCTGGCGGGTTTTATACAGCTGGATGCCCTTCCTAACACCAACCACGTTTACAGTGTGGACTGGGAGGTTTTTACCGTGTTACCTACACGGCCACATTTCAGCGTGGACTGTGTGTTTTTTTTGTTGTGACACCTACACGACCTCATTTGTTTCGGACTGGATGTTGTGGTACCAACATAACTTCACATTTAAGGGGGTGGTGTGGATGGGGTGGGGGTAGTGGGACGGGGGTGTATTTTGTTAGAGGTGCCTACTGACTGTAGGTTTCGCTTTGTACAATAGTATATATAAAGTTGTAAATGCTAAAGGGTTAAGGGCTTTAGAAATGAATGAAATTAGTTAGCTGTCTAATCATTTTGTTACTATATTTATTTGTAATGAAAGACACTGCTTATGATTTTCAAATAATTTTGAAAGCAATCAAGAATTTGAGTGAATTTAATAAAATAGCTAACTTTCTCATTGTTAATTCTTTTGATGTTAAACTGCTTGAACCCTTTCCCGACTCTGTGACCCAAAGTTATTTATTTTAAAGTGTCCCCCACCCCCACACTATCAAGCGTGAAACTAATAATAATATTTATACTGCGTCTTTGTTTTTCTGTTTTTTGTTCTCTGTTTACTTAAAAAAAAAAAAAAATATATATATATATATATATATATATATATACGAGGTAACAAATAATAGTTATATCCAGTCCCCTTAGGTGTAGTCCAGTTAGGGTATTCCGGGTAGTGAATGATATCAACACTAGGCTTGGTTTGACTCAACAAGGCGTATTCATAGTGATGTTGCGAGTACGCTGTAATTCCTATGTTGTAAAACTTGGAGTAATAATAAATCAGGAAAGAAGATTGACATGGTTTGCAATACAAAAAAGGTTTTTAATCTCATTGCTGACAATTGTTTCTCTGAACTGGTAGGTCTAGAGATCGCTATTCGCTTGTTTTCACGTTACTCGATCACCAATACAAAATTATAACCAGTCAGTTCTTCGGAGCATGCGAGAATGAAGAGAATATACAGGCGATCGAGTAACGTGAAAACAAGCGAATAGCGATCTCTAGACCTACCAGTTCAGAGAAACAATTGTCAGCAATGAGATTAAAAACCTTTTTTGTATTGCAAACCATGTCAATCTTCTTTCCTGATTTATATATATATATATATATATATATATATATATATATATATACAGTATCATCATCATCATCATTTTACGTCCGCTTTTCCCTGCTTGCAAGGGTGGGACTATATATATATATATATATCGTTTCTGGATTTGTTTAGTAAGATTCTTTATCTGAAAACGTGTGTTGAAACCGATATTGTTATGCTTTGGGAGGGTCATGTTGCCAATTAGAAACACACGCACCAGTTACTTTCACTCCAATTTATTATAAATTAAATTTATAAATTTAAGAATTTATAAATTTCCGGTTGGTTGGTTGGTTCCACAACCGGACGGTTGTTCATATATTGTCAAAGTTCTTTTGTCACACATTCTGTGACCTCTTCAGTGACTGGGGATTCTTCTCTTTGTTTTGTGCCTCTCCTTTGTTCTGTCCTACACTGTCCACCAAGATGGCATAGAACAGAACAAAGGAGAGGCAGCACTTCTCTCTCCACCCCCACCTTCCTTTCCAAGTGAAACTTGAAGAAGTTGATGAGGGATTGTAATAATAATAATAATAATAATGATAATAAAATTATTGTGTACAGTGCTCAGGTGCACTACAACTCATCAAAGGTGCATGTATAGTACATAGAATAATTGTTTCTACTTTACGCACAAGGCCAGCAAATACCCAGTACATTACTGGTACTTTATTTTATCGACCCCGTAAGGATGAAAGGCAAAGTCAACCTCGGCGGGATTTGAACTCAGACTGTAAAGGGACGTAACTATGCTAGAAAGCATGGCGTCCAACCCTCTACCGTATAGTACATAGAATAATGTACAAATGTCAGGAAAGTGAACAGTGTATGAGTCATCTTATACACAGATTTAATTAAAAATATGGTAATGGAATGGTTAAGCTGGTATCTGGACCTAATTATGTTCTTACATAAAATTATGATGGAAGGTTTTTACAGTAGACGAATATCCAAAATCCAGGGCCTTCTCATTCCTATTGGAGGCACCCCTTCCTGGTTGACCAACACAACTTTCTATATTTGGCCAAATTAAACCATGTACGACCGACCCGAGCAAAAACACAAGATGGCCGACAGACCGACACACACACACATGGCCCAACTGACCTTGTCATATCAGATCAAATCATCATGCCATTTGGATATTGGCCACCCTCTGGTTCTTCTCCACTGTCTTGTTGTCCACTCTGTTATTCAAATAGTCAACCTGTTGTCTCTGAAATGAGAGATGTGGCCAGCCTTTCTATGTTTGCCCTTCGTGATAGTCTCGATTATGTCCTTCATGCCAGGTCTGCTGAAACCCTTTAGAATAAACACTTCTGTATCATAATAGAATCAAGGGTGGTTTCATGTTCTTTGGTATCAAAATGGTTAACATTGTGTTGCAACAATATATCATCATCATCATCATTATTATTATTATTTGAGAAGGCAGGGGATTGGCAGTATTGGTAGAGGGTCGGACGCCATGCTTTGCCGCATTGAGTTACAGCCCTTTATGGTCTGAGTTTAAATCTCACCAAGGTTAACTTTGCCTTTCATCCTTACAGGGTCGATAAAATAAAGTACTAGTAATGCACTGGTACTTTATTTGCTGGCCTTGTGCCAGAAGTAGAAACAATCATTATTATTTAATGTCTGCTTTCCCTACTAGCAATGACTGGATTATATGTGCTCTCTAAAATAATATTCTAGAAAGAATTTTTGAAATCCTTTATAAATCTATGATTTTAGCTGTTTTAAATGTGCTGTGCTATTTGCCAGGCATAATTTGCATATAACATCAACAAATAGAATATAATTTTGTTTGATATGTAGGAAAGCCATACAGGTATCTTCTCAGATTTCAATGATGTATGCCCTACCGGTTCTTCAAATTTGTAAAGCTTATATTTATGTTACATTAGGATACTTTCTTTATGCTGCAAATAATTGATTCAAATGCCTTCAGTAAATGTGACTTGACTAATTGATAAGGTTTATCCTAATTTATTGATAAGCAATGAAAATTTGAAATGTAAGTCAAGTTTGAGAGCTTCTTAGAATTATAGGAGCTACACATAGGAGAGAAAATTAATTAACCTAGATGTGATGAGAAAAGCTAATATGAATTGCAAATACAGTCTGGACTTTTACAACTAGTGGCTATCTTCCTTTAGGTGTGGACAAGCAGATCTGTGGCATATGAACTGTCACTCAATGCTTATACAACACATATAGTGAGCATGCTAAGGTTCTTGTCAGTTTCTCTTAATATGATAGTGGTAATTAATTATTTATTTATTCCAACCCTTGGCAGCATGGGAAATAAAATGTAAAACTGTAGATGATGATGATGATGATGATGATGCTGATGATGATTCTAATAGTTTTTCAAAGGCAAAATATTTGCCAGCCAATTTTAATTCCAGAAGACATTGGATATTGGTGAACATATCTTATTTTGTTTTGTGGTAAACTGTTATTCAGCTTTTAGCCTTTTGAACACTGGTCATATTTAGATAAATCACACCACATTCCTTAAATTTTTTCTTTGTTTAGTTTTTTTAAGTATACACTGAAACTATTGTTCTTGAAATAAATCTTTATAACATCATTTTGGCAGTATCAGTAGACTATCAGACAACATAATTAACCCTTTAACATTTACATTACTCTATATATACTATTGTATTTTCATGGTAAAGGCTTTATCTCACGTAATATCTCATATAATACCGAATCTACGAGATTTTGATATTATTTATTTTGAGAACAATACCTCAACATCAATATGAGCGACCAGTTACAACCAGTTTGAACAGAAAGAGGTGAGAGAATTCTGGCTGGATACAGCTGGTTTAAATGCTAAAGGGTTAATGGCATGTAGTTACAGCCCTTTATGTTCTGAGTTCAAATCCTGTTGTGGTTAGCTTCGCTTTTATCCTTATAGGGTGGATAAAATAATGTACCAGTAATGAAGCGTGGTCGATTAAATTGACTTTTCCCTCCCACCAAAATTGTTGGCCTTGTGCCTAAATCAGAAACCATTATTACTGGTTAGAATTCTTGAAACTTCATATTGAAGAGAAGAATCATTTCTTTATCATTTAGCCAAAGGAGGAAGGAGGGAGTCAGTATCAACACTGGAAAGGTTATTACAAACATTCTTCATATTTCCCAGCCTGTTCACTTGAGTTTGCTTTTATGATTAGCTAAGCACTACAGTCCAGAAACCCAGACGTTTGTTGATTTAACACCTCATTACAGGACATAGCCCCATTGAAAATATTATTCTTATGTCTATCTCAGTAACCCTTTAGCATTTAAACTGGACATATCTGGCCAGAATTCTTTCACTTCTTTCTGTTCAAACCAGCCCTAACTAGTCACTCATACTGATGTTAAGGTATTGTTCTCAAAATAAATAATATCAAAATCTCATTGATTCAATATTATGTGAGATATTATGTGAGATAAAGCCTTTACTGCGAAAATACAATAGTATATATAGAGTAATGTAAATGTTAAAGGGTTAACACCTCATTGCAGGACACAACCCCATTGCAAAACACCTCATTGCAGGACACAACCCCATTGCAAAACACCTCATTGCAGGACACAACCCCATTGCAAAACACCTCATTGCAGGACACAACCCCATTGCAAAACACCTCATTGCAGGACACAGCCCCATTGCAAAACACCTCATTGCAGGACACAACCCCATTGCAAAACACCTCATTGCAGGACACAGCCCCATTGCAAAACACCTCATTGCAGGACACAGTCCCATTGCAAAACACCTCATTGCAGGATACAGTCCCATTGCAAAACACCTCATTGCAGGATACAGTCCCATTGCAAAACATCTCATTGCAGGATACAGTCCCATTGCAAAATACCTCATTGCAGGACACAGCCCCATTGCAAAACACCTCATTGCAGGACACAGCCCCATTGCAAAACACCTCATTGCAGGACACATCCCCATTGCAAAACACCTCATTGCAGGACACATCCCCATTGCAAAACACCTCATTGCAGGACACAACCCCATTGCAAAACACCTCATTGCAGGACACAGTCCCATTGCAAAACACCTCATTGCAGGACACAGTCCCATTGCAAAACACCTCATTGCAGGACACAACCTCATTGCAGGACACAGTCCCATTGCAAAACACCTCATTGCAGGACACAGTCCCATTGCAAATATTTTTATGTCTATCTCATTAACAAGTAAATATTGACAGGTTATGCCTACCATCTAAGTACAATACATTCCATTAGATGGGATTCCATACAATTTACAGGAACAAGCCTAGTTCTTCTGATGGACTGCTGTACAGTTTCTGTCTACCTAATTTCAGTTACAAAACAGGGCATATAGAAACACTTGTTCAAGGTGCTGTGCAGTGGCATCAAACCTGGAACCAATTTATTACCATAAACTAAAATTTTTAGCCATATAACTATGCTTGTGCTCACTGCAAGCCAGTGTGTGCTTGACCTGTTGGAAGCAACAGCCAAATATCCCTCAAACTAAGACAAGAACCCCCCCCCCCCAAAAAAAAACAAAAAACAAAAAACAAAAACAAAAAAAGAAAAAAAAAAAAAACAGAGTTTGCAGCTCATATCTATTGAAGTTGCATCTTGTACAAGGTCTTTTGGGCGTTTTGATTTTAGGGCCACTGGTGCTATTGAAAATCAACATGAAATAATGTATTTTGCCAAAGAACACAATGTGTCACTCAGTCCAGAAATTGAACTCACAATCATATGATTGAGAGTTCAGCATCCTCACCACTATGTACACTCATTGGTAATAAAAAAAAAAAACTATAAGAGACCACATTGAATAATGTAGTATGAGGAATACAAAAAAAAAAAGCTGCTGTCACCATGACTGGAATGTTAAACAATAACAATTAGCCTAAAGCACTCTCTCACTTTTTTCTTTCTCTCCTTTCCTCTCCCCCTTCCTCACTCCTTCTTTCTCTTTTTGCCCTTTTCATTTTTCTTTTTATAATAATTGTTTCTACGTTTGGCACAAGGCCAGCAATTATCTCAGTGCATTACTGGTACTTTATTTTATCGACCTCGTAAGGATGAAAGGCAAAGTTAACCTTGGCGGGATTTGAACTCAGATCGTAAAGGGCCGTAACTCTATATTGCAAAGCATGTCGTCCGACCCTCTACCGATACTGCCAATCCACCGCCCTATAATAATAATAATAATTGTTTCTACGTTTGGCACAAGGCCAGCAATTATCTCAGTGCATTACTGGTACTTTATTTTATCGACCCCGTAAGGATGAAAGGCAAAGTTAACCTCGGCAGGATTTGAACTCAGAATGGGAAGGGCCGACATGTAGAGGACAATACAAAGACACAGACAGCGGGGGTTTACAATAAACTCGAGTAAAAGTGCACAATAGCAAGACTAATTTAACAATGAAAGTATAAACATAACAAAATAAATATTCCCAAATATTAGGTGAACCATCTAGGGGCAATTCAGGTACCCCACCAATCCTGAACCACCAGACACTTCTAGGGCACCCGGGGAGGGCACCCCTCTCCTCCTCAAATTCACCAGCCTACAGGCATATGGTCAGAGTAGGCCCACTCACACGGGCCATTATCGCCACATTCATCCACTTTTTTAACAAATTTACTGGTGTACAGCACCCTCACCTTCCTTTCCAAGTGAAACTTGAAGTTGATGAGGGATTGTAATAATAATAATAATAATAATGATAATAAAATTATTGTGTACAGTGCTCAGGTGCACTACAACTCATCAAAGGTGCATGTATAGTACATAGAATAATGTCAGAAAATTGAAATAATTATACCTGTTCTTTTCTCTCTCTCATTTCTTTTTCTTAAAAGGCAAAGTGTATGGAGAAAGATAATGCTTATTATTGAAGCATTGGTATTAAATGTTAACCGTTTTCATTGCTAAATTTCTAACAAAAATGCACACTCTATGTTTTTCAATAAAATCTTAGAATAATATGGAACATCTTTTTGTAAAATAGTTATACCCTTTTTTGTTTATAGATATATGAATGTAGTATTTGAATTATAACATAACATTCTTACATAAATCTATGGTAGAATTGTTTTTAGTTACAAAACTACAGGTAAATACAGTAGAATATAAAATTATTTAAATTTCATCATATTAAATCTCATATAAAATGAGGTACTAACCAATATGCAGTTAGGATATATAACAGAATTGTAGTATTAGATTTTCAGTTGAACTTGAATGCTTATAAAATAGATTTAGAAAACTGCGAAATAAGATAAACACCTACATAAATACACACACAAATCCATAAATACACGCATACATACTATAACGAGGAAAAGATTCACTAATATAATTAAGCAGAATTTTTCTCACTTGTTTCAGATCAATTGAAATTTTAGATAAATAAGAAATTGAAAAATATATAAATTTGAAAATAAAGTATTTGATAAAATTAAATTATATACACAAATTTAGTAATATTTCATTCATGTAAAATAGTAAAGTATGTTACTGTATAATGTAATATTACAGAATGCATATTTGGAAAGTGGTTTCAATTGATTGTCCACTGGGAGCTTTCCGTTTCTGATCACTTTCCTAGCTACAATTTCTTGCAACCATTGATTTTTGTTTTTTGAAGATTGTCTGAATACAGAGAGATATCTCTGTGTGACTGACATATATTGTTAGAAACCTACCTGGTCTTTTTGTTCCATCATCCCTTTGTCAATGTACTGACTTTTTCCTGGTTGTTAACTCTTAACATCCTGTATCACATGAAACCACACTAGTAACATATCGCTGAAAAGTACAAAACAGCACTATGACTCCATCACATTAAACATTATTAAAGTCTTTATTTTAATTTACTGTGTATTTTTACAATTATAAATATACTTCAAACTAACCTTTTTATACATGTTCTACTAAATCATTACACTATGTTAAGACAACAGTGTTGTAGTTTGCTTCAAGCATTGTGGAATAGGAAATACAAATGTAAATAAGTTTAATATTTGAAAGCCCTACAATGCATACAAGATTAAAAGTGCTAAGGTAATAGGAGTTATAGAGGAAAGAGTGAGGACAATAGAATTTTACCTTAGCAAATATATTTATCTCAAATATTTTTGGGTTTAAAAACCCATTATCAAGAGAAGATCCATGTGCAGGTGTTCAAAGAGCAATCGGAGAAGAGTTGTTTGGCTGGCAGATTTAATTTAAGAATGTTAAGAGTTTGTATCTAGGAGGGTAGTGTTTTCAGTAAGATGTTATAATGTTATTCCTCATATGGTGAAGTGCTGTTGGTATCTTGTATATGCAAATACTGACACATCTTCAAAAGCTGTTGTCTGGTCATGATATTTGGAACTGGGATTTACCAAAACGTTCATTGATTCTCCAGTAGTTGATTATATTAGACAGCTTCTTAATGTCCATTATTATGTTTACTGGTTAAAGGGCAGTGTCGGTAGTGGGTCGGACGCCATGCGTTGATGTATAGAGTTACGGCCCTTGCCATTCTGAGTTCAAACCCCGCCGAGCTTAACTTTGCCTTTCATCCTTACGGTGGTCGATAAAATAAAGTACCAGTAATGTGCTGGGTAATTGCTGGCCTTGTGCCTAAAGTAGAAACAATTATGTTTACTGGTGGATTGGCAGTATCGGTAGAATGCCAGACACCATGCTTTGCAGCATAGAGTTATGGCCCTTTACGTTCTGAGTTTGAATCCCCCCCGCGAGGTTAGCTTTACTTCTCATCCTTACGAGGTCGATAAAATAAAGTACCAGTAATGCACTGAGGTTAATTGCTGGCCCTGTGCCAATTATCATATTTACTGCAAAAAGTGCCCAAATTCATCCAGTTTTTCATCTAATTCTTTTTCCGTTTCTTCTTCTTCTCACTCTCTATCTTTCTATTTCATCTTTTATTTCTCCTATGATGAAGGACTAGTGTTCAAAACGTTAAGACTCTCTTCCTATTTTTTCAAGTGTTAAACTAATTTATTTCTTTATTGTACAGTGTCATTTGCTTTGTTATTTCTCTTTACTTTTTACATACATGTATAAGGGCACTGGTTTGTTTTTGTCTGTCAAAAGTTTGCGACTCAGCAAGCGGTGAACCCTGCCTACAGTTCCTCACGTCGTTTACATTCATAAAGTGACTAAAGATTAAAACAAATGTAATATATTTACGGTTAGGGTTAAGAGACGAGCTAAACATACAGAGAATAAAAAAATTGAATAGAGAAGAAAAATATTGAGTAGCATGGATATTTATCACGAATATGTTCCAATAATTTTTCGAGGATCTATAGGCAAGGTTCACCGCTTGCTGAGATGCAAACTTTCACTTTTGACAGACAAAAACAAACCAGTGCCTGTATAAGACCCTAGTCTATCTTATTTTTTTCTACGTCTATGTTCCTTTAAATTTGAAGATTTTAATACTGAATGTGAAACTGATATCCATTTGCTTCAAGTATAAAATGTAGAAACTATCATAATAACGTTGTTGAGAGGGGAATATAACTGAACATTTTGAGAAGACAAATTTCATGTTATAAGAAAATGTCAGCTGATATTCAGCAAGTGTTTATCTTGTTGAAATTGCATATTATCACTAATGTAGTAATGAGATTTATATCAATATTCCTATTTAAACGTGGGTGGTATCATGTGAATTGTTAATATAGGGCTCTTGAACAGTTTTGAGTGGTGTTAGATCGTTTGTAACGAAAGTGTTAAAATGTTCCAATACTAATTATGTGTACCTAGTATCCCTACACATATCCCTACACGTTGCAAGAAGCAACTAAAAATTGTTAGTGTCTGGAAGAACATCCAGCTGGAAAACATTGCTCCCAAAAAGTCCTGTATAACCCATGCCAACATAGAGAAGTCAACATAAAAATGATGATGATGATAATGACTAGTTAGAAGCAAGTTGAATTTTGGCTATTGCATTTGCAATAATAACTGAATGTCTAGCCACCTCTCCAAATCACTTATTAAAGACATCAGTTGAAATATTGGTTTCAGATTTAGGCACACGGCCAACAATTTTGGGGAAGGAAAAGTTGATTAAATCAACTTCAACGCATTACTGGTACTTTATCTTATCGACCCTATGATAGGGATGAAAAGTAAAGTTAACCCTGGTAGGATTTGAAGTCAGATCATAAAGGGACGTAACCCTTTGCCATAAAGCATGTTGTCTGACGTTCCACCGATACTACCAATCCACAATATTGGGTAAAAATCACTGTATTTCGGTGGAAAATGGTTATGTCTGTGGAACAACTGAAAAGGCATGAGAAATAGTAATGATGTCAGATCTGAAGATGTTGGGTGCCATGGATGAGACAATACTAGATTAACCCTACTCATACCAAACCCACATGAAACTCCCCCTGGTTCTATGATACCAAACTCTTTCTTTCATAGGGTTTCTTTTCTTCTTCTCTCCACTTATTCTTGAGAGGATTGTGGGGGCAGAGTCCTCAACCACTCCCTCTAGTGGGGCTTGTCAGAAGCAACTGTCTCCAACTGATCCGGTTGGATCCCCAAGCATGACCAACTAAGCTCATGGTTGTTATCCAACCATCTTGCTCGGGTCTACCCCTGGGTCTCTTGCCTGTTGGTTTTGCCTGTAAAATCTGTCTAGTAATTCTTTTCTGAGACATTCTATATTGTTTTATAGTGTACATATTTAAATTTAAACCTTTGTTCATAATTTTATGTAAGAATAAGTTTGTTCTAAACACCAGTTTAACTTTTAGCATCCTGAATTGTATCAAAACAGAGTAGCAAATAAATATAAACAATTTAATTGAAGAATTAATAGCTGCTAAGAATATTTTGCTTTTGAAGATGTTTGTGATATATGTATGATAATGTCTGACTAATTATACTGAATTTATTTTTAACATTTTTCTTTATATCATATATTTTGAGTGTTCCATAAATTAACAACCAACTATAGACAACATTAATTTTAGTATAATTTGACAGCATTGCGTCAAATATTAAAGTCTTTAGTCTAATACTACATATTTTCACTATGGTTTGCCCGCAATAAACATTTGAATTAACCCAAAAATATTTGAGATAATTAAATTTGCTAAGGTAAAATTCTATCATCCTAATTCTTCCTCTATAACTCCTATTACCATAGCACCTTTAATCTTGTATGTATTGTAGGGCTTTTCAACTTATTTAACCCTTTAGCATTTACATTACTCTATTGTATTTTTGTGGTAAAGGCTTTATCTCACATAATATCGAATCTACGAGATTTGGATGATGTTATTTATTTTGATAAAAATACCTTAACATCACTATGAGTGACAGGTTGAACAGAAAGAGGTGAGAGAATTCTGGCCAGATACAGCTGGTTTGAATGTTAAAGTATTAAATTTGTATTTCCTATTCTACAATGCTTCAAGCAAACTCCAACACAGTTAATAAAACTATTTTTAGGCATCTTCTATTAAATTATTACAGGATGTTAAAAGCTAAAAATGTAAAAGTTTTATTAGTAAATTCCTAGAAATTCTTGATTATTTTCAAAATTATGTGAAAATCATAGGTAGTGTCTTTCATTTGGAATTTAATAATGAAAGGGTTAAGACAAATCCAGAAAGTCTGTACTAATACAGACTAACCGAACTAAGGTTAGCATGTTAAATACCTAATACTAGAATTCGTACAAATGTCTGCATAAGTGAACTTTTCCATCAAATATCATTATGAAAATATAAAGATGTTGAATAAGCAAATTCTATTCAAATCTTATAAGCATTGTTTCCAAGTACAGTGAAACCTGTAGTGTCTTTAGAACTTCTATATTGACGATACTACTGGAAACACAAAGTTATTCTTGTGACAAAACTAATATAAAATAAACATTACTTCTTTATTATAAATATTGCAAATAGCTATTTATGTAAAATATAAAGTAGTTACTTATTTCTCTTGTATCTCACACCATAGTTTTCTATTTTACCAAACTTTGTATTATATTATATTTAAAATGTAATTGTTCATGTCTTTATTTAACTGCCTTCGACTTATATATATGTGTGTGTATATATACATATATATATATACAGGGTGCGGACGATATTTGTTCGCAAGATTACTGTCTAGGAAGAAGTAACACAGTAGTTTTATTTTTTATATATATACATATATACATATATAGATACATAGATATACATATATAGATACATAGATATACATATATAGATACATAGATATACATATATAGATACATAGATATACATATATACATACATATATATACATACATATATATACATATATACATACATACATATATACATACATATATACATATATACATATATATACATATATATATATATATATATATACACATATATATATACATATATATATATATACATATATATATACATATATTTATACATATAAAAAAATACTAGCTCTTTCAATTGCGCAGAGGGTTCTATAGAAATAGTGGACAGTTTCCGTTACCTGGGTGATAAAATCAGCAGTGGGGGAGGGTGCTCTGAAAGTACAGTAGCTAGAGTCAGAACTGATTGGAAAAAGTTCAGAGAGCTTATACCACTATTAGCTGCTAAAGGGTTCTCCCTAAAAATGAAAGGCAGGTTGTACGATGCCTGCATACGAACAGCAATGTTGCATGGCAGTGAGACCTGGGCATTGTGTGCAGAGGATATACGCAGACTAGAGAGGAACGAAGCTTGCATGCTCCGCTGGATGTGTAACAGTAATATACGTGAACGGCAAAGCATAAACGAACTAAGGAAAAAATTAGAAATAAGAGGGATCAGATGTTGTTTACTCGAGAGAAGGCTACGTTGGTATGGACACGTGATGCGCATGAAAGTCGATAGCTGTATAACAAAGTGCAGGGCAATAAAGATAGACGGTAGCCACGGAATAGGCAGACCTAGAAAAACCTGGGACGAGCTGATAAACTCCGACCTCACACACTTACACCCCTCCAAGACAATGTCACTGGACCGAGACCTTTGGCGGTACTCAGTAACAGAGAAGACCCGCCTTACCTAAATACATAGTAAAACCTACTACAGCCAGTAGGCATCTAACAAAATACTATTATTTCTGTCTATTTGCAACAGTTTTCAACATTTCTTTGAAAGAACTTGTTGTAAAGGAACCCCCCCCCCCCGAAAATGCTTATGTAATAGTTGCTAAGTAAAGTGTATTTATTTAACCCTTTAGCCATATCCAGCCAGAATTCTCTTACCTCTTTGTGTTCAAACCGGCTGTAACTAGCCACTCATACTGATGTTAAGGTAATTGTTCCCAAAATTAATATCAAAATCTCATAGATTTGATATTTTATGAGATATATGAGATAAAGCCTTTACTGTGAAAATACAATAGCATATATAATATAAATGCTAAAGGGTTAAAAGAGGCCTGGAAATGCTACTGTGAGAGGTTGATGAATGTGGAGAATGAGTGGGAGGAAGAAACACTACCCCAAATAGACTCAACCTCAATAAACTGTTATGTTAACCCTTTGGAAATAGTTGCTGAGATGCTGTAATCATCTGGGGAAGTGGGAGCTGAGTTAGTCAACCGCATAATCAATCAGGTAATACACGATGGGGTCATGCTGGCATAGCAGCATACTCATTAATTGCTACAAGGTAAAAGGTGATGTTATAGGAAGAAGCAACTACAGAGGCATAAAACTAATGAATCAAGTTATAAAAATGTTATGGGAAAGTGTTAGTAAAACTAATTAGGAAAGTGTCAAATTAGATGAGATGCAGCTTGGTTTCATGCCTGGAATGAGAATTACAGATGTTCTCTTCTTAGTGAGAGAACTACAAGAGAAGTTCCTAGCTAAGTTTAAGCTGCTATACCTAGATGATTTCATATCATAGCATCGGAGGCAGTTTCATGTGGGTTGGTATCAAAACCATTGAAGTGTCCCATATTAAAATGAAACCTTCCAGCATAGTTTTATTTCAGAAACTGTTACGTTATGTTCTAAACACCAGTTTAACTTGATCACCACAAAACCACTTGAAACTGCCCCTGGTTCTATGATAGTAATCTATTTATTTTAATGTGTTTATGTTTATCTAAAACTTTCCAAAATAATCCTATGTAAGAATATTTAAGTTACATTCCAAATACCAGTTTAACCCTTTAGCATTTACATTACTCTATATTTACTATTATATTTTCATGGTAAAGTTTTCATCTCACATAATATCGAGCCAACAAGATTTTAATATTACTTATTTTGAGAACAATACCATTAACATCAGTATGATTGGCCAGTTACAACTAGTTTGAACAGAAAGAGGTTAGAGAATTCTGGCCAGATATGGCTGGTTTAAATGCTAAAGGGTTAATTAGGAGACACTTATATTACTGGAGTAATATAATTTAATTATTTTCAAAATGAATTGAAAATTATATGCAGTATCTTTCATTAGAAATATAGTACTGAAAAGGTTAATAAGGAAAAAAAAAGTTACTTTACTAAATATTTTCAAATTTCTATTTTTAAAATTCATTGAAACAGGTTGAATTTAAGAAATCTCCTTTACTTTCTCCTTCCTCCAAACGGACAGGTTGGCCCGAAGAAAGTAAGATGGGTGAAAGCTGAATATTGGCTTTGTTGTATTTATGAAGCTATATTCTTTTATTGAAAAAAACAAAAAAACAAAAAAAACAGCATCAACAAAAACTTATTAATTAATACTTTGTTTTAATAAAATTTGAATCATTTTGACTAATCTAAAGAAATTGTTTTCTTCAGGAGATGTTTTATTATTTATTTTTATTTCTTAGAAAATTATTCTGATAATTGTATATACAATTTCATTATTATCATTATCATTGTTTTTCTTTCCCACAGTGAGCTGGCTTATCAGATTGGGGAACAGTTTGAAGTGTTTGGCAAACCTATCAATGTTCGCGTCACTGTCATTACTGGAGGCATCAGTGAGTTTGATTTCTATTAATATAATTTCATATTTAATGAGTGGAAGGCAATATTTACATTTGTTTTATTTTCAACAGTTGAGAGATCTCTTCAGTCATGTCAAGCATATGACAACCTCCTTAGTGCTGGGTGCTTGGTAAAATATTCCCAGTATATTCTGTGAAGGGGTTGGTGCTAGGAAGGGCAGACAACCATACTAAAAAGAGTTGTGAGTACTATTAATTTACACCAGGGATATGTTGGTGCCATGATAAAATGTATCTAGTATACTTTATAAAATGTTTTGCATTGGGATGGGCATCTAACCATAGAAACCATGAAATGAAGCATATTAAATGAGGTGTGGTACACCCTTACCCATCTAGGAGGACAATAGCTCTGATTAAATACTAGCCTGGACTGTAACACCCACTCAAATTCATGTCAGAATGGAAAGCCAGACTTAAAATGATGATAATGATAAGGATTTAATTTGTAATTATATTGTAATGAGAAATGATCTTCAGTTGAATCTTAATCAATTTATTTTGAGCTAATACATAGTTTTGCTAGAACATGGGATAAATATTTAAAGATTTGAAGATAAACTTAGATAGTACTACACTTTTTGAATTAGAAGCCTTCACACATAGAAAAACACAAAACATTTTCATGCAGTTCATGGATTTTTGTCTCCTCATCATTTGTTGATTCCATGTATGAAGAAATGTTTCTATAGTATTGCTATATATCATGCATCATCATCATCATCATTATCACAGATTAATCTCAATTTTCTATGGTTGTATGAGTTTGATGGGTTGTCATTTTATGAGGTTAGCCAAGTCTTGCTCATACAGATTTGTTTTTTGGCTTGGCTTTTCTATTCCTGGATGCCCTTCCTAATACCAATAACATTACAATTTGTATAGAGAGCTTTTTTTGGTGGCACCACCATTACCCTATTACAGGTGGACTGGGTGCTTTTTTTTGTTGTGTTATCAGTATGACCACCATACAGGGTGGACTGGGTGTTTTTTGTTGTTGTATTGACGTGATCACCTTACAGGATGGACTGGGTGCTGTTTTTGTTATAGTACCAGCACTATGGGAGAGCCTGTGTGAAGTTTGTCTAGCATTCCATGCATTCATGCATATGTTGGACAGGAAAGGTGTATCATGTATATTACTTGAAGCTTTGGACAGTAAGGAAGAGCAATTAAAGACACACAATATAGAGGAACAGTGGGAATTCCTGAAAGTTAACCTGCTGAAGGCGACAGATGAAATCTGTGGCTGAAACAGACCTATAGGCAGGAGGAGAGTAACGTGGTGGTGGAGGAGTCAATGAAGGCCAACAAGCAGGCTTGGAAAGTATGGTGGGATGGGGGATGTAGAGAACACTACCAAGTGACCCGGAAGGGAAGCTAGGAAACAAGTGTACTTTGCAAGAAGGGAAGCAGAGGAAATAAAGTTCAAGCATGTTCTACAATGCGAGGACCAAAAACGTGAGGTGTTCAGGATTGCTAGGGAATGTGTCAAGAAAAACCGTGATATTGTCGGGGAGAAGTGTGTCCGTAATGATGATGGTGTACTTGCCATCACTGACGCTGATAAAAAGGTAGCTTGGAATTGTCACTACAAGAGGCTACTAAATGAGGAGAATAAATGGGAAAAAGATAGTCAGCCCCAAATCGATTCAATAGAGGGACCAACTGTGCAAGTTGAAGGAAGTACAATAAGTAAGGTAATCAAAGATATGAAGACAGGCAAGGCAGCTGGATCTTCAGAGATAGTTGCTGAAATGCTGAAAGCATCTGAAACAGTGGGACACAATATGTTCACCCGGATAGTAAACCAAGTCATACATCACGGGGTTATACCAAATGACTGGCGTAGCATCATCATCATTAACTGCTACAAGGGTAAAGGAGATACCCTAGATAGGGGAAACTATAGTGACATTAAATTAATTGACCAGGTCATGAAGGTCACAGAAAGAGTTATAGCGCAACTAATCAGAGAGCGAATTGATCTGGATGAAATGCAGTTTGGGTTTGTGTCAGGTAAAAGTACCACAGATGCCCTTTTCCTTGTATGACAACTACAGGAGAAGTACCTAGCTAAAAGTAAACTCCTCTACTTAGCTTTTGTTGACTTGGAGAAAGCATTTGATAGAGTCCCACGCTCCATCATCTGGTGGGCCCTTAGAAAACTAGAAGTAAATGAATGGCTTGTGAGAGCTCTATACAAGCCATGTATAAAGATACAGTCAGTAAGGTTAGAATTAGCAATGAATATAGTGAAGAATTTAGCGTAAAAGTCGGTGTTCATCAAGGCTCTGTCGTCCTTCAGGCTATAACAGAGGAGTTTAAGATTGGTTTCCCATGGGAACTTTTATATGCAGATGATCTAACTCTCATAGCTGAATCTATGGCTGAACTAGAGAAGAAATTCCAAACATGGAAGCATGGCCTAGAATCAAAAGGCCTTAAAGTTAACTTGTCTAAGACTAAAGTTCTAGTTTGTAGAAAGGAAAATAGGGCACTGGTCCCCTCTGGCAAATGGCCATGCTCAGTATGTAGGAAAGGAGTAGGCAGAAATTCCATTCTATGTCCCAAATGCAAACTATGGGTACATAAAAGATGTAGTGGGATCACAGGCAAGCTATCTATGAACATAGATTTTGTATGTGGTCCATGCTCAGGTGCAAGTGCCCACAAATTACTAGCTCCTTCTACTGCCCAGATGGTTCCATAGAAATAGTGGACACTTTCCGTTACCTGGGTGACAAAATCAGCTGTGGTGGTGGGTGTTCTGAAAATACAGTAGCCAGAGTCAGAACGGGATAGAAAAAGTTCAGAGAGCTTATACCGCTGTTGGCAACAAAAGGTTTCTCTCTGAAAATGAAAGGCAGATTGTATGATGCTTGTATAGGAACAGCAATGTTACATGGCAGTGAGACATGGGCATTGTGTGCAGAGGTCCTGCGCAGACTGGAAAGGAACGAAGTATGCATGCTCCGCTGGATGTGTAATAGTAATATGCACGAACGGCGAAACATAAATGAACTAAGTGAGAAATTAGGAATAAGAGGGATCAGATGCTGTTTACTCGAGAGAAGATTACGTTGGTATGGTCACGTGATGCGCATGAAAGACGACAGCTGTATAAAATAGTGCAGGGCGATCAAAATTGAGGGACGTAACGGAGTGGGTAGACCCAGAAAAACCTCTCTAAGACAATGTCACTGGATCGAGATCTTTGGCGGCATGCAGTATTTCAGAAGACCCGCCTTCCCTACGTGCAAAATTAACCTACAGTCAGTAGGCCCTTCAAAATCAAACACACCCCAACCCACTACCCCACCCCATCCTCTCACTCCCGCCAACACTCCCACCCTTTTTCTATAAAGTTATGTTGGTACCACAACATCCAGTCCAAACTAATGAGATGGTGTAGGTGTCACGACAAAAAAAAACACAGTCTATGCTGTAATGTGGCCATGTAGGTAACACGGTAAACAGTTCTCAGTCCACACTGTAAACGTGGTTGGTGTTAGGAAGGGCATCCAGCTGTAGAAAACCTATATGAGCGAGACACGATCATCCAACCATCTTGCCTCAAGTGCGACAACTCCTGTCTAACCCATGCTAGTGTGGAAGATGGATGTTGAATGATGATGATGATGATGATGATGATGATGATATATATATACATATACGCACACACACAGGATAATGTAGACATAGATGTACTATATCTGGAAATAAGATGTGATAGTTATGACCTTTGATGCTAAGTCAGCCTGATCAGAGCTGACCCGGGCCTAAACAATAACAACAATAACAACAACTGTAGTATATGATGTCATTTTGTGTCAGTAGTCATATATTAGTTGATATTTCTTGTAATTATTTGAGAGATGTTATGGCTAAGGGCAAAATGTACTTGTCTGTAATTAATGATTGGAAGCTGATTTTTAGTTCCATGTTTTCATGTTTCCAAAGTTTGCAAACAATGGAAACGGTGCTGTGCTTGCTGAATAGTCTAAATGTAAACTAAATAATAATAATCATACAATTAAATTGATTTTGTACGGTTTTCGATTGATTGTATGATTTTTATTTCATATGCTCGTCAAAAATTAAGCTCAAATTTAACACAGCTGTTTGTCATGACGTTACCTGCACAATTTATAAGGCAATTGGAATAACTACCCTCAACCCCTATCCCTATCCCACCTTTCTTAATTTATTTTTGTCTTTTTAAATTTGTAACTTTTATTTTCATTTGAATAATGACATGTTAATGCTAACGGCCGTTGCATTTCATTTCTAGCTTTCGATATATTTAAAAATCAAATGTGTAATATTGAAACAGAATTGAAATTGTTTGACATTTAAATGAGCTATCTAAATTTGAAGAAGCTTTGGTTTACATTGGCAATTGTTATGAATACAAAAGGATGTGAGGGTTGGTTTTGGAAGAATTGGTTGATATTTGAAACAGTGTAATTTGATTAGAATACATAAATCTCACCACAAATACTAGAGATATGCATGAATATTTAATGAAAGCTATTTCCAACTGCTTCTAATAATGATAATAAAAACAACAACAATAATAATAATAATTGTTTTGACTGGTACTGCACACGTATTGAGAAGAGCATTATCTCCGTAAGATTGATATCCCTCCTTGTATTTACATATGCACATGTGTATATATATATGTATACTGTTTTTTTGTTTTTTTTAAAAATTATAATCAATGTGCTATATTAACTGGCTTACCAATGCACACTGTGAATTTATTTGCCCTAGGTGTCGGGAAGACACTCGGCATATATCTCAGAAACAATAATGAAAGAAAATAATAAAATAATAATAATAATAATTACAAAAAAGAAAGAAAATTCAATGGAAAAATTCTAATTGTAACATTCTTCTATTCATTCATTCATTCAAGAAAAAGTTTTATATATTTTAATTTTTTTTCAATTTTTTATAAAGATAATTGCTAAGGAATGAGTTATGATTCCCATACTTGCAAATTGTTGCTGCCACTACTTCATCATGATCATTATCCTCAGCTTTATCATCACCTTCATCATCACAACCATCACCATCATTATCATCGCCTTCATCATCACCACCATCACCTTCATCATCACCACCATCACCATCACCATTTCCATCACCATCATCATCACCACCACCCTGCTCACCCATTACTATCCTCTTCCTTATCCTTCATCTCAAACACTTTATCGATGTTGTCACCCCCTTTTCCTCGTTAACATTGCAGTCCTGTTCATTATTATAACTTTCTTCTTCCATCATTAACGTTTCAGTTGATTAAAAAATATATATAGTTTTTAAAGAAGCTTTTATTTTAATTTGTGTATATATGTATGTTTGTGTGTGTGTGTGTGTGTATATGTATGTATGTATGTATGTGTGTGTGTGTGTGTGTGTGTGTGTGTGTGTGTGTGTGCAAAAACTAAATAGATAAACAACAAAGGAAAACAATACAGTACAATCAAGATATTAGTTTAACTCTCTCTCTCTCTCTCTCTCATCATCATCATCATCATCATCATCATCATCATCATCATCATCATCGTTTAATGTCCATCTTCCACGCTTGCATGGGTTTGGACGGGAATTTTCCCACTTGAGGCAAGATTGGTTGTCTTGCTCGTATAGGACTGTCTGGCGGATTTTCTACGGCTGGATGCCCTTCCTAACACCAACCACGTTTACAGTGTGGACTGGGAGGTTTTTACCGTGTTACCTACATGGCCACATTACAGCGTGGACTGTGTGTTTTTTTTGTCATGAAACCTACATGACCTCATTTGTTTCGGCCTGGATGCTGTGGTACCAACATAACTTAACATTGAAAGTTGTGGTGTGGATGGGGTGGGGGTAGTGGGATGGGGGTGTATTTTGTTAGAGGTGCCTACTGACTGTAGGTTTCGCTTTGTACATAGGCAAGGGGGGTCTTCTGTATTACTGTGTAGCGCCAAATATCTCGGTTCAGTGACATTGTCTTGGAGAGGTGTAAGTGTGTGAGGTCGGAATTTATCAAGTCGTCCCAGGTTTTTCTGGGTCTGCCTACTCCGTGGCTACCATCTATTTTTATCACCCTGCACTTTATGCGGTTTACGGTTTCCACTCCTCATTCTTATTCCATCTGGAGTAGGATATTTTTAAGCGGTGTGTACAGCTTATCGTCATTTCAGCTTTGCTGTTGAGCTCGTGGGGTGCCGTAATGATATGGTAGAGCTCCATGAGGCAAAGCTCGCACTTCCTCTTGAGTTGTATGGTGCAGCTCTGCCAACAATTTCCCAGTGCGTGGATATTAACACTTCTAATATTTAACACTGCCGGCACTAGTATTGAGCACCCTCTGCATACGCTATTGGCAAATAACTACATGTATTGCCTATCCCTCCTTCTCTCTCTCGATACGTAAATATTCTATATATATATATATATATATATATATATATATATATATATACACATGCACCCACGTTTACAGTGTGGAACTGGGAACTTTTTACGGTGTTACCTACATGACCACATTACAGCGTAGACTGTGTTTTTTGTCGTGACACCTACATGACCTCATTTATTTTGGACTGGATGTTGTGGTACCAACATAACTTTACAGAGAGAGGGTGGTGTTAGTGGGAGTGGGGGCTGGAGTAGGTGTTGTGGGATGGGGGTGTATATTTGGTTAAGAGGTGCCTACTAACTGTAGGTTTCGCTATGTACATAAGCAAGGCAGGTCTTCTGTATTACTGTATAGCGCCAAAGATCTCGGTCCAGTGACATTGTCTTAGAGAGGTGCAAGTGTGTAAGGTTGGAATTTATCAAATCGTCCCGGCTTTTTCTGGGTCTACCTACTCCATAACTTCCATCAATTTTGATCGCCCTGCACTTTTTATATAGCTGTCGTCTTTCATGCGCATCACATGACCATACCACTCGAGTAAACAGCATCTGATCCCTCTTATACCTAATTTCTCACTTAGTTCATATATGTTTTGCCGTTCATGTATATTACTATTACACATCCAACGGAACATGCATGCTTCGTTCCTCTCCAGTCTGTGCAGGTTCTCTGCACACAATGCCCATGTCTCACAGCCATGTAACATTGCTGTTCGTATGCATGCATCATACAATCTGCCTTTCATTTTTAGAGAGAAACCTTTAGTGGCCAATAGTGGTATAAGCTCTCTGAACTTTTTCCATCCTATTTTGACTCTGGCTACTGTACTTTCAGAGCATCCTCCACCACTGCTGATCTTGTCGCCCAGGTAACGGAAGGTGTCCACTACTTCTATTGAACCATCTGGGCAATAAAAGGAGCTAGTATCCTGTGGGCACTTGCTACTTATTGCACCTGAGCATCGGCCACATATAAAATCTACATTCTTAGATTGCTTACCTGTGATCCCACTACATCTTTTATGTACCCATAGTTTGCATTTGGGACATAGAATGGAATTTCTGCCTACTCCTTTCCTACACACTGAGCATGGACATTTCCCAGAGGGCACCTGTGCTTTATTTTCCTTTCTACATACTAGAACTTTAGTGTTAGACAAGTTAACTTTAAGGCCTTTTGATTCTAGGCCAAGCTTCCATGTTTGGAATTTCTTCTCTAGTTCAGCCATCGATTCAGCTATAGAAGTTCCCATGGGCAGCCGGTCTTGAACTCCTCTGTTATAGCTTGATGGGCAATAAATAGGAGGGGGCTAAGAACAGAGCCTTGACGAACACCAACTTTTACGCTAAATTCTTCACTATATTCGTTGTTAATTCTAACCTTGCTGACTGTATCTTTATACATGGCTTGTATAGCTCTCACAAACCATTCACTACTCCTAGATTTCTAAGACCCCACCAGATAATGGAACGGGGGGACTCTGTCAAATGCTTTCTCCAAGGCAACAAAAGCTAAGTAGAGGGGTTTACTTTTAGCTAGGTACAAACCCAAACTGCATTTCATCTAGATCAATTCGCTCTCTGATTATTTGCGCTATAACTCTTTCTGTGACCTTCATGACCTGGTCAACTAATTAATGCCTCTGTAGTTTCCCCTATCTAGGGTATCTCCTTTACTCTTGTAGCAGTTAATGATGATGATGCTATGCCAGTCATTTGGTATGTTCCCATTCTGTATTATATGGTTTACTATCCGGGTGACAATAGTGTGTCCCACCATTCCAGATGCTTTTAGCATTTCAACAACTGTCTCCGAAGGCCCGTCTTCATACCTTTGATTGCCTTACTTATTATACTATCTTTAACTTGCACCGCTGGTCCCTCTATTGGATCAATTTGGGGCAGACTATCTTTTTCCCATTTATTCTCCTCATTTAGTAGTCTCTCGTAGTGACACTTCCAAGCTACCTTCTTATCAGCATCAGTGATGGCAAGTACACTGTCATCATTATGGACACACTTCTCTCCGACAATATCACTGTTTTCCTTGACACATTGTCTTGCAATCCTGAACACCTCACGTTTTTGGTCCTCACGTTGTAGAACATGCTTGAACTTTCTTTCCACTGCTTCCCTTCTTGCAAAGTACATTTTTCTCCTAGCTTCTCTCCTGGCCACTTTATAGTGTTCTCTACTTCTCCCATCCCGCCATACTTTCCAAGCCTGCTTTTTGGCCTTACTGTTCCACCATGACATTACTCTCCTCCTGCCTATAGGTCTGCTCCAGCCACAGATTTCATCTGTCGCCTTCAGCAGGTTAACTTTCAGGAATTCCCACTGTTCCTCTATATTGTATATCTCTAATTGCTCTTCTTTACTGTCAAAAGCATCAAGTAATAAGCTTTTAAATTTGTTACTGGCTGTGGGGTCCTTTAACTTCCTTATTCTTCTCCTCAGGGTAGTCCTCCTCATAGAACCTGTCCTTTATAACCCCAGGTAGTCCAGATTGGGGTGTGTAAGCGGATATTATTGTCACAGTAGTTCTATTTAGGACTAGTCTTATTTTAATTACTCTGTCATTCACTCTATTTACGACAATTACCTTATCTACCCATTTTTCTGCTAACATAATTCCTACTCCACCCAGCCCATTGTCATTTCCCACCCAGAAAAGTTTATAGCATCGTTTTTTACCCACAATGAATCTAACAGACCCACCCTTCCACCTAGTCTCATGAACATAACAAACATCAACTTCCTTACGTTCAAGCATCTCTACTATAACCTCATTTGAGCGACCTTTTAAAGTGCCTACATTCATGGTACCAACTCTGAAGTTTTGGATTTTGTTGGGTGGGTAGAAGGGATAGGTTGGAGGCACAGGGAGGGGTGAGGGAGATGGGGTTAGGTGTATATATATGTATATATCATCTAGAAAACACACATGTTGTTATGAGGATGTCTGCTTGCAAACATCTTAACTCCTAAGGTACTGCACTATTGTGAAGCAAACATCTTAGCTGCCAAGTTACTACACCATTGTGAAGCAAACATTAGCTGTTATGTTACTTTACCATTGCAAAGTAAACTTTTAACCCTTTACCATTTACATTACTCTATATATACTATTATATTTTCACTGTAAAGACTTTATCTCACATAATTATCTCACATAATATTGAATCTATGAGATTTTGATATTATTTATTTTGAGAACAATACCTTAACATCAGTATGAGTTGCTAGTTACAGCTGGTTTGAACAGAAAGAGGTGAGAGAATTCTGGTCGGATATGGCCGGTTTAAATGCTAAAGCAGTCATGTCAAACTGAGGGTCCCTTGAGGGCCACATGGGTCACATGTGTTGTCAGAGGCCCACACACGACAACTGATTGTGTACATTACAACTAATTTTTAAAATTTTATATTACAAAGATAAAACATGCTCGTGCTGTAAAAACCTTTGTGCGAGCCGCAGGTGTACTTGTAAAGGGCTGCATGCAGCCTGCGTGCCACATGGTTGACATGTCTGTGCTAAAGGGTTAAACTACTCAGCCATACCTGTGTCCACTTCTATGTTTCAGTACCCAACATTCTATTACAGTTGTTGTATTTTACTACCAGTCGTAGTTTCTGTATGTGTAGTCATATCTGAAATAACTTTAAATGTACTCAACTTAAAATGTGTGCATCAAAGAACAGGTGTTTAATGATGATGGTGACGTTTGTGGTGGTGGTGGTTGTGGTGTTGTTGTTAATGATAGTGTTGTTGTTGCTGTTGGGGCTAGTGGTGTTTATTAAATCAAAGTTTAATTACTTATCTTGAAATTCATTTAAAGAAATTATAATATTTTATGAAGTGTCAATTTTAATTTGTTGAATCCATATAAATGAAGATTAAGAAAAACATGGGTGAAAAATCCAAATGCAACAGAATAAATAACTGCAACAACAGCAACAGTAACAACAACAGATATGTCATATGAAGGTATTATAAATTGATTTCAATAAAATATGAGTGGTACACCTTAAGGAATCCCCCTTAGCTATACTGAAGGACATGCTGGGACAGGGAGAAGACAAGAGAAGACAGCATTTTTACTGACAGGCTACACTTGTCATATCTGTGGGGATTCTGATAATTGAATAAAATAATATGGTAGTGGGGAGTATGGGGATACCGGGGGGGGGGGGGGTCTGAAGAGAAGACAAAGTGAAGGAAAGGAGGGGGGCATGACAATAAAGACAAAACAACAACAAAACACCCAACAATTTATAAGTTAAGTCAATCAAAATGACATGTTAAGGTAGCAAGAGAAAGAAACCTTCCATATATTTCTGGATGTTTGGTTGTTTATATTGTATTTGGTTGGCTCATTTTAAATGTTGCTGTCTTGTTTGCTTCTGATTTGACTGGTTTTATATGGAATAAAGAACTGCAGATGATTGTAAATAATGAGGAATGGTGGATAGGTAGGATCGGTCTTTTAGTGTCTAGCTGGATTTTTTTCTCTACTAGAATTTTTTTCCATATGCTGAATCGTATGTGTATGTGTATATGTGTGTATATATGTATGTGTATATTTATATGTATGAGTATATAAATATAATGTGCAAACACAGACACACATACAAAAATACTCACTCACAGACATACATTGACACAAACACACTCATATACATTCACACAAACACACACATATACATTCACACATGCATTCACACAAACACACACATGCATTCACAAAAACACATCCAGTCACACACACATGCATTCACAAAAACACATGCATTCACACAAACACACACACACATTCACACAAACACACATTCACACAAACACACATGCATTCACACAAACATACACAAATACATTCACACAAACACACACATACATTCATACAAATACACACACATGCTTTCACACAAACACACACATGCATTCACAAAAACACATCCAGTCACACACACATGCATTCACAAAAACACATGCATTCACACAAACACACACACACATTCACACAAACACACATTCACACAAACACACATGCATTCACACAAACACACATACATTCACACAAACACACACATACATTCATACAAATACACACACATGCTTTCACACAAACACACATTCACACAAACACACACATGCTTTCACACAAACACACACAAATGCATTCACACAAACACACACAAATGCATTCACACAAACACACACAAATACATTCACACAAACACACACAAACGCATTCACACAAACACACAAATACATTCACACAAACATATACACATACATTCACACAGAGCGTAGTTTTTTGTCACCATTCCCTTCCTTCCCTTTACACACACATACATTCACACAGGCAGCAGATGTGAAGAGAGAGGAGTAGTATGAGATAGTCAAACTACTCCTCTCTCTTTAAGTGTTGTGACAGAATTGCAGAAATTTATATATAGATTTGCTTATTTTATTTCATTTTTATTATTTTTTATTCTAATTTTATCTTTTTTTAAAATTTTTTATTCTAATTTTATCTTTTTTTAAATTTATTTTTTTATTTTTAGAATTTTATAATTTATTGTCTATATTGCTTTTGTTATATCTGTAGAAGACCATAACCAGAAACTCTGTATTCTTCACTTATTTTTGACACTGATTCTGACAAAAGGATTACAGGGAATTAATATATTTTGCTTTGTTATGAAAAATGACATATTTTTGTCACAGTATTAGATGTTGGTGGGCAGCTTCTAGTAATTGACTTTGTTGTTGCCATTGTTGTTACCACCACCACCACCTCCTTCTTTTCCTTCTTCTTTTTTTCTTTATCTTCTTTATCTTCTTTTTCTTCTTCTTCCATCACTCCTCCTCCTCCCCCTCCTCCTACCACCACCACCACCACCACCACCACCACCACCACCACTACTACTACTACTACTACAGACCTCTGTGTGTTTGCTTGGACTTCTAGAAACAGCAGTCAAATCTCCTTCAAATGAGATCCTATCTGAACCACAATACCCAGCAATCATTTTCAGACCACATTTTTGCTGTTAGTGCAAGGGTAAGCCTTGCAGTCCCAATGACAGACCTCATATTAATCTTTGGGTTGTTTTTGAGGCAATATTTTACTGAGATGTCCTTTCAGATGCCAACCCTTTTAATAACCTGCTGTGGTACACACACATGACTTGCTCTAGCTATTCTAAACTAAATATACACGGAATGACATCCTATTATTTTAACTCTTAACCCTTTAATATTTACATTACTCTATATATACTATTGTATTTTCATGGTAAATGCTTTACTTCACATAGTTATCTCACATAATATCAAATCTATGAGATTTTGATGTTATTTATTTTGAGAACAATACCTCAATATCAGCATGAGTGGCCAGTTATGGCCGATTTGAACAAAAAGAGGTGAGAGAATTTTGGCTGGATATAGCCGGTTTAAATGCTAAAGTGTTATCTATCTGTAATGATTTAGCAGAAAATATATAAAAACTGGTTTGTTAAATTCAAATGTTTATAGTATCTTTACTGTTGGGCAGATCATTGTAAAAACCAGCAATATTGGAGTAAAGACGTCCCTTTTTAATGTAATTCAGTGTAATAAAATGTGTCAGTTAACCAAACTTTGCTCATGCATTCCATATTTTGGCATGGTCTCAATATCAGAGGTTCTCAAAGTGGACAAGTTTGAGACGGTTTCTTCAAGCAGGACCCACTGGAAAGAGTATTTAAAGACTCTGCTCCTACGATTTTTTCAGGAAGGAGGAGGAGGAGGAGGAGAAGAAGAAGAAGAAGAAAAAGAAGAAATGGCAGAAAACACTTGCCTGAGGTGCCATGCAGTGGGATAAAATTCAAGACTATGTGGTTGTGAGACCATTATTAATCATGCAGCCATGCCTACACTTATTTCTTTCAAGCATTTCCTCTTCCTATGCAGTCATTAAATAATATATATGGAGGCACATGGCTTAGTGGTTAGAGCATTGGCCTTGCAATCGAAAGGTTGTGAGTTCAATTCTCAGACCGGGTGATGTGTTGTTTCCTTGAGCAAGACACTTTATTTCACATTGCTCCAGTTTACTCAGCTGTAGAAATGAGATGATAGGGACTGGGGTCCCTATCATTCCACTGCAAAGTGGTCGTGGAGGTGCCACGGCCAAAAAGTACCCAGCACTCACTGTAAATGAGGTTGGTGTTAGGAAGGGAATCCAGCTGTAGAAATCAAGCCAGAATCAGTTCCCGTCCCACCCTTGCAAGCAGGGAAAAACGGACATATGAGGATGATGATGATGATGATAAATTTGGATCTTTTAATGTTTACCTCATTTCCTTTTCTCAAATCTAGAGCCTCATCCAGTGTCATGTGATGTTAAGTAATTATGAGTATAAGACTTTCACCAGTCTAGCTGCTCTTCATATTTATTTTAAAGCAACATGAAATAAATGTCTAGTTGATCCAGCGATTGAACCCACAACCTTACAAATAATAAAACTAACATTCTCACCACTAGGCCACATACTCTTTTATCTCACCCTTATACAGAACATTTAAACAAAGCAAGGTTATTTTTACCTGTTTACAATACTTCATGAATCATGAAATTAGTTAATAAATTATTTGCTTCAATTATTCACTGTATCTTAATTGCTATTACCAATAATAATCTTTCAATAATTATAGACATGACTGATCAGGGCCTGAAACTTACTGACCAACCTCACATAGTTGTTACAACACCAGGACGACTTGCTGACCACTTGGAAAGTTGTGACACATTTAATTTCAAGCAACTAAGATTTCTGGTAAGATACATTGTTTACTAATTTGGTTTTTAATTTAATTTGGTCTTTGCAATTTATATTAATATTGAATTAATGAGTTCAGTGTTAACAAAATGTTGGTACCGCCGCCACCTTTTTTTCTTCTTTTTCTTGTCTTTTTTTCATTTTCTTTTTCTTTTTCTTCTTTTTTCTTTTTCTTTTTTCTCTTTCTTTTTCTTCTTCTTTGCCTTCTCCTTCTCTTCTTCTCCTCCTCCTCCTCCTGGAAGCAGAGTCCTCAAACACTCCTTCCAGCGGGTCCTGCTTGAAACATCTGTCTCCAACTGATCCGGCTGGATCCCCAAGCGAGACCAGCCAAGCTCATGGATGCTATTCAACCACCTTGCTTGAGGTCTACCCCTGGGTCTCTTGCCGGTTGGTTTTGCCCATAAAATCTGTCCAGCAATTCTTTCCTGAGACATTCTAACCACATGGCCATAGTATCAGAGTTGTCATATCTCAATTCAGAGAAGTTGCAGTTCTACCTGGAGTGACTCTCTCATCTCAAAGCTACACACTTTATTGAGTAATGTTACTACAAAGACCCTTTGGAGGAATCCCATTTCGACCGCTTGTATTTGCAATCATATTCTTTCAGTCATTACCCAAAATTCATAGGTAAGGGTTGCCACAAATATCAAATTGAAGATAGTGAGAATGTAATAAAATAAATAAACTCTGTCAATAACCATTCTTCTGGACACTAGCTGATAATCAGTATGAAGTAGAAATCACCTATGTGTGAAGCAGACCAAGATAAAATTGTTTCAGAATTACAGACAACCTTAGAGCAAATGTTTGCTTGCTCAAAAATTTTCTTTATCCAATAATCAGGCTATGAAGAACAATGTCCATAGTCTTTTAACCCTTTAATATTTACATTACTCTATATTTACTATTGTATTTTCATGGTAAACACTTTATCTCACATAATATCGAATCTAGGAGATTTTGATATTGTTTATTTTGAGAACAATACCTTAAGTATATAAGTGTATAAGTGGCCAGTTTTGGCCAGTTTGAACAGGAAGAGGTGAAAGAATTCTGGTTGGATATGGCTGGTTTAAAAGCTAAAGGGTTAAGTTCCTTTGAGGCAAAGCAGTATTAATAAATGAATGAGGCTAGTGCAATTAACCCTGTCATTACTGTATTTCTAATAAAATACACAGTCTAGGTGTTTCAATTAATTCAGATGAATTTAATAAACTAACAAAGTTTTTCATAAGTAGGCTAATATTTTGAATATTACTCAAGAAAACATTTTAAAAATAAAATTACGAGGAAAGTTTTTACTTTATATAAGAATAAACATTTTAAAATTGGTAGTATTGGTTCAATACCAAGGACGGTTTCAGGTGGTTTGGTATCAAACGGGTTGATGTTCACTGTTAACTTTAATGTACATCAAGCCTTTTATGTCTGTTTTTTTTTTCCCCCGCTAGAGCAAAGGTTAGCCCTGCAGGCCTCATGACAAGCTTTGTATTCATCACAGCGGTTTTTTTTAAAGAATGTTTTATGACCACCTGCCTCTTACAACACAGAGGTATGCTGTAGTTATTCTCAATGTTAACTGGTTTAGGTTAATGACTAAAGCACCAGTGAGATTGCCTTGTGCTCTGCAAGAATAAATAGACCTCAATGCTCTACCATATCTCTAATTCAATTTCACTATTGCAAGCTAATGAAACCTTGTTGATGAAACTTACTGGCAAATATGATATGGCATATAACTCTATAGTTATAACATGTGATATTTAAGAGTGTTTCTAAGAACTATCTGCTCTAGATAAACTATGATACTGGTGACCATTTAAAGTTCATGGACTAATGCCTAATGAATCAAGTCTACTGCCTGTCTATCAGAAGTACTGACTAATAATAAAACTTTCCACTAATACTGAAGATCAGTGCTTGAAATATATACAAGGGAATTTGTGTTAAGATGGTAACTTAGCAGAATCATTAGAGTGTCAGATTAAATGTATTGGTATTTATTCTGACTCTGTCCTGTGAGCGCGAATCTCACCAATATCAACTTTGTTTTCTTCTTGCGGCTGATAACTAAAGTACCAGTCCAAGAACAGTGGATTGGTCAGAATTGTTAAAGGGTCGGTTAGGATACCTTATGCTATCTGTTCCAGATTTGTGCATTCTGTGTTCAAATTCCACCTGCTGTCTTCAGAAAGGCAGTTGTGCTTCTACCAGGAGTTGTGACTGGCGGATTGTAACAGCAAAGGTAAAACTAAAGGAAACATACTTTCCTTGCTCCAATCTTATAGTCAACTCCTTTTCTTTGTGTAAAGATAAAAAGGCCATGTTTGAAAAAGAGGCAATAAGAAATAAAGCATGGGGTGGAGACTGAAACCGGTTGGTAAACAACAGCATAAGAATACATGCAGTAGAATTGAAAATAAAACCTACCTTTCCATAGAAACTATAATTTCAATAAAACTTAGAGACGACTCGATGGAAAAGAGCCAATTTTACAAATCTGATTTTGTCACTGAAAGTAATTACTTTATGTTGAATGTTCATCATGTGAAAAAGTAATCAAAAGGTCTTATAACTGCAATGGTGTATTTAGCGCTATCAAAGCATAGAGAAGCGGATGTTGAATGATGATGATGATGGTAATGAAATAAAATTTCCCAGGAATGTGACTGCTTCATATCATGTAGAAAATTTCATAAAACTGTTGACTATAAATTTAGTGATTCTGAATATCCAAGTTTGGCTAAAATTTATTTAGTTCACATGTAAGGAAAACCAGAAATCTGATATTTTAATTTTCCGATCCTCATATAGTATCAAACTAAGAACATTCTAAATCTTTTGATACCAAAATACCCCAAAACTGCCCATGGTTCTATGATAAAAATGGTTTTAAACCGGCTGTATCCGGCCAGAATTCTCTTACCTCTTTCTGTTCAAACTGGCTGTAACCAGCTACTCATACTGATGTTAAGGTATAGTTATCAACATAAATAACATCAAAATCTAATAGATTCAATATTATGTGTGATAATTATATAAGCTAAAGTCTTTACCACAAAAATACAATAGTATATATAAAGGGTTAAAGTATTCATATCTATCCAAAAAAACTTTCACCACAATTTAATGGAAGAAGCTTTGTTAAGTTATGCTCCAAATATTAGATAAATAATGTGTAAGTTATTAAAATGATTAAACCCTTCCAAATTTTTGATTATCTTCCAAATTATTATAAATTATAGGCAATGTCTTTCATAAGAAACATGGTAACAAAAGGAAAAACAGGAAAAAAAAACAACTTGAAAAGTGAATGAATCTTGGAAATGATTCAGTGGAGAAGCTATATAGGGTTTATGGAGATAGTATTTGTAATTTAACTAATAACTGTTTCTACTTTTGGCACCAGGCCAGTAATTACCCCAGTGCATTATTGGTGCTTTATTTTATTGACCCTGTAAGGATGAAAGGCAAAGTTAACCTCAGCGGGGTTTGAACTCAGACTGCAAAGGGCCATAACTCTATGCTACAAAGCACTGTGCCTGACCCTCTAACTAATAATTGTTTCTATTTTTGGCACAAGGCCAGCAATTATCCCAGTGCATTACATTTTATTTTATCCACCTCATAAGAGTGAAAAGCAAAGCTAACTTCAATGGGATTTGAAATTAGAACGTAAAGGGTCGCAACTCTGTGCCACGAAGCATGGTGTCTGACGCTGTACTGATTCTGCCAATTTTCGACTTAGAAGATAGAACTCAAGTTATTTCTATTACCGATGTTTGCAGTGGTCTGGTGCAGTTAATGTGAAAAGTGCTCTGAATATGGGTTTGTCTCTCTACACTTTTTTCCTGCACATCAAGAAACTACTTATTGTTATCTACAACAAACCTGCTCCTATTTAGATGCTACTAGCGTTCAATCCACTCTAACACTCCATCTCCACATGCAATCTAGATACCACGTGTTGCATCTACATTGGCCTCCATAAACAGTGACCTTAAAAACATCCTCCAATAGTCTCATGCCACTCTTAGTCCCCGCTCTCGATATATATTAAAAAAACATTATTGAATCCCACTCTAAATTAAAAGTTAGCAGCTTACAACTAGCGCCTTCTCAATTGTTTCAAATGCAAGGCTTAATAAGGATCGAGGAACTCTTCTGGCAGACGCACCAGAAAATATTTCAGCAACCAACAACTTCTAAAGTTCTACAAAGCCCAGCTGAGATGTAGAATGCTGTACTGGCTCCACTTTGAGAGGTTTCTGCTGCTATCCACATATAGCTTGATTGGCATGAAGTCACTCACAAAAGCACTCAAACCTCTTGCCAAATAGCCATGCTTCCTCTTCTCTGCTTTTTCTACACCTATTACAATGGCTTCTGCTCCTCAAAGCTGGCTCACCTCATGTTACCACCACTGATTCTCTTCCAATTAATAGCCCTCCTCTCATCACACATATTGTGTCCAGCATTTCTTCCCTTGGCTATGCAAGGTTTTCTTCCCAGAAACCTGGCCCCCTAGAATTCTCTTCCTGCATATGTCTTTATTGTAATCATCAACATGCAACAGTTTAACTGGAATTTTAATTACATTAATCTGGCTCATATTGGAAGGCCTGTAAAGTCCCTGTGTGTAGCTTCTCGCTCCAGATGAAACTAATTAAAAAAAAATTGAAGTTATTGAAAGTAAATAACAGTGTCACAATTTTGTAATAAGCAATGTATTTTTAAACTGCTTTTCTATATTTTACCTTCATTTACTATTATTTATTGATTTTTGGTGATTTTTCACACTTACTATTCTCCTTGTTGATTCTTCCTCTGTACAATTTTCATTTTACGACAACATTCATCATAATTATGAAAATATTGTTTTCAACTTGTAAATACATTTTCTGTTTCAGAATCTGAAATCATTTTCACTCTATGAATGTTTTATTTTCTACTTCAATTTTTCTTTCTTTCATTTAATCAGGTCATCTTTTTAAGTTTCTCTTTGCTCTTTTTTTTAACCAATGATTTCTGTTGCCTTTATTGGTGTTTAGTATATTAAAATGATTCTATGTACCGCTGTCCATATTTTACATTGTTTTACATACTTGCATGGGATTAAGAATTTTGTTTTATTGAAGCAATCAATTTTTCTTTTTATTATTAACTGAGTACCTTTCCTACTACTAATCACTAATTATAAAGTAAGAAGTGAAAATTAATTCAGGTAAACAATAGAGTTATTCAGAGCTAAATCATTAGTTCTATAATTTAAACCAGTGATGCAGAAGCTTTTCAAGAAAGTTGACCACAAAATTTACAAGGAAGACTTCATATGGGCTACCAAATATAAAGTGGGACCTACCAAAACTTTGATAAGCACAACTGGCAACCTCAATGTTCTCATCTTGTTTATCTATCTCTACATTGTATAATAAGTCCTTCCCTTTGAGGTGGAAATATGTGATTTGAAGACTATTTTGGCTGCAGTTTCTAGTAGTTTATTATTTTAATCATTTGAAAGGTGGAAGAAAAATAGGAAAATTAATTTAGTAATGCCTAATATATTGATGTGTCTTTTATAGATCAATTATATATATCTTTAAGATGCTGCTTATACTAAAACAAATTTTTAATAAACATTACTGTCATGTTGCTATTACTGTGTATGTATGTGTGTGAATGTGTATCATCATCATCATCATCATCATTTTTCCTTGCTTGCAAGGGTTGGACATATATATATATGTGTGTGTGTGTATGTGAATATATATAGGTGTATATATATATATCTGTGTGTGTCTGAATATATGTGTTTATATAGATATGTGTGTGTATATATATATATATATATATATATATGTGTGTGTGTGTGTGTGAATATATATAGGTGTGTGTGTGAGTATGTGCATATATGTGTGTGTGTATATCTTTATGAGTGTGTGTGTGTGTGTGTTAAATTAAAGTGGTTGATCGAGTGATAATGTAGATTGACACCTTGGAGAATTTGAGTTGTAGGGAATTTTACTAGTGATTATCTTTGCTTTGAAGCATCGACACTTCACTTTGTTCAAAATTACTACATACGATGTTTGATTGTGATTGATATACATTTTTTCGTTTGAAGCTAATTTAAAATCTTTCTTTCTCTCTCTATATATTTTTTATTGCTTGCCCTATAACTGGCAAATGTCTAAATTTATTTATACATGAGATAAATGAGAAAAAAAAAAAATAAAATAAAAAAAAAAGTAGTAAATAAAATGTAATTTTTTGCTATACGAATATTCTGATTATTGAAGCGAATACAATTTTTTATGTGACTAAGTTCTGACAGGAAATAGAGAAATGGATTTTCCACTTTATATATTGTAAAGTACTTAAATTTTTTTTATGAGGTGGAAAAAAGAAAAGGAAAGGAAGGAATGGAGGAATTACATGTAATAATTTCCAATATATAAATATACAGATATAAGTATTGGAACCCCCCTCATTACAACGGAAAATAAACAATTTAATATCTTGAAAATTTTCAACAAATTTTACACACATTATATAGGACATTACTTATAGCTGTAAAGTTATGTTTGCATCTGTCTGTCCGTGTGTACGCGTGTATGTGTGTGTGTGTATATATATGTATATACTAGCAGATTTACCCGGCATTGCCCAGGGTTTGAAATTATGCTAAGAATATACAGCTAGGAAGTAAAAGAAGAAAATTATTTGTCCTCAACCTGTCAAAATAAGCAGAAGTCTTCAATAATTAATGCAAACGAATATTTAGTGCAATCTTTGTACACATAAAACTATGCTGATAATGAAGGAAAACACTGAACAGGATGTAGTTATACAAATGATTAAAGACATTAATACACGTTGCAAATCTGTAAAAAAACAGGCAGTTTTGCTAAAGTACAAAAAGTTGTAATGAAAGAAGAGTTGTATACAAACAAAAAAACAATGAGAGTAGAATAAGAGAAAATGTATTCTTTGAGAGCATCCTTTGCTGTGTATGGTTAAATTTTGAACTTATAATCCAAAATAAGGATTTTGTTTTGATTGATTTCTACCTTACATCATGCACTTTAGAAAAAATAATTTTGCTATCGATTTTTTATTGCTCAACGTGGGTCGATTTGAAACATTTTTATGATGTGACCATCTTAGCGACAGGTGCAACGTGCACAGAAAATTTGGTCAAATTTGGTTGGGAATTGTAAAAGCCTTAGCTGTCCAAAGTTGTGCACAGACACACATCCTCGCTTTTATATATATAGAAGATAGAAGATATATGTGTGTGTGTGTATATGTGTGTATATATATATATATATGTCATCATCATCATCATTGTTTAACGTCTATCTTCCATGCTAGCATGGGTTTAGACAGGGAATTGTCCCACTTGAGGCAAGTTTGGTTGTCTTGCTCGTATAGGACTGTCTGGCAGGTTTTCTATGGCTGGATGCCCTTCCTAACACCAACCACGTTTACAGTGTGGACTGGGAGGTTTTTACCGTGTTACCTACACGTTCACATTACAGCATGCAGTGTGTTTTTTTTTGTTGTGATACCTACATGACCTCATTTATTTAGGACTGGATGTTGTGGCACCAACATAACTTTACAAAGAAAGGGGTGGGGTAGTGGGATGGGGGTGTATTTTTGGTTAAGTGGTGCCTACTGACTAGGTTTCGCTTTGTACTTAGGCAAGGCGAGTCTTCTGTATTACTGCGTAGCGCCAAAGATCTCGGTCCAGTGACATTGTCTTGGAGAGGTGTAAGTGTGTAAGGTCGGAATTTATCAAATCGTCCCAGGTTTTTCTGGGTCCATCAATTTTGATCACCCTGCACTTTTTTATAGAGCTGTCGTCTTTCATGGGCATCACGTGACCATACCAACGTAGTCTTCTCTCGAGTAAACAGCATCTGATCCCTGTTATACCTAATTTCTCACTTAGTTCATTTATGCTTTGCCATTCACGTATATTTCTATTACACATCCAACGGAGCATTCAAGCTACCTTTTTGTCAAATAATGAAACTGTTATTATTATTAGAAGGGCAGTGGATAAGCAGTAGAATCGGTAGAGCTTCAGGCAACATGCTCAGCAGCAAAGTGTTACGGCCCTTTATGTTCTGAGTTCAAATCCCTCCAATGTAAGCTTTCATCCTTACAGGGTCAGTAAAATGAAGTACCAGTAACACACTGGGTTCAATTTAATCGACTTTCGCCTTCCCTAAAATTGTTGACCTTATGCCTAAACCAGAAACCATTATTATTAAAGCAGAAGACAAAATGTTCTGCAGAATTTAAAGTATGACCCTTTACATTCTTGGCAAATTAATTGTTTTCCTAATTGCAGATGAATCTTTCTGCATATGAAGACATTTCAAGTGAGAGATGTCAAGTAGTTCAACCAAATTACATACATGTGTATATATACAGTTTATTAATTATTTAATCAATAATCAATTGGCGGTGGATTGGCAGTATCGGTAGAGGGTCGGACGCCATGCTTTGATGCATAGAGTTACAACCCTTGCCATTCTGAGTTCAAATCCTACCGAGGTTAACTTTGTCTTTCATCCTTACGGGGTCGATAAAATAAAGTACCAGTAATGCACTGGGTAATTGCTGGCCTTGTGCCAAAAGTAGAAACAATTAATTATTTAATCAATAAGATTAGAAACATAATCCTCTTTATAATATATTGGTTAACATCCATGTATGGGATATTGACATCCAAACAGGAATATTTCAAGTGGTTTGGTTTTAACTGGCCATTTCTCCATTGTTTAATTGTGAAATGGAAATAGACATTTGTTTTCACCAGTTTAGAATACATATATTTGTGGTACCAACACAACCATTTTACAAGGTGGAATGGGTGTTTTTGTTGTGGCACCAATATAAAGAAGATCTTCAAAGTATCTTTCTGTGAATAATTAAAACTTGTTTCAGTAGCTTACAGTACTAAATTCAATTCCAACCAGTGTATCTTTAATTATGTAACTACTATATGAAGACCAAGAGTTTGCTGGAGTTCCAGCAACAGATTACAACACTAATCTAACATTACATGTAGTATTGGTAAATCAAACTATTGATGTAGTTGTATTAATGTGTCTGTGTATATATATGTGTGTATATGTGTGTGTGTGTATATATATATATATATATATATATATACATACACACAATGATATTAAATAAATGGAAACTATATTTATAGAACCATATTTATTTTATTATATATATTTCAAGGGTACCAAGACACATTGGTACGCTTTCATCAGATAAAATACAAAGTTTGTTTTATAAATAGAGACATACCCATGAAAATCATACCTTATCGGTTGGATATTCACTGGATAGAGTGGTAGAAATGGATATTCATGCTGAGTGCTATAAATCAGTTACAAACATTTATATTTGTCGGACTTCCAACAAATTAAATACCCCTTCTATTTATATATATATATATATATGTGTGTATATATATATGTATCATATCAGATATAATGGTTTTTGAGGAGGTTAATACCCATCAAACATTGAAATTTGCTGTGGCATATTAGTTGTTATTAAATTTTGTATGGCAGTATCGGTAGAGGGTTGGATGCCATGCTTTGATGCATAGAGTTACGGCCCTTGCCATTCTGAGTTCAAATCCCGCCGAGGTTAACTTTGCCTTTCATCCTTACGGGGTCGATAAAATAAAGTACCAGTAATGCACTGGGTAATTGCTGGCCTTGTGCCAAAAGTAGAAACAATTAAATTTTGTATAATATGAAAAAAATTAGTTTCTTTGTGTGTAACTTAATATTTTTTGCATTCATTTAATATAAGTTCGCAATGGATTTAGCTATCCAATCACTGTGGGTACATCACTTAATTTAATCAGTACAATGTGCTTGTGTATTGGGGCAGAGACAGACAGACAGACATGGTTAAGCCTATGTGGTTAAGAAGTTCATTTTGAAACCACATGATTTGGGGGTTGATAACACTGCATCACAGTGTGTGTTTCTGTTACTATAGCTTTATGTGCTGCTGTTACTATGACCGCTTCATCATCATCATCATCATCATCATTTAACGTCCATCTTCCATGCTAGCATGGGTTGGACAGATTTGTCCCACTTTAGGCAAGACTGGTCGGGCAACTGTGTCTCACTTGTAAAGAACTGTTTCTGGCAGGTTTTTTAAGGCTGGATGCCCTTCCTAACACCAACCACATTTACATATGTATTTATATATCAAGAGCAGTGCCCCAGCATGGCCTCAGCGCGTTGGCTGGAATATGTAATAGAGTAATATATACTGGTATATATATATATATATATATATATATATATATTAGGGCTTCCTGATGATTTCCTTCAAATGAAACAGTTCTACTCCTGTAGAAACTATTTCTATATTAAATATTATATATTCTCTACTATTCATTGAGTACCTTACTGTGGTTACCTTAGATTGAACCCAGGATATACACGCACGCACGCACGCACGCACACACACACATATGTATATTCTATATATATATGGTAATATATATATATATATATAAATATATGGATGTGTAATAGTAATATACGCGAACGACAAAGCATAAATGAATTGAGAGAGAGACTGAGCATAAGAGGAATCAAATGCTGTGTGCAGGAGAGGCGGTTGCGTTGGTATGGACATGTGATGCGTATGAAGGATGACAGCTGCATAAAAAGGTGCAGAGCACTAGAAGCCGATGGAAACTGCGGAGTGGGGAGACCCAAGATGACCTGGGATGAGGTGATAAAAGCCGACCTTACCCAATTACACTTCTCAAAGGCGATGACACGCGACCGTGACCTCTGGCCTCACACAGTAATACAGAGTACATGGGTACAAGCTGAAGCATATAGACAATGTGCCCCCACACCCCCCACTGCAAGGTGGTCGTGGAGGTGCCACGGCAAAAAAGCACCCAGCCCACACTGTAAAGTGGACGTGTAGGCGCCATGAAAACGCACCCAGCACTCACTGTAAATGAGGTTGGTGTTAGGAAGGGCATCCAGCTGTAGAAATCAAGCCAAATCAGTTCCTGTATGAGCAAGGCATGGTCAGCCGACCAGGACAACCCGTCTAACCCATGCTAGAATGGAAGAACGGACATAAAACGGTGATGATGATGATATATATATATATATATATATATATATATATATATATATATATATATATATATATATATATATATTAAACTATCACATTAAAGTTTAAGCAAAGAATCGCTGCTTTCACCCTTAACGGGATCTTCTGAAATAAAAAAAAAATCAATCTGTGAACGCAGGAGTAAATATTTCGAAAACGTTGCAACCGAAGGAAAACAGGAGAAAAGCGAAGATAATACGTTGTTATGTGGAGCGGTGACAACAATTACACGCAAAGACAAAACCACGTTTGGATTTTAGTCTTCACATTTATTAATATTACTGTATATATATTATATATGGTAATATATATATATAACCCATGCTAGCGTGGAAGATGGACGTTAAACAATGATGATGATGATGATGATGATAAATATATATATATATACATATATATATACACACACATATATTATATATAAATATATAAATGAGGTTGGTGTTAGGAAGGGCATCCAGCTGTAGAAATCAAGCCAGAATCAGGTCCCGTCCCACCCTTGCAAGCAGGGAAAAGCGGACGTAAAATGGTGATATATATATATAGTTGAATAAATGAACAGAGAACAAAAAACAGAGGCAGTACAAATAATATGGTTTTTAGTTTCATGCTTGAGAGTGTGGGGTGGGGGACATATATATATATATATATATATATATAATGTAAATGTCAATCAAAGAGTGTTCAGAACATTTAATCACAATCGGTTCATCCTAGCTGGAATCATCAGAGTAGATAACAAACCTCAGACACAAATATAATATCAAAACTTTGTCACAAGAACATTAGAAGGATACATAATATAGGAGGATAGGTAAGTATAGGTATCAACATTTATATAAGATAATAGAGCAGATAAAAACAAAAAGAAAAATTAATTTTTAATGCTTTTTTCTGCTCCTAATTTTTATTGTATTTATATGCTTCTATTCTATGCCTATTCTATGCCTTTTTCGCCTCTGTTTTCCTATATAAATGTTGATACTTATACTTATCTAGCCTCCCATATTAGGTGTATATTATCTTAGCACCACCACTACCTCATTATAACAGTAGGAAGCACAATCTATGTGTTTGTGTTGAAGCCCATCATACACACAAACACACACGTGTGTATACACATATGTGTGTTTGTGAGCGTGTACACGTGGTTATTTTTCTCTGTGTCTTTACTCTCCTTTACTCTCCCTTAAGGGTCACTATGAAGAAGTGAAATTTGTGTATATTCCACTTTAAAAATGTCTCATTGGTCAGTGGTTGGTTTTGTGAAGACCAATACTTTATTTAAAAACCCAGTAAGGATTGGTGTCATGAAGGGCTTTATCATGTGAATGCTGCTTCTAACAAGCCATGTCCAGCTCTTGCTAGCCTGGAAAGAAAAAGGAATGAAACTCATCTTTAGATTAGACCAAGGAAACAATGTTTTCCTTGGTCTTCTGATTTCTGTTACTATCTGCTGGTTACAACTCCTGATAGAAGGTGGGATTTGAACTGAGAATGCACAGAACTGGATTAAATACTGCAAAACATCGTATTCAGTTCAGTTAATAAACTACTACTGGACTGGTATTTTATTTATCAACCCTCAAGTGTTTAAAACCTAAATTGACCTCAGCAGGATTTGAATCCAGAATGCAGAAAGCAAGATTAAGTACTGAGGCATTTATTTCAACCCCCTAATGACTGTTTTGCAATTAACATAGGCGAAAATGTTCATAAATACAAGGAGGATAATAATGACGATTGTGATAATCACCCTGAGTAAATTACAGACTTTCCTAATCTGGTAAAATTGAAGACAGATGATTGTATTATTTCAATGTTCTCGAATTAATGTGTTGTGTGTAGTTAATTTCCAAACGAAATATCTAAGTTATAGATAATGGTTCTACTGTTACCTCACCCTGTGTTTACTAATTCTATTAATTCCACACTGCAAAGACTGACGGGAAGCTTCCTCTTTCAGGAATTATGGCAAATTCAGTTTGATATGTTCAGTGTTTAATAGGTCACTTTAGTTTAATTGAAACAGAAATTAGCTTCTTGCTTGTCGCCTTTGATAAGTGGCATAACAATCAATGTAGATGGCTGGAGTATTTTAAATTATATATATATATATATATATACATTTGTTTTTATATATATATACGTATGTGTATATATATGTATGTATATATATATATATATATATATATGTATGTGAGTGTATGTATGTATATACATATGTATATATATACATATGTATGTATATATATGTAAATATGTATATATATATACATATGTATGTATATATATGTATATATGTATATAAACATATGTATGTGTGTGTATGTATATATGTATATATGTATATAAACATATGTATGTATGTATATATATATACACATGTATATATATATACATATGTGTATATATATATATATATATATACGTACGTATGTATATATATGTATATATATACATATGTATGTGTGTGTGTGTATATATACATATGTATGTGTGAATATAACCCATGCTAGCGTCGGAGTTGGATGTTAGACGATGATGATGATGATATATGTATATGTATATATATATATATACATATGTATATATATATACATACATATGTATATATATATACATATGTACATATACATATGTATATATACATGTGTATATATATATACATGTGTATATTTATACATATGTATATAATAATATACATATGTATGTATATATATATATGTGTATATACATATATATATACAAAATGTATGTATATATATATGTGTATATATATATATATATATATATAATATATATATATATATACACATATGTATGTATATATATATGTGTATATATATACATATGTATGTGTATATATATATGTGCGTGTGTTTATATGTGTGTGTGTATATATATATATGAATAACTGAATAATTAGAAAAAAAAATAATAGAATATATATATAAATGAGGAATAACTTGCTGAAGTTTTGGAAATAATCATATGAAATAATTGAAGAAAACTAAACAAAAAATACATACATATATATACACAAATATATATATATACATGTATATATATATATATATATATATATATACATGTATATGTATATATATATATGGTGGCTGCCAACTCGTTTTCGAGTACGGCCACTACTTTATATCAATGTAGGAGAACCCCTACCGATGCGCTGAACGAGTGTGACTTTTTAGTCCAGCCAGCGACTTGAAAACTCTGGTACAAACACTACACATGTGACAATTACTGACACATAGTGCTGGGCCCATGGTACCATGTGATGACAAGTGCAGAGAGATCTCCAAATATAAAGCAATGCCTGTGCCGTGAAGCTTTTATAGTGAGTAAAGGCACTGCACAAAGCCAGTCCCACTCTCTTAACCAAGATAATAAAGAAGAACAAGTCAACATCATTGGATACCATTAGGGTTGCAGGTGTTATATCAGAGTTTTCCTTCTCTTAGAATTCTGCTTTGACAAAGGCTAAGGGGTTATCTCTCCCGGTGATTTTGGATGGCCATTGACTCTTAAGTGCTCCTTTGCCAGGTTTTGTTTTTAGTCCTGCAGGATGTCCAAAGTCACCCTCCTCACCAAGAAACCTTGGTGGGGTTGCCAGTTTAGTCGCCAATGACCCGACCATGAGACAGGTTGTACTGGGATACATGTTACCAGTAGCAGAAACTGGTGACCTGACATATATATGTACACACACAGACTATATATATATTTATATATATATACACACACACATATATATATACATATATATACACACATACTTATATATATATACACACACACGCATATACATATATATATACACACATATACATGTATATATATATATATACACATATCATCATCATCATTTTACGTCCGCTTTTCCCTGCTTGCAAGGGTGGGATGGGAACTGATTCTGGCTTGATTTCTACAGCTGGATGCCCTTCCTAACACCAACCTCATTTACAGTGACTGCTGGGTGCTTTTTTGCCGTGGCACCTCCACGACCACTTTTCAGTGGAATGATAGGGACTGGGGTCCATCTCATTTCTACAGCTGAGTAAACTGGAGCAATGTGAAATAAAGTGTCTTGCTCAAGGAAACAACACATCACCCAATGCTTTAACCACTAAGCCATGTGCCTATGTATATATATATATATATATATATGCATATATATATATATACATGTATATACATGTATATAAATATATATACACATATATATATATATGCATATTTATAAACATATGTGCATGTATATATATATATATATATATATATATATATATATATATATATACACACACACATGTATTTGTATATATATGTGTGTGTGTATAAGTATGTATGTATATATATATATCTGCAAGCAGGGAAAAGCGGACGTAAAATGATGATATATATATATTGATATGAACAACTGAACAGTGTATAAAAAAATAATAGAATCATATATATATATATATATGCATAAGGAATAATTTGCTGACGTTTTGGAAATAATCATATCAAATAATTGAAGAAAACTAAACAAAAAATATTTGTCTTGTTTTGCTCTTGTGTATATTTTGTTTTGCGTAAACTGTTTGACATTAAATTATCAATCTATTTCTACATTGAGACAGAGTGATATCGGAACGAAGACAGACAGAATAAAAACATAGTTGTAAAAATATGATTAAACAAACAAGTACTCAGAATAAAAATGTAACGCTTTAGCATTTACATTATATATACTATTGTATTTTCATGGTAAAGGCTTTACCTCACATAATTATCTCACGTAATATCAAATCTATGAGGTTTTGATATTTATTTTGAGAACAATACCTTAACATCACTATGAGTGGCTGGTTACAGCCGGTTTGAATAGAGAGACGTGAGAGAATTCTGGCCGGATACAGCCAGTTTAAATACTAAACGGTTAATATGAATGGTAAAGAATGAAGCAAAATTTCATTTCTCACTCTTAGTACGGCTGATACCTAAATATAAGTATGTATACGTACATACATATATGTATACAGACGTACAGTAGTATGTATATATATACATACATGCACACATATATATATGTACGCATGGGTTTACCGAACATTTATTATAATGTTCGGTTTGTTTGTAAACAAACAGCCCGAATTTTGCTGTACAGTGCTCGGCAACCTTCGTCGCCCTTTTGTAATTTGGGCTGTTTGTTTACAAACAAACCGAACATTATAATGATTGCTCGGTAAACCCATATGTATATATATATATATATATATGTGCATGTATGTATATATATATATATATACATACTACTGTACGTCTGTACACATATATGTATGTACGTATACATACTTATATTTAGGTATCAGCCGTACTAAGAGTGAGAAATGAAATTTAGTTTCATTCTTTTCCATTCATATTAACCGTTTAGTATTTAAACCGACTGTATCCGGCCAGAATTCTCTCACGTCTCTCTATTCAAACCGGCTGTAACCAGCCACTCATAGTGATGTTAAGGTATTGTTCTCAACATAAATAATATCAAAATCTCATAGATTTGATATTATGCGAGATAATTATGTGAGGTAAAGCCTTTACCATGAAAATACAATAGTATATATAATGTAAATATAATGTAAATGCTAAAGGGTTACATTTTTATTCTGAGTACTTGTTTGTTTGATCATACTTTTGTTAGTCAGAAGATACAGGGCAGAATCCATGTCTTTTTCAGACTCTCTCATTGGTGAAATGTATCTACTTGCAGGGTGTGGGTGTGGGGAAACATATGTGGATATAGTCAGGAAACATACTTGGATATAGTCAAAATGGTTGTAACATAGTAAATAAACTCTGTTAGAACAGTGAAGAAATTGGTCCTGGTGCTGATAAATATTAGCAGTAAGTTAATCTGCCACTCAAAAGGTATTAATGACTGAAGACATGTTGGTAAATAGGTTAGTATATTAGGTTTATTAACACTACTGGCGTTGGTGGCAAACTGGACAGTGTGTCAGGTCTATTAACACTACTGGCGTTGGTGGCAAACTGGACAGTGTGTCAGGTTTATTAACACAACTGGCGTTGGTGGCAAACTGGACAGTGTTTCAGGTCTACCAGCCAAAACTATGGTTTTAACTCTTTTGTTACCATATTTGTAATAACCATATTTGAAAATATACAAAAATATGGGGAGATTTAGTAACAACTGTCTCATTATTTAGTTGGTGGTGGATTGGCAGTATCGGTAGAGCACTGGACAATATGCTTCACAGTATAGAGTTACATCCTTTTACATTTTGAGTTTAAATTCTGTCATCGTTAGCTTTGCCTTTCTTTATTACGAAGCTGATAAAATAAAGTACCAGTAACACAATTGGATCTATTTAATCGATTTTCTCCATCCTCCAAAATTGGTGGCCTTGTGCTTAAATCAGAAACCATTATTTAGTTGGCATAGCAGTGGATTTGCAGTATCGGTAGAGGGTCGGACGCCATGCTTTCCAGCATAGTTACGTCCCTTTACGATCTGAGTTCAAATCCCGCCGAGGTTTACTTTGCCTTTCAACCTTATGGGGTCGATAAAATAAAGTACCAGTAATGGACAGGGTAATTGCTGGCCTTGTGCCTAAAGTAGAAACAATTATTTAGTTGGCATTTGGAGCATAACTTAACAAAGGTTCTTATATACTATTATTATGGAAGGTCTTAGTATAAATATAAATACTCTAAATCAGTTTAGGACTAGGGGCAAGATGGTTTACTATCAAAAGGGATAATAGTGTATGATACTGTATGATTGAAATGTTGTTTAGCAGACTTATAGATCACTTGTTTAACTATACTACTTCTAATGAGCCATATGTCATAAAGTAGATACATTAGATGCAGGGGTTCAATTCCTTACTGGTCAGCCTCATGCAGAGCTCTGGTGATGATCAGGGCAAATCTTGATTGTATGTCCCAAAGACTCAAGTATAAGACCTCATATACTGAGAAATATTATGAGAAAGGAAAACGTTTTGAATATATAAACACAGGTGGAACATGAAATAAACACTTTATTCAAATTTAATATAAATCAATCAAATTTATTAAGCTCTTTTCCCCAAAGGATGCTCGGACCCAAAGCACTGTGCCCCCCCCCTTCCTGCACGATACTATATCTGGTGCCTCTGCCCCATTTTTTCTTTCCCCAGGGGTACTTTACCTGATTTTCTCAACAATTATTTATAATGTTCGACTGTTATTATTATTATAGTTATTTTCATTGGGACATACACACATTACAAATTATTATTATAGTTATTTTCATTGGGACATACACACATTACAAATTTCCTCAATCCTTATGTCAACTATTTTGTGTGTATTAGACTGTTTTAATACTAACTATCAATTATCACTACTTTGATAGAGACAATAACAAATATCTCTACAAGGAGCTAGAGAAATGCAGTATGGAGAATGGGTGTGAGAAAGATAGATAGATAGGTAGATAGAAAGATAGATAGAGAGAGAGAGGATACTAATACTGGAGTGATAGTTCTTTTTATGTATTTTTTCCTAACATTCTACTGTTCCACTTTCTCCATTTTGTTTCCATATAACTGTGCACGTGGACATACATACAAAAGATAAAGATTTAATCATCACTTGTATTTCTTTCATTTTACAAACAACAAATATTTCCCACATAGTTGCAACAGTGGCACTTGAGATAACACTGGTGCTGCTACCAGCAGCCATTTTAGAACTTGTAAGAATTAATATCTTTTACTGTATTATGATGAAAGTAGTGATTGTGACATATCTATTGCAGCCTATTCCACAAAAGAACAGAGTAAAATAATGAAAACAAAAAGCGAGGAAAGAAAAAGCGACAAAAGTGTACTATCTTTCTTTTGAAGAAGCATTGCTTCTTAATTGATTTTCCCCAAACTGAATTTATTTCCTTTTGATTCTCACCTCAGCCTGACCCTCCTAATAGATCTAAGGCTCTATGCCATGTATAAATGTACACTGTGTCCGCTGAGCATGCATGTAAATGTGTATACATTGAGAGTTAAGCATACATGCTGTAGTACTTAATTCTGGCAAATTCATTTTGTTTCCTTGTTGCCTATTTTGTCTTCATTTCCCACTGCTGCCATGAGTAATAGTTAAAGCTAATTGCTTAAGGTAGCTAGACTTTCAAATCTCTCATGGCTTAATTCTTTGATGTAATGATTTCATGTGATTAGTCAATGGATATACTGTTCTCTACGTGGATGCTTAGGGAATTTCTTTGGGATACATTTCTTTTTCTTTTATTATTTCAAGTTATTTCCTCAAAATTGTTTTTGTGTTGTTGCTTACCATGTAAAAGAAGACACTAATTCTAGTTTTTGCAGATTCAGATTCTTTGCAAATGCTTTCATGGTAACAATAACTTTGATATAAAAGTGGTTTTCATATACTTAAAGGGCACTCTTATTGCAGTATTTATTTCTAAAAAACAAGAAAAAGGAAAAAAAGGAAAAAAATAGCTTACTTGCATTCATGCAAATAAATTAGTAGTAGTAGTAGTGGTGGTGGTGGTGAGTAGTAAAAGGCGAGGCGAACAAAATAAATGTAAAAGAAACTTTTGTTCTGGACATAAAGCAGTTCGCCACATCTTTGCATTTATTTATCACAGCCAAAGATAGTATATATATGGTTACAAATTTATTCATAGATAACATATATGTTTGAATAATGGTCAATATAATAATAATGGTAAAGAGTCTAATCATCATCACCATCATCATCATCATTTAACAACTGTTTTTCGTACTAACATCAGTTGAACAGATTGACACTGACCAATTCAGTACATAATCAGAGCTACTAACTCCTCAGAGGGGCTGGGTAGCTGCATATTACTTACATACCGATTCCACACCCTGCAGACAGCACTAGGGACATTTTATCTTGGCACTAGAACTAGGAAAGTTATCAAGTTCTTGATGCAACTGAAGTCCTCCAGTCTATTTGTCTGGTAAAGTTTGTATGGCTGATGCCCTTCCTGTCATCAACCACCTTACAGTGTGTATTGGGTATATTTTTTGTGACACTAGCAGTGGTGAGGTTGTCATGTAATGATTGGAGTATTCTCTCAACCCTTTTTTGCATGGTTACTTCAGTTGGAAGTCCTTCAAAACACAAACCACTATCGTAGTCTACTGGATGCATTTTCTCATGGCACCAACACGGGCAGTTATTGGTTATGTACTCTTTCAGAAGCCCCCCCCCCCCCCCCCCCTACCCTCTACATTTCCATACCACCCTTTTTCATCTCTGTCTTGAGGTTCAGTTTCCAAAGGTCAGTCTGCACTATTTCATCCCATGTATAAGAGTCCCACCCAACAAAGATTTCTCCCTATTTCTTTATACACCTGTCATTTCCCATATGCATTACATGTCTATGTCTTCACAGTCTTCTCCCTTGCTCACTGCATTGGACCTAACCCCTCTTGTACAAGTTTCAACTCAGCTTGATTATGTAATGCTATTCAGACACACTAACATAAATTTATACATTTACCATACTTATTTCAGTTCTTTTTAGCTTTCACATGTCTCCACTGACCCATTTCTCATTGCAATGTAGCATTGAGGTTTGCTCACATGCATCATACAGTCTACCCTTCATTCTAAGCAAGAAGCTCTTTGTTGTTAGCAACTTGTTCTTACTTTTGCTACCAAACTTTCAGAGCATACTTCCCCCTGCTTATTAGGCCACTTAGATAACAAATACTGTCAACAACTTCTAGAGAGTCTCACTGGCAATTGTGGCAATCTATATCATGTGTGCTCTTATGACTTACTCCTCCATTAATCTGTCTGTAATCCCATTAGATCTCTTGTGTGTCCATATGTTAGACTGTGTGCACCTTATGGTTTTACTTCTCACACCTTTTCAACATATAAAACAAGACCACTTCCTTTATCGTATCAGCTTCTTGTTATCTTTTATCAGTATTTTAGTCTTCGCTAAGTTTACTTTTAGGCCTTTTGATTCCAAGTTTTTCTTTCTGGTCTGGAATTTTGTCTTTAGCTCTTCCACTGATTTGGCTGCACGAGTTCCTATGGAGTACCAAGTCTTAAACACATGGTATGACCATCTTCCCATTCCGCGATGGCAAACCCCTCGTCTGGGATGCCACTTACAGTGACACTTTCTCCAGCCGCAACCTGGTGCAGTCTGCGACTAACCCGGGATCTGCTGCACTTTGGGCCGAGGAAGCCAAACTCTCCAAGAACCGGTCACTCTCCGACAGGTTCGCGGTCGTGCCCATGGCAGTGGAGACTTCTGGTGTCCTTGGCCCTAGGCCTACCTCGCTATTCACCACCATAGGCGCTGATCTACCCAGCCGCAGGTGTGAGCCTCGCGAGTTGGAATTGCTCTTCCGGCACATCTCCCTTACCATCCTCCGGGGAAACGCCTTCTCCATCCTGTCCACCGGGACTGAGCCCTAGTGGATCCCCACCTGCACTTCAAATTCATCACTGTATTCATTGCCAACTTTCACTTGGTTGGTTGCACCTTTATACATGGCTTGCATTGCTCATATGAGCTTCCCATTTATATCTAGCTTCCTTAACACCCACCATTTTATGGAGTGGGGAACTCTGCTGAAGGCCTCCTCCAGATCTACAAATGCTAGGTGCAGTGGCTTCCGCTTAGATAAGTATTTCTCCTGCAGTTGTCTTACAAGAAAGAAGGCAATGACACTAACCCCACCTGGCATAAAGCCACACTGTACCTCATCTAGCTTTGTTCTGTCCCTAATTGTGCTATAATCGTTTCATTAACTTTGATAACCTAGCCTATCATCTCCTGTCTCTGTAGTTATCTTATTCTACTGTGTCTCCTTAGTCCTTGTAGCAGTTTGCAATGATACTGTTGTGCCAGTCATTGAATATGACACCACCTTGGACTGTTTGATTAATTATGCACCCGACTAGCTTGTAATCTAATATGTTTTAGTACCCCAAACCACACAGCCCTTCTTATAATGTGGTAATACCTTTGTCATAATAAAATATACCCAGTGGTTGGCTTTAGAGGTCTAGCCATTGCAGGTAGGAATATCTATGTTCTCCATAGACAAAGATCCTACTGCTTCATGGTTAGGCATGTGAAGATACATAGCTTACTTAAAAACAAGTGATGGTTCGCATCAGCAGGGAGATCCGGTCATAAGATTCTGCCTCAAAATGACTTGAGCCACCCATGTCAGTATGGAAAAAAAAGAGGCACATAACACGGATGATAATGACAATGATGGTGATGGTGATGATGATGATGATGATGTGTAGTGTTGTTGCTGAACAGATATTCTGTCTGCTGTGTATATTAAAAAAATAGGAGAATATTTGTGTAGATAAGATTATTTAGCTGCCCATGTTGTAGGAAGATTTCTTACTGCATGATCAGTTTGATTCTGAACCAAGATTTAGCTGACATTATACTGCATCAATTTTATATCTGGTTAGGTGACTATCATATAGAAAACAATAGCCCCTAAATGCTGGGTCATCTTTACTGGGAGTCAGCAGATAAGATGAAACTTTCTATTATAAAGGACATATCAAGATTGACATTTTTATAATGATGCCTCTTATATATTATTTGTAATCACATTGTGTACTCCTTTAAATGTATATTTGTTTGCACATACATGCATGCACAAATCCATATTCCTACCACCCTTAGCCCACCCCGATGGGGGTCATAATAGGTATGAGTGGAAAATTTCCAGTCAGCTGAAATTACTCCCATGATTTCAAGACAAAAACTCTGTTTAGGGTTGTTCTGAACTAACAGCGAAAGAAAGAACTCTTACAATATCAGTTGATCCAAATTTTTTGGGGAGAAACAATGCAGTAAGAGTTGGCCTTATCTTTATAGCCAACTGGTGAAGGCAGTGGAAATGTTTCAATCTTATTAGAGCTTCTCAGCTTTGCAGATTCTCTTGCTGTTGGCTTTACTTAGTATGACTTAAAAAAATACTGTGAAAGTCATATCATCATCATCATCATCATCATCATCATCGTCGTCTATCTTCTACGCTAGAATGGGTTAGGCGGGAATTGTCCTACTTGAGGCAAGATTGATTGGGTGACCATGTCTCACTCGTATAGGACTGTATTTGACAGGTTTTCTATGGCTGGATGCCCTTCCTAACACCAACCACATTTACAATGTGGACTGGGTCCTTTTTGTCGTGACACCTGCACAACCTCTTTAGTGTGGACTGGATGTTCTGTGGTACCAACATAACGTTACAGAGAAAGGGTGGTGGGAGTGGGAGGATGGGGTAGTGGGTTGGAGTGTATATTTGGTTACAGGGTGCCTACTGACTGTAGGTTTAACAGCTTCTCATTTCTGCCCTAATAAAATATATTCATCTGCATTTCTAAAAATATCTAAAATCATCAGCTTTTAGACTAATTCTGTTCTCTTGGAAAATTATGAGCTTTCTTTTAAAATTTGCCAGGAGAGCAATTTTTCTTCAGAATGTCTCAGATTTGTTTCAGCAGCATTATTTTTATATTTGCTTTTCTATAATTTTCATTTAACCCATGCTAGTGTGGAAAATGGACGTAAAATGGCGATGATGACTCCGATGATGCTGGCATGGATTGGATGAGACTTTTTTTGGTAGTTTTTCTATGGCCGGTGTCTTGATGTCAACTCATACTATATTTTGAAGTGATGTATATACTGATAGTGAAGGCACATGGCTTAGTGGTTAGAGCATTGGGCTTGCAATTGGAAGGTTGTGAATTTCATTCTCGGACCGAGTGATGCATTGTGTCCTTGAGCAAGACACTTTATTTCTCGTAGCTCCAGATTACTCAGCTGTAGAAATGAGTTGCGACGTCACTGGCGTCAAGGTTTATCAGTCATTGCCTCCCCTTGGACAACATCGGTGCTGTGGCGAGGAGAGACTGGTATGCATGGGGGACTACTGGTCTTCCACATAAGACATTGCCCAGGCTTGTGCCTCAGGGGGAAACTTTCTAGGTGCAAAACCACGGTAATTCGTGACTGAGTGGGGCCTTCATATTCATGTATATTCTTATGATGTTTCAGACCTGAATAAGTTATGTTAGACTAAATCCTTAGAAAGCAATGCCCCAGCAAGGCCACAGCCCAATAACTGAAACCAATAAAGAATAAAAGATGAGTATAAACTTCAAACAAAAGAGCTCCCTCTTCAATATAGTGATTGTTACAGTAAACATTCTAGCATGTCCTATTACAAGTTAACAATTTACTGGCGAAATTACCTGGGAATTACACACAGTTTATTTAACATTTAACCAATCATCATCTTCACGTTCTTTTGTTTGTTTGACTGGCGAACTGAGGATCGGTTTGTGTTTATCAAATTTTATTTCTGACATCTTTATCTCGGTAACCTCATTACATTAGTAGAATCCATAACAAACATCAGTGATGCAACAAAGCTTTAGTATTTGTTGTATCTGTGAAGCTTGACTGCTTATCATTTATCTGGCTCTTTTCTTTGATCTACTATTTGTGTTCGCTTAGTTTTCAATCATCATTCTGCCCCCCCCCCCCCCAAAAAAAAATGAAAATAAAATAAAATAAAATAAAACAAAACAAAAACAACAATTCCAAACAAACAAATATAAGTAGAGTAATCGATAGATAATTTTGCAATCATTTGGCATTTGTATGCATGAATAAATCACAGTGAGCATTTAAAACATAGTGGCAATGCATGTGAACTCAGCTGTGAGATGGCTAATGCTGGGGGAAGCCTAGAAATTCCATAATGGCTCCCATTGTCATGTCCGTCTCCTCCTGCTGCTCTCCAATGTAAGTACTATAAAGCTGTTATGGTTAAATACTGAAATTGTCTGCTTTCCAATTAACTATGGAATAGAATAATAACCATACGGTCGCTAATAGCATCGACTGCCTCAATAAAATGAGAATATGTAATGCACCACAGAGCAAGGTGCATGTATGTGTGTGTTTATATATTTATTTATATATATATATTATTATATATACATATATACATACACAGCCCCACACAACAGAGTTTCACACATACAAAAAACAAAAATGCATCTACACACCTCCCTACATACTGCTACTCTATTCTCTACTTATGTTTCCTGTTTGGTTGGTTAATTTATCAGTTCAGTTCTGTTTGCTTGAAAGCCCAAGCATAGAGTAAGTGCTTTCCTTGGCTATCAAATAATGACAGATGAGACTTCATGATCACAGCTGTGGCTATAAAATCAGAATAATACTATTTTGTCAAAATGATTTTTTGTTTGTCTTATATATAAAGAATTTATATAGAAACTTTAGTTTAATATTGCATCCTAACCATTTTCAATAGTTTTTCTGTGTTGATATCATTTACAAGCACACACATGGTCTCTCTCTCTCTCTCTCTCTCTCTCTCTCTCTCTCTCTCTCTCTCTCTCTCTCGCTCTCTCTCTCTATATATATATATATATAATCATCATTTAACGTCCATATATATGTATGTATATACACATTCACACACACACATATATGTATACACATACATATGCCTACTCTCTCTCTCTCTCTCTCTCTCTCTCTGTGTGTGTGTGAATATACATATATATATATGTATATATATGTATGTATATATATATATGTGTATGTATGTATGTATATATATATATGTATGTATATATGTATGTGTATATATATATATGTATGTGTATATATATATGTATGTGTATATATATATGTATATATATATATGTATATGTATATATATATATCATCATCATCATCATTTAATGTCCATATATATATACACACATATATTCACATACATATGCCTACTCTCTCTCTCTTACACACACATCCTATATACAATGTAGTAAATAGATTGTTACAGTTCATACAACTGTATTTATATATCTCTATATATTGTTTTGCAATAAATTCTTGTTGAATTCCAATGCTCTACATTAATGAATGGATTGCATAAGCTTGAACTGGAACACTTATCTGCTCCACTTTTAGTTGCGTTTGGGATTCTTTGAATTGCCTGTATTTTTGTATTCATTACTTGATGTATTTACCTGGAAAGCTTTGATTGAGTGAGGAAGCAAGCACAAACCTTTTCACCCTACTACCCCTATAAACATCACATTTTACATCTAACATGATATTGAATCTATGAGATTTTGATATTATTTATTTTGAGAACAATACCATGACATCAGTATGATTGGCTTGTTACAGCCAGTTTGAACAGAAAGAGGTGAGAGAATTCTGGCCAGATATGGCTGGTTTAAATACTGAAGGGTTAAGGATAACCAACAACAACAAAAATGATATTCCCATTCACCCTCTTTACTTCTCTTCTTCCAATCACAAGCAGCTCTGCTGCCATCGCCACCACCAATACCACCACCACCAATACCACCACCACCACTACCACTACCACCATTACTACTACGTCTCTTACGCATTACTGAAAGAATAACTTTTATTCTTGGACACTTGATGGCTGAATAGTTAAGAAGTTTACATTTTAATGATGTGGTTCTGGGTTTGATTCTACTGCATTGTATTATGGGCAGCTGTCTGTTGCCACAGCTTTTGTTCAACCCAAGTCTATGGCAACAGTCTCTGGCCATACCCTCGAGTTAACCCAAGTCTATGGCAACAGTCTCTGGCCATACCCTCGGGTTAACCCAAGTCTATGGCAACAGTCTCTGGCCATACCCTCGAGTTAACCCAAGTCTATGGCAACAGTCTCTGGCCATACCCTCGAGTTAACCCAAGTCTATGGCAACAGTCTCTGGCCATACCCTCGGGTTAACCCAAGTCTATGGCAACAGTCTCTGGCCATACCCTCGAGTTAACCCAAGTCTATGGCAACAGTCTCTGGCAACAGTCTCTGGCAACAGTCTCTGGCCATACCCTCGAGTTAACCCAAGTTTATGGCAACAGCCTCTGGCCATACCCTCGAGTTAACCCAAATCTATGGCAACAGTCTCTGGCCATACCCTCGGGTTAACCCAAGTCTATGGCAACAGTCTCTGGCCATACCCTCGGGTTAACCCAAGTTTATGGCAACAGTCTCTGGCCATACCCTCGGGTTAACCCGAATATATGGCAGCCATCTCTGGTTATAGCCTTGGGTTAACCCTAACCATGTGTGTGGAATTGGGTAGATGGAAACTGTTTGAAGTCCATCAGATGGGCAATCTGTAATTCCATTGACCAGCATTGTTATATTGTCAGGCTGAATCTCCTTGAGAACTATTTTAAAGGTATACATGTTTGAGGAATGCTTAGCCACTTACACATTAACAAGTAAGGTGTTTTCTTCCTCATACAACTGGAACAACTTTTGTTGAAATCAATAGAGATCCATTTACCAATCATATATTTTGTTTGGATTTTAACTTTGACATCATCATCAACATTAGCACCAATTAATGTCAATTAATTTTCCAGGCTTGCATGGGTTTGATGGGCTGTAATATTTTGAGGCTAGACAGGTCAGGTGACCGCATTTTGCTTGTACATTCTGTTTTTGGCTTGGTTTCTCTGGTTGGATGTCCTTTGTAATGTCAACCTATTAATAAAATTTAAAATAAAGTTTTGCAATATGAAAATAAAAATAAAGCCTGGCCTTATTTACATTAAAGGTTGATGTTTCTCAAAGTGGCAATTGGGAAGAATGCTTTGTGATATTTTTCCCAACTCTTTATTCTCTGAGTTCAAATTCCACTACACTTCGAGGTCACTAAACCAAGCACCAGTCAATTGTTAAATTGTTGGACAGGATACTGTGCCTGGCAATATCTATTCCAGCTTTGTGCATTCTAGGTTCAAATCCTACCTCCTGTCACTGAAAAAGCAGTCATGCTTTTGCCAGGAGTTGTAACCAACAGATAACAGATAGTGTAAGCTAGAGGTTCTTAAACTTCTGGGGTCACCACTCCCCTCACAGCCATGTATTCCCCCAGCACCCGCCTCCCCAACCCTATTTCCAGAGACCTGCTTACATTGTAAATAATATGTAAATAATATGTAAATAAAATCATAAATTTATATATAATTAATAATATAATATATACTTTGTATACATAAATATTATATATTTTTTATTTTACTATATTTATATATACCGTATTTGCCGGCACCGAAGACGCTTCGTCCTCGAGGACACACCCTAATTTTGACGAACCAAAATTGAAAAGAAATAATTGTTTCTATTTTTGGCACCAGGCCAGTAATTATCTCGGTGCATTACTGGTGCTTTTGCTTTATTTTATCAACCCCGTAAGGATGAAAGGCAAAGTTAACCTCGGCGGGATTTAAACTCAGACCGCAAAGGGCCGTAACTCTGTGCTACAAAGCATGGCGCCCGACCCTCTACTGATAATGCCAATCCAAAAATAATAAACGGCCTTCGACCTCCATGGTAGATTTTTGAGAGCTTCGCATGGTAGATTTTTGAGACTTATTTTAGGAAAAAAGTAGCATCTTCAATGCCGGGAAATACGGTAATATGTATCATTTGATATTTAATATACCATTATATCATCTCTACTGTTCTTCCAACGCCCCTGGACCTTCTCAATGCCCCCCTAATGGGGAGGGGTAGCACCTACTTTGAGAACCTCTCATATAAGCAATAAAATAACCAACAGAGACAGCTTTCTTTGTTTGACGTCTTTCCATTTTTACAAATATGACCTGAAATTTTACATGCTATATCAAATCATACGACCATAAAACAACACAATTAATAATAATTATAAGATGTTATTATCTTAAATTGGAATTATGAGATGGTTTATTATATCAATGAAGGTTTAACAATATGAGTCTTTATCAAGGGAAATGGAATAAAGCAAAATGTAATTAAGTCAGTGAATTTCCTTTTCTTTGATTTGCTAAACTAAGTATAGTCTGTATCGCCAATCTTTGTAAAGACTAGCTTTAGCCGATTAAATGTCTGAGATTAGTTGTTGTTAATGCGATTATAGTTTTGGAGACTATTAACCTCATCTTTGGAGATGAAATATTTTTCAATATTTACAGTTCTGTAAGCACAGGAATGGATGTGTGAAGGAGTTTATTTTACAATCATAGGTTTTTGTGTTCAGTCCCACTGCAAAGCATCTTGACCATGTGACTTCCACTATGGCTTCAGACTGACCAACACCTTAGGACTACAGATGGAAACTGTAGAAGCCTGTTGTGGGTTTTTATATATACTATATATATGTTTACATGCCTACAACTTATACATCTGTATATATATTTATACATGTTGGTGAAGTCTTGCTTACACAGTCTGTATATATGTGTGTATATATATATATATATATATGAAGTATTTCCGTAGGAAGGGTAAAGGAAAGGAGAGAGCTCTATGTATGCTACAGAGCTATTTGATTATGTAATAAATAACATAAGACAATTATTCCATTTACCAGAGGTTTCACAAAGACAGACAAACTCAACAGGGACACCTGAAATTGCTCATCAGAATCATCATTTAACATGGACGTCCATATTAAATTTTCATTCTGTTGAGCTTGTCTGTCTTCTTGAAACCTCTGGTAAATGGAATAATTGTCTTATGTTGTTTATTACATAGGCAGGTCAATATGTGGACAGAGACTCAGATTTGCTGGCCACTGTTGGCGCAGCAAGGAAGAAATAGCAGGTGATGTGTTGTTATGGAGTCCATCTCATGGAGCAAGAAACGCTGGTCGTCCCAAGAAGACATACGTCAAGCAACTTGAGGACGATACTGGATGCACTGCGGAAGAATTGGCAAACGCTATGAGAGACAGAGATGGATGGAGGAAACGTGTCGTAGAAAGCCGAGCAAGCTCAATCTAATGATGATGAGGGTGAAGCGGACGTAAAATGATGATGATGATATATATATTATATATATATATACATATATATATATACATATATACATATATATATACATACAGTAGAACTTCACAGTACGAGTACCCCATTGCATGAGTAATTTGCTGTACGAGCTGAGGCGCGTGCGAACGTTTGTCGTGTAGTATGAGTGGAAATCCACAGTACGAGCGAGTGTCATACAATCGACCGCTAGTCGGTGCTGATCTTGCACATGCTCTCCCAACAAGTGCAGCATCCGCTCGCTCAGTTCACATGTTTATCTTGTTGTGCCAGCATCCCTATTGTGTTTTCCCAGTGTTTTTTTTCTTTTTTTACTTTTGTGCATTTTTTGCTATCATTTTATACTAATTAGTTGAAGAAAACCCATAAAAATTGAGTTTTGGGTGGTTTTGTGGGCCTGGAATGGATTATTTATATTTTAATTAATTTCAATATGGAAAATTAATTTGTAAAATGTGTAATTCGTAAAAGGAGCTCAGTCATGGAACGAATTAAACTCGTATGCGAGGTATCACTTTATATAAAACATTGCCTTACCATCTGCTCTCCCTTTGTTTGGCAAACTTTCTATATACATATATATACGAAATCACTGGATATCGATCTAAAACATTATTATTATTATTATTTATTTTATATTTTCATTGTTAAATTGGTTTTGCCATTGTGCACTTTTACTTGAGCTTATTGTAAACCCCCACTGTCTGTCTCTTTGTATTGTCCCCTACATGTTGGTCCTAGTGGCCAACACATGACATCAACATTATTATTATTATCATATATATAGTTGAAGAAATAACACTAACACAGGGATGCAAAAACACAAAGTCTTATTAGTATCACGTTTAGGGGGATGTAGAGGAGCGCTCAGGAAATGGAGAGTTCAGAGAGAGAGAACAATTAAGAAACATCAGGGTTTTGAAACAGTTGTTGAGAAGGCTGGGGGTGGTAGGTGAATAGTCCAGCATTTAGGAGTGGTGGCTGTGGTGGAGTGTCTATGTGTGTCATGGGTGTTGTGTGTATGTGTGCTGATGGGGGTGTATTAATGCTTGAGTGTGTGTGTGTGTGTGTGTGTGTGTGCGTACACGTGTGTGTCTCTGAGACTTACATTATTGGAATATGTGCATTAATGTGTGTCTGTGAATTCTTTGTTTTTTTTGTGTATGTATGTATGTATGTGTGTGTGTGTGTGTGTGTGTGTGTGTGTGTGTGTGTGTGTGTGTGTGTGGATTTTTGTGTAGTTTTTTTTTGTGTGTGTTTGAGTATTTGCATATATCTGAATGTTTGTGTATGAGTGCGTCAATATGGGTGAATAACCAAGCATGGATGAATTGAGAGTGAGATTGTTTATAAGAGGAATAAATTGTAGTGTGCAGGAGAGAAGACTGCATTGGTATGGCCATATGATGCACATGGTGGATGACCGCTGGGTGAAGAAGTGTCATATAATGTAATCCCAGTGGAAGAAAGATGCAGTAGAGGAAGACCATGGAAAATGGGCGGAGGTAGTGAGAGCTGACCTCAGATTGCTGAAGCTAACAGAGATGATGAAGGACCATGGCAAATGGAGAGATGCTGTGCTGAAGAGGACTCGTCCCACTCTTGCAAGCAGGTAAAAGCGGCAATAAAATGATGATGATGATGATGATGATGATGATGATGATGATGATGATATGTATATGTTTATGACTGTGATGTGACTTTTTTGTATTGTTTCTATGTGCATGTATCCGTGTGTGTGTGTGTGTGTATTTCACATGTGAAAGGGTTCATTTGTCAAAATTCTTTTGTGTTCTATCTGTGTATGCATGTGTACATAAGTCTGTATGTTTATGTGGGTATGTCTGTGTAAGCATGTATGTGTATATGCGAATATACACATGTAGTCCGAAAAATATCCTTATCAAATATTTTGATTTTCTCTTAATTCTTGAGTAATGAAGTCTCATCCACTGTGTACTAAAAAATCCATCTTCATGTTCTGCTCACTCAGAGACTTGTGATCATTATTGTTAAACATCCTATACTGATTGAGGAGAAAATAGCTTTAAAAAATATGTATATTAATTTTGAAATATTTATAGAATCCTTACTAGTTGACAGATTTGTAGGAGAAGTAAAGACTTAAATTTTTAATATGATGTAGTCATAGTGCTGGTTTGAACTTTTCATGAATATCTTGCTAATGTGGTTTGATGCGGTACAAGGTGTTAAGGTTTAATCACACACACACCTACACACACACCTAAATGTACCTCTGTCAATTTCAATGATGAGTGTCCAATTGTCCAATAAACTGAACAGTGTGCTCAGGAAATTAGTTTTCATATGGCTTAGCATTTCACAGGCATGCTAACTTTTAATGTAATTCTCAGGGAAATTCAGTGTGACAAGGCTGGGTTTTTGAATCAACAGGTATGTAGCATAGAATGGTTTGTTTTTTAAGCAGTTCTACCACTTACAATGCTTGGCTCAACCTGAGTCTATGATAAATGACACTTGAGCAAGATGCCATTCAGTGGGATCAAACCAGGGACCTAATGATTGTAAAGTAAATTTCTGAACCATTTGAGCACACGTGCATGTACACATGTGAAGGCACGTGGCCTAGTGGTAAGGGTGTTGGACTTACTATCGTAATGCTGTGGGTTCAATTCCTGGGCTGGGTTGCATGTTGTGTTCTTGAGCAAAACACTTCATTTCATGTTGCTCCAGTATACTCAGCTGAAAATGAGTACCAGCAATAGCTGGGAGTTTAACCCTATGATGGACTGGTGACCTGTCGAGGGGGCAGTCTTGTACTCTCAGTCACTTCACACTATGGAACCGGGATAAGCAATGGCTCAATGTGCTGCTTGCAGTGCACAAGGGCATGTGTGCATGTGCACACTCCCACACATGCATACACATGTACGTGCCAGCCAGCTGATAGGCAAAAAGTTCACTGAATACCAGGGTCCAACTGCTAGAATACAGCTCCCAGACACAGTTTCTTCTCTTCGTTCTCTTCTCTCTAACAAACTAGCAAGCTGTGTTCTACAGCCAACTCCGTCTACATGACACACTCACCTCATCGTTTTATAGTCTACGATTGCCCACACTAAAGATTTTCACCCAATCTTCTCTCTTAGCCAGAATTGCATGTTTTTTTTTTCATATTATCAACCAATAGAAGTTCAATCTCAACATCAACTCAATCATTTTCACCATTGATAAAAAATCTATGTAGGTCATAAACACTGACCCCTACCCCTTTACATACACATTAGACTAATTAATAATTAAAGAAAAATACACTTTATAATCTTGATCTTATCATCTTTCTCGTCTCATCTGGAATAATCTTAAACAATTTTGTTACAGTATTTGTTTTTCTTTTCTCCACCTAATTAGATTACACCATGGTTTGCTAAAGATATTCTATATCGGCAGCTGAAGTTACAGCATTTTCTTTGAGTGAATATGTCATTCATAATTTCATCTGCATATCAGATACTTTGAGCATTTTGTCGTAGTTATTGTGGTTGTTGAATATTGTGTGTATGTGTGTATTCATTCACCTGCCTGTGTTTTGTATCTCTTACCCTCCTCATCACTATCATCAATAATATCTTTACCATTATCATCATATTCATCATCATCATCACTTACACACCCCTCTTGTCATTCAAACTTTGTTGCCTTTTGTGTCAAAATACAACATTTAACCACTCGTATGTTCACATGAGCGAAAAGTCCATTCTGTAGTGATTCTCATAGCAAAAGGGTTTTTAAGTGACAAGGCTTTTGACTGGTTCACATGTGCAGGCTGGAAATCTCCATTAATGATTTATGGAACAAAGAATCTAGATAGGCGAGCCTGCATTCATGATCGGAAATGCTTGCGATAGAGAAATCCTTATCATTAACTGTGTTATTTTTATATACATCTTGTTGGCTGTTTATTGTATTTTCGTGTTGTATTTTCAATGCAGTTGGTCATGCAACTATTTATGCCATGATAGATTCTGCTTTTACCTCTTCCACTTCATTGATCCTGTTTCATTTTACTCTTTGCATTTTTTAAAATCTTGAATTGTTTTTTTTCTTGCCAAACTATACATTATGAATTTTGTAAGCTCTTCTAAAATATCACCGGTTTATCCAGCAATAGTGCAGCGTGCATGTTTCTCTTTCTCTGCTTTGTTTAGAATTTTTTATATGTGTTACTGGTTGCTTATATACTGCAGTGTTTGCTCCATTGTTCTAGTCTTTCTCTCATGTCACACAGCATTTTCTGACACATCTAGATCCCTTACATTTATTCTATTATCAGCTTGACTTCCAACATGAGATATATCACTCCCAGTTAGCAGTATTAACTCTTTTGATACCAACCCAGCCAAAACCAGCCCCGGTTCTATGAAAAAAACCCACCCATTTTAAAAGGGTTCTATTTAAATTAAAACATTCCAACACAATTCAATGTATAAATCATTATGAAATTATTTTACAAATACTATTTTAATAATGAAATAATTTATAAATCTAGTAAATTCCTCCAAATACTTTATTAATTAAGTGACAAATAAAAAAAGGGTTAATTTAGTTCTTTGTGAAATACTTTGAGGGAGTCTGTTTTTCAGTTAGCTACATCTGGGGTACAATAGATTTTTGTTCCTTGTCAGTCTGCTGTAGATCTCTTAACCTCTTTCTCACTAAATTTATAATGAAATACACTGCCCATGATTTTCGTTTAATTTTGAAAACAATCAAGAATTTAGAGGGATTTAGTAAAATTGCTGATGTTTTTATCATTTTTAAGCTGATATTTGAAAATGGCCAACGGTTCTATGACTCAGGGCTGTTTGTTTGAAAGTGTTCATATTTAAATTTAAACCTTCCATGATTTTATTTAAGAAAGCTATGTCTCATATACTGGCTTAAAAATGAAAAAGCTCAATATTTCACTAAATCCTCAAAATTCTAGATTATTCTCAAAATTAATTGAAAATCATTTTCAGTTTATTTCATTAGAAATATGGTAACAAAGAGGTTAAATTTCTGCTGCAGATTTTGAAATGCTGTTCAGTAAGAACCAGGCTGTTAGTATACTTGCATTCCTAGGGCAATCTATTCACAAATACATGTGTAATTATCCCAACGGCTCGAGTGACGACTACAATGCTGATAACATTTTTTGTGATTCTCATCTATTCCCTAAATGAATGAGCTAACTGACTGAGCTAACACACTGGTAATTTTTATTTCTATTTTATCATCATCACGCATGGCATAAAATTCTGACAGTAGCCATTCATAAACATCTAGGTTTCCCATTGTTCTTTACGATAACAAAAATAAATCCTTGCAAAGTAGAATACAATATAACCTTCAAAAGACACTCAAACTATTTTTATGCCAGATAGATGATGGCACAACCAATTTGCTAATCTATTTGATACCATGTTTTTAATAAAATACACTGTCTATAATTTTCAAATACTTTTGAAAATAAACATTTGTAGGGACTTTGAAATCCAAATACCTTTCTCATTAGTAAGCAGGTGTTTGGAACATAACTAAGCAATATTACACAAAATTAATATGCAAGGAATTTAGATGAATATAAAAACTTTAAAACAAAGAATGTTGTATCATAGAACCATTGGTAATTTCAAGCAGTTTTGTATCAAATGTGTTAAACAATTTATATAAACATTTATATATACATTTCTTTTTCTACAGCATCTGATACAATAAGCTTTTTCTCTAAAGGGACATTATTTCTCTTCTAAGCTATACAGTGTTTTGTGTCTGTATGTGTGTGCACACATACATACATGCATGTGTGTGTGTGTGTGTTTGTGATTATTATTTAACATGTAATTTGCTCACGGTAGCAAAAGCAGGATGGGTTTTGCAAATATAATTATTTCCACATTGTTAGATTCATTTTTTTAACAGTTGGATACCCAGCCTTCCAATTACTAACTAGTCATGTATGAAGTAGGATTGAAATTTATTTTCACTCAAGCACAGTGAAGTAAACTGTTATGTATGTCTCTTTCATGATTACATCACAGTTATTTCACCACCCTTTATCATATACACATGCATACACACACCTGTATATGTAGGTTGTTGGTGTGTTTTACTTAAATTGGATTAATTGGACAAACAATGGCCCATAGCATTTCAGTTTATAAATCTAATTCTATGAAAGCATACACAATGTATATACTATAGTTGCCTGTGTATACTTTTATTCTCATACATTGAACTGTGGTCATGTTGGGAAACCACCTTCTCACACCCATATAAAAAGATCGAAGACATCAAGGACTTGTATAATTTGAGCTTCATTGGAAAACTTGATGGAGTAGCTTTTCTATTTGACATTCAGTTTTACCATGGCAGAAGCAGCCAAATCATCATGCCCAGGGTCTACTCCTAGGTCTCCTGCCAGATGGTTTTGCCTGCCCCAAACACAGAGAGAGAGTGAGTGAGCTGTATTTTAAAATACAATAACTAACCTTTTGCAACATAGTTTTTTCGAAAAAAAAAATTGATTTCTTTTTCTGTCTTCATCTCCAAAACTCTACATATCACGATTCAAAATAGTTCTAAGTTAATATACATAATTAGAACTTTTATTTCACTATCTTAGGTTCCCTACAATTATTATGCTGCAACTTAAAGAAAGTAAATTTATATGCACTAACATATATTCTAATCATCTTTTTAGCAACTAATAATTGAAAGTATTTCATTCTCTGAACAAGGCACTGGGCAAAGTTCTTTGAGCAGTGGGCCACATGAGATAAGACTCATCAGAAAGCTGGCTACACGACTAAAAACAATTTAAAGTAACTTTTCATTTGGTATGCAATTCAGAAAGCCAAATTGACTGCAGTTAGCTCATGACTACTTAAAACGTTCCATGTAACAAACACATGCAAAGTTGTGGAATGTAAAGTTCTTAGCAACAATTAAAATTATGAATGTTTAATGTAAGCTTTCTTTTAATTTGTTCAATATTCATATTAATTACTCTAAAAATAGTTTTATGTATGTAATTAATGCATCATTATTAATTTAAGTTTTTGATTGATTTCAGGAAATATGTTTTAAATGATATTTTCATGGAATTTATAGGTGAATTGTCAGAGTTGTTAAACCGTTGGATAGCACGCTCTGAGTTCAAATCCTGCCACGGTCAACTTTGCCTTTCATTCTTTCGTGGTAAAAGTACTGGGGTCAATTCTTCCTCTATAGAAAAAATTGACTGTGTTCAGACCTGGAGAGGGTTGTGCTCCACTAGGTTTAAAAGTGATACATACCATATTTATGGGATCTTTATCCTTATCTTACATGTAATTTGTTGAATTTATTTTTATAGATTTCTTTTATAAACTCAAAGTATTTTCTTCCTTCTCTTTTCACACTTACTTATATTGATTCCTTAATGAATTGTGGAAAGCAAAGAAAAAAAATGTTATTAGGTAGATAGAACAACCAAACCTCTCTCTCAACTCAGTGGTAAGAAACTCTCAGGACAGCAGAAGGTCTTTAGAAAAGAAAACACCCTCAATTGAAGCAAGTGTTTCAGTCCTTAATTTTTCCTTACTGTCTTTAAAAAAAACAAAAAAAAAAAAACAGAAAGAAACATTTGACAAGGTAGTCTTGAATTCATAAAATAAGGAAAACAGAACATTCTTGGCTAATTAGAGATCCCTTTGATTATATTCTTTCTTCACAGCATTTTAAGGCCATTCGCCCTGCTAATGTAGGGAATAACTTTGCAGACAACATGAGGTTTCATAATTATCATTGTGTCCTTTCTGAGGCAATGCTTTAAAACTAGATATCCTTCCTGGGGACAAGTCTTTTAGTTACCTCCTACAACATGCTGAGGTGCTGAGGTGCTGAGGTGCAGTGTATTTATACTAAACTATATATACACAATTCAAAAATCATTGAAGCAAAATATATTTCTATAGTTGATGTGTCATGAGGAGTGAATAAAAATGTCAATGTTTCAGACATTAGTTGTTCCTCTTGAGAGAGAGATAGGTAGACAGACAGACAGACATACAGACAGGTATATAGACAGACAGACAGACAGACAGACAGACAGACAGACAGGTATACAGACAGATAGATAGTCATATATAGATACACAGACAGACAGACAAACAGGTATACAGACAGATAGATAGTCATATATAGATACACAGACAGACAAACAGATAGATGTATAGATAGATACACAGGCAGACAGACAGACAGACAGACAGATAGATGTATAGATAGATACACAGGCAGACAGAGAGACAGACAGACAGATGTATAGATAGATACACAGGCAGACAGAGAGACAGACAGACAGACAGACAGACAGACAGACAGACAGACAGACAGATAGATGTATAGATAGATACACAGGCAGACAGAGAGACAGACAGACAGATAGATGTATAGATAGATACACAGGCAGACAGACAGTCAGAGAGACAGACAGACAGACAGACAGACAGACAAACAGATAGACAGACAGACAGATAGATGTATGGATAGATACACAAACACAGATAGATAGATAGATAGATAGATAGATAGATAGATAGATAGATATATAGACAGGCAGACAGGCAGGCAAATAGATAGATAGACGGGCAGGTAGATAGATAGAGATGACAACAACATGGAGGCCTTATGACTATGATTTCAAAATTGCAAATGAGAAGGTAAAAGCAGTGAAGGCAGGCCAGCACAAGTTTCCTTAGATGTAGTATTTTACCATTTATTTTTAAGTAGTGTTTAAAAGTGGCGTGCTAATTGAAATCATGTGACAGTTAAAGCAGGAGGGAAAAAGTATTCAGAGAAATGAGTGTTAGAAAATGATGTTCGTTTATCTCTTCAGCTGTATATCTCTTCTACTTCCCCCACCCCACTCCAATATAACATTCAATTTTTTTTCTGCATCACTTTTTTATGAAAACTCTGTTTCCTGAATTGGAGTATTGGATTGGAAAAATTTCTGTTAATGGAATATTCTGGGAAAGATCTTGGTCCCTGTGCCAAATTTTGTGAGGCTTCATCAATAAATGTTGATGTTATTTCAAGACACATTTTTGTGCATGTCTATATATATATATATATATATATATATATATATGCGTGTGTGTGCGTGTACGCATGTGTGTATATATATATTTGTGTGTGTATAATATATATATATTTATATATAATGTATATATATATATATATATAAAATAAAAATGGTGTAGGCATTACAATACAATGGGAGGAAACATAATATATATCTGTCTTTCTATGTATAATGTATATATCTATATATATGTGTATATGTATATGTATTATATATATATATATATATATATATATATATATATAAATGTAATCTGAGTTTTTTGAATATTAATAATAACATTTGATTCGTTTGCAATTATGCAAACAAGCAAAATTTTCTTTTTTATTTGAATTTGGCCAAGCCGGCCATTTATCGCTCTTATACAGGAAACTGACTGGCCAGTCTGCTGACCAGTGGATCTGCTAATATGCAGATCTGACTGATCAGCTAGTCTGCTAATATGCAAATCCGGCCAATCAGTAACTGTGTATTATTGAAAATAGTATATATTTTCACTAGCTCTGACAGTTTGGCAGGTGAACAGTGAGCTGTACTGATGAAGGGTGATACACAGAAACATTAGTGTCTGCAGTTCTGTTCGAATGCCAACACAAGAGCAAGAATGAAGTGTTCATTCTACTGACATGGCTATAAAATTGAGGCTTGTTTGCATAATTGCAAACGAATTGAATGTTATTATTAATATTTGAAAAACTCAGATTACATTTATTGTATTCAGCCATGTAGAGCAAAATTTTCTTTTTTATATATATATATATATATATATATATATATATAGTTATATATATATGTATAATGTAATATATCTATCTATATACATGGTGCGGACGGTATTTGATGACACATGTATTTTTAGTCATTTTATTTAACTAATTTTTTAACAATGAAAATAACTATATGCTTACTAATGAAATGAAAAGGCATGCTGTGATTGTGGCTTTGAAGGCTAAGCATGGGGATTTAGAAATTTCTCGTTTTTTGAAAGTTGCAAGATCTTTTGTCCACAAGATTCGTACCTTTATCAAAACGTAAAAAACTTTCCAAACATTCTGATTCTATCAGGACACCTGAATTTATTCAGGAGGTTAAGCAAAACATTGATGACAATGCAGGAAAATCAATAATGTTAATTGCAAAAAAATTTGGTGTGTCAGAAAAAACAATCAGAAATGTTGTGCATGAAGACATCAGATACAAATCTTATGTGATGAGGAGAGGTCGATTTATGTCAGAAAAAAAGAAAAGAAAAGTGTTTAATCAGATCCAAAAGACTTTTAGACAATCTTAAAAATCTATCAAAAGATGGTGTGATTTGGTTTTTCTTAGATGAGAAAATCTTTGACCAGGACCACAAAACTAACAGAAGAAATGACAGGTGGCTATGTGCAGACCCTTCTGAGGTTCCAAGAGTAATGCACACAACATTTCCTGCAAGTCTCATGGTTTTGGGTGTTGTTAGCAATGAATGACATGTGATGCCTCCTCACTTTTTTCCACAAGGCCTTAGGGTGAATGCGACTGCATATATTGAGGTTCTGGATAAGGTATGAAGCCTTGGATCTGTGTATGCAATGGAAGGCCTTTTGTCTTTCAACAAGATTCTGCACCATCACACAAAACTCAAATGACACAAGAATGGATGGCCGACAATTTGCATGATCACATCACATTTGGCCTCCTAATTCTCCAGATCTCAATCCACTGGACTACTATGTATGGAGCATCGTTGAGAAAAATGTCAATGAACACCCCCATTGCACCAAAGATTCTTTGAAAGCCGCCATAATTCGAGTCATGTCCGATATGAACAAGGACCACTTAATCCGAGCTTGCAAACGATTTCAAGAGCCAGTTATTGATGCTTATGGTGGTTTTATTGAATGAAATTATTAAATTGATAATTCAGCTTTATGTTTTTGTTATTTTTATAAGAATACAGTTATTTTTCTGTTATTATATAAGCGTTTTTTTTAAAACCATAAATCTGTCCTCAAATGTGTGTATATATATATATATGTCGTCTGATACGACATAGTTTTGGTGACAAATACAGTGAAGGAGGCAGACGATTTGATGCAGGAGGTTGAGACTGTGCCGATGAGTGTGGGGCTGAGAATGAATGAGACTAAAACAAAATATCTGGTAGAGAATGTTGAGAAGCCAGAGGGGATCACTAATGTAGGCGGGAAGCCGCTAGAATTGTATTTGGGAGCAAAGATTGGGAATACGGAAGATGATGTGGTTGAGAGGAAGAGCAAAGCCTGGCGGTGTGCCACAGCTTGAGATCATTGTGGAAGTCGGACCTTCGTAAAGACCTGAAAATCCGCCTCTTCATTGCTGTAGTGGTGTCTGTGCTGCTGTACGGGTCTGAGACTTGGACACTGACCAAGAAACTCACTCAGATGGTGGATGGGTGCTACACGAGAATACTGAGGATGGCTCTGAACATTAATAAGGGGGAGGGGGAGGTTGTCTGTCGGAAAGGTGCGAAACGTGCCCTCCGCTGTTCGTTGTTTTGAATATCTATATATATATATAATACTTTACTCAGCTGTATAAATGAGATGATAGGGACTGGGGTCCATATCATTCCACTGCAAAGTGGTCGTGGAGGTGCCACGGCAAAAAAGCACTCACCACTCATTGTAAATGAGGTTGGTGTTAGGAAGGGCATCCAGCTGTAGAAATCAAGCCAGAATCAGTTCCCGTCCCAACCTTGCAAGCAGGGAAAAGCGGATGTAAAATGATGATGATGATATATCTATCTGTATATATATATATATATATATGTATATATAATGTATATATCTATCTATCTCTATATATATATATATATATGTATGTATAATGTGTATATATATATATATATATGTATATATAATGTATATCTCTCTCTCTCTCTCTCTATATATATATATATATATATGTATATATAATGTATATCTATATATATATATATATATATATATATATATATATATATATGTACAGAGGTATCCACAGTAAGTTGTGGGGTCTATTCTGCAGGAACTGATCATAGTTTGTAATCACCGTATACGAAGAACATTTAAATATTATAAACCTAATTAAATATTCTAAATAGCAACTCACTATAATTCTATATAGAGCAACATTTATTAGTACCCCTTTCCCCTAATTATATGCATTCATGATTATTTTTTACCTTTTAATGTTTTAGCTTCCTTAGGTTTATGCGTTAATGACTAAAGGCACAAGGTACACAACCACCCGTAATTGCATGAGTAAATATATATCTATGTAAGATATGGAAATATATTTATGTGTGTATATATATATTTATGTATGTGTATATATATATATATATATATATATATATATATATGTGTGTGTATGTGTGTATGTGTATATATATATATGTATCTGCTTGTGTGTGAGTATATGTGTATGAGTGTTTATATATGAGTGTGTGTACATGTATGGGGAGTGTACATACACACATATATATATGTGTGTGTATATATATATATATATATATAAATATGTATATATACATGTATATATACATGTATATATGTGGGTATAGGTGTGTATGTGTAGATATAGATATGTATGGATATGTGTGTATATGTTTTATGTGTCATGTGTAACTGTGTATTTATGTTTTCATCTATTTGTGTGTATGTATATTTTTGGTTGGATATCAATATAACTGTACCTCTCTATATATAGTGTGGATATATGCACTTTGTAGTTTATGAAATTTATGTGTTTTAACTATGCCAACATGTATTTATCTGAGTTTAATTATTTATACATAAACATACTTGATAGTATTTTAGAGCGTATCATATGCTGTATTATGCTAAGTGCAATTTTGCACACCTTACTATATTGTGTTGGTTAAGTTGTATATTATTGCATTACTGTATTTCATTATCTTATTATAATTTTAGGGCGGTGGACTGGCAGTATCGGTAGAGGGTCGGACGCCATGCTTTCCAGCATAGTTACGTCCCTTTACGATCTGAGTTCAAATCCCGCCGAGGTTGACTTTGCTTTTCATCCTTACGGGGTCGATAAAATAAAGTACCAGTAATGCACTGGATAATTGCTGGCCTTGTGCCTAACGTAGAAACAATTATCTTATTATAATTTTCATCTTTTAATATACTATCTTTCCTAGCCATAACCTTAATTTATATTCACCTACAAACTCAATACAACACTAATCACCATTTATTTTGACATTCCTTTTTAACTTCACTATACCAGATACATTCAACAGTTTGACAATTCCTTTCCTCCTAATAGATTGTTATGCCAATTCTACTATTAACACCATTCAACCATTCCTTTCAAAGGGTCATGTCCTCCACTAAAGTGTATTACTTTTCATCTTAACACCATATGAAAAAAATAATTTGATTGGTTAGTTCTTCAACATTCCTCCAAATAAGGACATATTACTAACATACTACTAATTCTGAATAAAATTATTATTGCTTTTGAAAACAGGTGGTGATTTGCATGTAATCTGATATTTTGTAACTAACCTTACATAGATCAATAACGGAGTATAGCTACAATGTATTATCATAACCTAGAAACGATCGTAAAGCATGAAGTATGTCTCTAATGACTTGATTTTTTATTTCATTGTTTTAACATATATATATATATATATATATGTATAATGTGTATATATAGATATGTAATGTATATATCTATATATATGTATAATGTATATATCTATATGTATATATATGTATAATGTATATATCTCTCTCTATATATATATGTATTAATGTATATATCTCTCGTGTATTGGCAGTATCGGTAGAGGGTCAGACGCCGTGCTTTGTAGCAAAGAGTTACGGCCCTTCACGGTCTGAGTTCAAATCCCGCCGAGGTTAACTTTGCCTTTCATCCCTACGGGGTCGATAAAATAAAGTACCAGTAATACACTGGAATAATTGCTGGCCTTGTGCCAAAAGTAGAAACAATGTATATATCTCTCTATATATATATGTATAATGTATATATATCTATATATATATATCTATATATATATGTATAATGTATATATCTATATATATATATGTATGTATACGTACATATATATATGTATACAGACGTACAGTAGTATGTATATATATATGCATACATGCACATATATATATACATACGAGCATTATAATAAATGTTCGGGAAACCGATACGTGCATGTATATATGTGTGCATGTATGTATATATATATACATACTACTGTAGGTCTGTATACATATATATATATATATGTACGTATAAATACATACATACTTACATTTAAGTAAGTGCTGTACTAAGAGTGAGAAATGAAATTTCGTTTCATTCTATTCCATTTATATATATATATATATATATGTATAATGTATATATGTATCTATATATATATATAGTGGAGGCACATGGCTTAGTGGTTAGAGCATTGGCCTGGCAATCGAAAGGTTGTGAGTTCAATTCTCAGACCGGGTGATGTGTTGTTTCCTTGAGCAAGACACTTTATTTCACATTGCTCCAGTTTACTCAGCTGTAGAAATGAGATGATAGGACTGGGGTCCCTATCATTCCACTGCAAAGTGGTCGTGGAGGTGCCACGGCAAAAAAGCACCCAGCACTCACTGTAAATGAGGTTGGTGTTAGGAAGGGCATCCAGCTGTAGAAATCAAGCCAGAATCAGTTCCCGTCCCACCCTTGCAAGCAGGGAAAAAGCGGACTTAAAAACGAAATGATGATGATGATATATGTATAATGTATATATATATCTCTCTCTATATATATATGTATAATGTATATATATATATCTATATATATATATATATATGTATAATGTATATATCTATATATGTATATGTATAATGTATATATCTCTATATATATATGTATAATGTATAATCTATATATCTATATATATATGTATTATGTATATATCTATATATATATGTATAATGTATATATCTATCTATCTATATATATGTATAATTTATATATCTATTCATATATATTTAGTAATCCTTAAAATTCTAATTCAATTATATTTTTTTTCTGTTTTAAACATTTGTCATGTATTTCTGAAGAAAATACCGACCTCTACTGTCCTGTACTGTCATTAACCCTTTACCATTTACATTACTCTCTATTTACTATTGTATTTTCACAGTAAAGGCTTTATCTTACATAATATCCCACATAATATTGAATCTGAGATTTTGATGTTATTTATTTTGAGAACACTTCCTTAACCTAAAAATGAGTGGCCAGTTACAGCCAGTTTGAGCAGAAAGCGATGAGGGAATTCTGGTTGGGTATGGCCGGTTTAATTTCTAAAGGGTTATTGTTATACTTTATGTCAACCCTTGTGGTTAATAAAGAAAGCCTAATTATAATAATAATTGTTTCTACTTTTGGCACAAGGCCAGCAATTATCTCAGTACATTACTGGTACTTTATTTTATCGACCACGTAAGGATGAAAGGCAAAGGTAACATCGGCGGGATTTGAACTCAGTTCGTAAAGGGGCGTAATTATAATTGTAATAATAATAATAATAGTAATAATACTAACTAGCAGAATGGCCCGGCGTTGCTCGGGATTTGCTCTAGGGTTCTTATATATTTGATAATATCCTTCTCGAGCCTCGTGAAATAAATATATTTGTTTATATTTTGTTATTGTGTATGCAAAAAATATCTGTACACGAATATATAATTATATATATTAAAGTTTAAGCAAAGAATCGCTGCTTTCACCCTTAACGGGATCTTCTGAAACTAAAAAAATCAATCTGTGAACGCAGAAGTAAATATTTCGAAAAACGTTACACACTATATATATATATATATACATATATATAAACACACTATATATACATATATACACACACACCACGTCATAATGTCGTAATGCAGACGGCCAGACATACAGACAGATATTATAAGGGCACAACATTATATCTATGTATCCATCTAAAAAGCGAAAGACTAAGAATTATAGAGAGAGATCGCTAAATCGCCTAATGCAATTTTTTTTTTGCTCAAATCACTCACTGGACCATAAGTATTACATGTGTAAAGTTTGAAAACAATCGGTTGGGTGGTTCTCGAGTTTTAATGAGCTGACAGACAGACAGGCACACAGACATTCTCGGTTTTAGATATATATAAGATAATACTAGAAGGATGTGAAAAAGAAAATGTTTGGTTTAGGTGCAGTGTCAAATTGAATAAGAAAATTGAAATTGAAATGAACTCTTTGTGCAGGGTGGGGAAACCACCGTTCTCTCTCTCTCTCTTCCCCTCTCTCTACCTTGCTCTCTCTCATTCTCTCACTACCTCTCTCTCATCTTCTTTCTCTCTCTCTCTTTCTGTCTCTCTCTCTTTCCCCCTCTCTCTACCTTGCTTTCTCTCTGTCTCTCTCTCTTCCTCTCTCTACCTTGTTCTCTCTCTCTCGATCTCCCTCTCCCCCTCTCTCTACCTTGCTCTCTCTCATTCTCTCTTTTCTTCTCTCTACCTTGTTCTCTCTCATTCTCTCTCTCTCTCTCTGTCTTTCTCTTTTCCTCTCTCTACCTTGTTCTCTCTCATTCTCTCTCTCTCTCTCTCTATCCCCCCTCCTCTCACACACACACACACACACACACATGTTTTAAAAAAAGAAAGCAGAAAATATGAATTTATATTTGTTGGATCAATGTTTTTTGCTTTACCTTTTGCTGTTCATATAAATTAGCATATAGAGATTTCATAGCTGCATGTGCATGTGTGTGTGTGTGTGTGTGTGACAGTGATATATGGTAAATGACACCATCTTGTCATAGTACTGTGTTATGTTGACAGCTGTAAATATTTCTTGCATTATTATGTTATTTGTTTCTTTTCCTCTCCGCTCTCATTTTCGATGTCTTGACAATACTTTGTCTTTGTTGTCTCTGATTCATAATCTAGTTGATTGTTTGCTTTCTTTTTCTAGTGTGTGCGTGATGTCTGTGTGTGTGTTTGTGTGTGTGTTTGTGTGTGTGTGTGTGTGTGTATGCAAAATACACATGCATTAATGCATGCACAGGTAAAAAGCATATGCAGATAAATGCATTCATACATGCACATATCCAAGTTCACACACGTGTGTAATCATACACAGATAAATGCATACACAGAGGTACATACAAATATATGAGTGTATACATGCGCATATACAAATGTAGGTACTCGTGTAGTGGTGTAAATGTACACAGTTAAAGTATAGATGTCTATGTTTATATACATGTTAACCCTTTAGCATTTACATTACTCTCTATTTACTATTATATTTTCATGGTAAAGAGGGCGGTGGATTTGCAGTATCGGTAGAGGGTCGGACGCCATGCTTTGACGCATAGAGTTACGGCCCTTGCCATTCTGAGTTCAAATCCCGCCGAGATATTTCCGGATATGGCCGGTTTAAATGCTAAAGGGTTAAATCGCCCTTATCTGGCCAGAATTTTCTCACCCCTTTCTGTTCAAACCATCCATAACCAGCTGCTCATACTTATGTTAAAGTATTTTTCTCAAAATAAATATTAAAATCTCCTAGAATATTAAGTGAGATAATTATGTGAAATAAAGCATTTATCGTGAACATACAATAGTAAATATTGAGTAATGTAAATCCTAAAGGGTTAAGGTGTTTATCTAAAAATTTTTTATTAGAATTTTATGTAAGGATCCTTTAACCCTTTAGCATTTAAACTGGCCATATCTGGCCAGAATTCTCTCACCCCTTTCAGCTCAAACGAGCAGTTACTGATTGCTCATTCTGATGTTAAGGTATTGTTCTCAAAATAAATACTTTCAAAATCTCATATATTCGATATTATGTGAGATAATTATGTAAAATAAAGCCTTTACCACAAAAATACATTAGTAAATATAGAGTAATGTAAATGCTAAAGGGTTAATGTGTTTCAAACATCAACTTAATAATGAGAAAGTTAGTTATTTTACTAAATCATTCGAAATTCTTTTTATTATTTTCAACTCTTATAGGGCAGTGGGTTGACAGTATCAGTAAAGTCAGACACCATACTTTGCAGCATAGAGCTACGCCCCTTTATGGCCTGAGTTCAAATCTCGCTGAGGTTTAGCTTTGCCTTTCATCCTTACGAGGTCGATAAAATGATGCACCAGTAACATACTGGGGTTGATTTAATTGACTTTCCTCTCCTCCCAAATTACTGGCCTTGTTTTCTACACTAGAAATCATTATTTTCAACATTTATTGAATAATTGGATGCCCATCCATACCTTATTTTTTAAAGTATGGTATATACTACTAAACATTTGTTTAGCTGCAATATTGCAGGCCATATTTTTTTTTATGAGAGATATAAACAATGTCACTGCTTACTTTTTATAAATGATGCTTATATGGCATTTGCAGCAGTGACTTTCCTTCTCCCCCAGATTACATTATCCAATGTGTCTTCCTATTTTGAAGCCAATAATATATGATATGGTATGGTACAGACTTTTATTGCTATTTTTGCAGTTTCTCCAGCAATGTAGTTGCTCTTCTGGTTGGCATTGGCGTATGTATTTGTGTATTGTACCTGTTTGAATGTAGTTATGTGTTGCCATATGTGAGAGTTTGTAGAGATGTGAGTGTATGGGTGTATATTTGTGTATTGTACCTGTGTGAGTGTATGGGTGTATATTTGTGTATTGTACCTGTGTGAGTGTATGGGTGTATATTTGTGTATTGTACCTGTGTGAGTGTATGGGTGTATATTTGTGTATTGTACCTGTGTGAGTGTATGGGTGTATATTTGTGTATTGTACCTGTGTGAGTGTATGGGTGTATATTTGTGTATTGTACCTGTGTGAGTGTATGGGTGTATATTTGTGTATTGTACCTGTGTGAGTGTATGGGTGTATATTTGTGTATTGTACCTGTGTGAGTGTATGGGTGTATATTTGTGTATTGTACCTGTGTGAGTATATGGGTATATATTTGTGTATTGTACCTGTGTGAGTATATGGGTATATATTTGTGTATTGTACCTGTGTGAGTGTATGGATGTATATTTGTGTATTGTACCTGTGTGAGTGTATGGGTATATATTTGTGTATTGTACCTGTGTGAGTATATGGGTGTATATTTATGTATTGTACCTGTGTGAGTATATGGGTATATATTTGTGTATTGTACCTGTGTGAGTATATGGGTGTATATTTGTGTATTGTACCTATGTGAGTGTATGGGTGTATATTTGTGTATTGTACCTGTGTGAGTGTATGGGTGTATATTTGTGTATTGTACTTGTGTGAGTGTATGGGTGTATATTTGTGTATTGTACCTGTGTGAGTGTATGGGTGTATTTTTGTGTATTGTACCTGCTTGAATGTAGTTATGTCTGCATTGTGTTGCTATACATGAGAGTGTGTAGTGATGTGAGCGTATGGGTATATATTTGTGTATTGCACCTGCTTGAATATCTGCAATTGTGTTGCCATATGGGAGAGTTTATAGTGATATGAGTGTGGGTATATAAAGGAATATGTTCAGTTATTGGTAGAGATATTTAGAATGAATTATCTTAAATGAAAATTTTTTCCTTCTCTCCCCTTTTCTATCCTTTTTCCACACTCTGCCTGCTCCTTTTCCTCCTCCCTCTTTCTCTCCCATTGTTATTTTATATTTTTTAATGATAATTTTGTTAATCATTTTATATTGCAGCAGAAATATTCTGATTGTATGAAGATGCTTATAAGGTTTTGTTAGTTAGACTCTGTTACCTCTCATCGTGATTGTTAAAAGTATAAATAAATTAATTAAATTCTGTCCATTCCATAGAATGTCAGAAATTTCTTTTGAGGTTTGTTTTATTTTTCTATTGAGATTACTAGAGAATTTTTGAACTTCATTATTAACTGGAAATATTTTAGTTCTCTCTCTCTCTCTGCTACACTCTTTTTTTAAATCTTATTTTCTTCTTTCCTCTATATACACTTTTTCTCAATACTCCCTTCTCTCTCATATTTCTTTTTTTCTCTTCTTATGCAACCCTCTCTCCACCACTCTTTTTGCAAGGTGTTGGTTTACCTGAAACTATAGTAGAAAAGATCTGCCCAAGCCACTGCACAGTGGGATTGAATCTGGCACTGTGTTTTGCAAAACAAACTTTGTAGCCACAAAGCCATGATCATGCCTATCTGGATATTCAATCCAATCCAGCGCCTTCTCACTCCTGTTTGAGGAACCCCTTCCTGGTTGACCTCCATCACTTTCTGTTTGGTTTTGGCCATGTTGGGTGTAGTCGTGTTCACCACGCTTGGCCAACTGCAGGTTAGTGAGACTATTGCACCCATAGTTAAGGTGGATGGCCATTCACCTTTTTTTTTCATCTGGTTATTAGTTCAGATTATATTTCAGTGGTTGTGTTGTGCCTCTCATTACTCCAGTTTGCTTTAACCCTTTTGTTACCAATCCATCCCTAACGTGATTCTATGAAACTAAACCACACAATTTTAAAAAGTTCCTACCTGAATTAAAATGTTCTGATAGTAAAATAATTAACTTTTACAGCTTTAAGGTGATGCTTGAAACATAAAATTTTACTTTTTTGTTAAAACAAAAAGTATATGATAGAATGTTTAAATTTAAGTATGAAGGTGTCAAAGCAAATTGTTATGTTCCATAGAGCAAGAAGTGGTTTCAGACATTTGGTATCAGAATGATGGAAAACCAAAAAATATTTTTCATGGCATTATGGTCAGTTTTATTTTAGTCTTGAGCATATCTTATCCTATTTTATTTTGTTTTATCCCAATACTTAAATGAGCAATAATTTAATAAATCTATCCAAATCTTTCTTTAATTAATTCGAATACAGTGTATTCCATTATAATTATGGTAATGAAATGGTTAACTGACAAACCCACTTCATTTTAGACTGATATGATGGGCAATTAGCTTAACCCTTTAGCATTCATATTACTCTATATATACGATTATATTTTCATGGTAAAGGCTTTACCTCACATAATATCTCACATAATATCGAATCTATGAGATTTTGAAAGTATTTATTTTGAGAACAATACCTTAACATCAGTTTGAGTGACCAGTTACAGCCAGTTTCAACAGAAAGAGGTAGAGAACTCTGGCCGGTTTGAGCATTAAAGGGTTAAGAGATACCACCAAAAAAAGAATAAAAATGGTTTGAAAAGACCCCTACCCCTAGCAACAAAATTGTTTGGAAAGAACTCTACCCTAGCAACATATTTTTTGGAAAGACCTCTACCCCTAGCAACAAAATTGTTTGAAAAGACCTCTAGTCTCCATCAAGTTAGCTGCTAACTTGATGGAGATACATAGAAGAGGAATGGAATGTAGTAAAGAAGAGAAAAGATTGAGCTGAAATGGGTGGATGAGTTGTGTGAATGATCAACAGTAGGTAAAGCTGTGCTAATTTTTCCATAAAGGTGGAGGCACATGGCTTAGTGGTTAGAGCATTGGCCTTGCAATCGAACGGTTGTGAGTTCAATTCTGAGACCGGGTGATGTGTTGTTTCCTTGAGCAAGACACTTTATTTCACATTGCTCCAGTTTCCTCAGCTGTAGAAATGAGATGATAGAGACTGGGTTCCCTATCATTTCACTGTAAAGTGGTCGTGGAGGTGCCACGGCAAAAAAGCACCCAGCACTCACTGTAAATGAGGTTGGTGTTAGGAAGGGCATCCAGCTGTAGAAATCAAGCCAGAATTTGTTCCCGTCCCACCCTTGCAAGCAGAGAAAAGCGGACGTAAAATGAAATGATGATGATGATGAAGGTAGCTATAGAATATGAAGTATAAGGAAAACCTGGGCAGGTGTGGTGAGAAACCTCACATAGGAGATGATGAAGGAATATGACAGGTGGAAGAAAACAGTGGTGCACATGACCCAGTCAACTCATGCAAGGAAGGAAAAGCAGATGTAAAATAAAGATGTTGATATGTTTGTAAAATAAGTTGGATTACTTTGAATAAATAATGAATGAATATTACATAATTTATGTACTAAATTTTGTAACTCTTGATTAAATATAAATAATTTTATTGCTTATTTCAAAATTCACTTCTTTAAAATTTTCAAATGTCAACACTTCCAGTTAGCGTCAGTTAAATTATAACACTTATTACATCGCTTATATAAACATTTATATATTTGCATCGTTATATAAGTTTTATATTTCCTTCGCTAATTTTCTCCTAATGCTGTTTATATATAATATCGTCTTTTTTTAATGTATCATGGATTGCTTTACTGATTACAGTCTCTCTTCAATTTCTGTGCATATTCTCAATTATGATTTTATTTGACGTATCATATCTAAATGCATATATATTTGCATATAATATCAATATGCACACTACACATGTATTGATAATGGAAGAAGTGGCGAATTGGAAGAATCATTAGAGCATCAGACAAATGTTTAACAGAATTGGTTCCAGCTCTTTGTGTTCTGAGTTAAAACCTCAAATATTGGCTCAGTCAACTTTGCTTTTCAGCTTTTCTGTGTCAATAAAGTACCAGTCAAGTAGTAGGGTTGATGTAATCAACTTTCCCTTCTCTTCAAAATTGCTGGCTTTGTGCCAAAATTTAAAAAAAAGCATATTTCTAATGAAATTTGCTGCCTGTGATTTTCAATTAATATTTGAAATAACCAAGAATTTGTAGTGATTTAGTAAAATAATTAACTTTTACAGCTTTTACATTCAAGGTGATGCTTGAAACATAAAATGTTATTTTTTCATTAAAAAAAAAAAATTATGATGGAATGTTTAACCATTTAATGTTAAAACCGGCCAGAATTCTCTACCTTTTTCTGTTGAAACTGGCTGTAACTGGTCACTCAAACTGATGTTAAGGTATTGGTCTCAAAATAAATACTTTAAAAATCTCATAGATTCGATATTATGTGAGATAATTATGTGAGTTAAAGCATTTACCATGAACATACAATAGTATATATAGTGTAATGTGAATGCTAAAGGGTTAAATTTAAGTATGAAGTGTTCAAAGAAATTGTGTTTCATAGAGCAAGAAGTGGTGTCAGACATTTGGTGTCAGAATGATGGAACACCAGAAAATATTTTTCATGGCATTAAGGTCAGTTTTATTTTAGTCTTGAGCATATCTTATCCTATTTTATTGTTAGGATGATTAACCTTTCATTACTGTATGACATACATTCTATATGAATTAGTTGTTGAAGAATGTTGAAGAATTTACTAAAGTTATTAATTATTTCATTATTAAGATAGTATTTGTAACATAACATAAGAAAAGTAAACATTTTTTGGATGGTTTTAACACACTTTAAAATGGGTGTTTTGTTCCATGGAATGAGAGCTGGTTTGCAGAAGGTTGGTATCAAAAGGGTTAAATCTACTGACTATGGTATATTGAAGCTGACTTCTATACTATGTAAACAAATATTCTAAATTGTAAGGTATACTTTTATTTAATACAAATACTGTTTTAACCTCATTATCAAATTAAAACCACAGTTTCTATCTCTCCATGTGCAGAACATGTAGGATTGATTTGACTAATTTCTTGTCATCTTAATTCTTTCAATCAAGACAAATCTATCTTTCCTTTACAGAGAAATTATAACTTTTAGTTGTTTATTGTGTATACTAACTAGCACTCAGCTTAGCTGGTCAATCTAATTTGCTTAACAGCTCATACACTTATAATGTAGATTAATTAATTGAATCACAGTACTCTACACTGTGATATTAAGTTAAAGTCTGTTCTAAGCCAGAAGCTCATCAGGCTGGTGCTTATCTACAGTTTCTTTGGTGTTAAGCAACTGAGAGTACACAACTCTCCCTGGATAGGATGCTAGCCCATCACATGATTAATTTCCCCAGCTACTGTTGGTACTCAGTCTCAGCTGGGTATCCTGGAACAATGTGAAATGAAGTGTTTTGCTCAAGAACACAATACAGCAGCCTGTCCAGGAATTGAACCTATGACATTGTAATAAGACATCACTCTGTGTATTCTTTCCAACTACCTGCATTCTGAGTTCAAGCCCTATTTTCTCTCACTGGAAAAAGGGTTACACTGCTGCCAGGAGTTGCAACTGGCAAATAGTGTTAGCAATGGAAAAAATAATTGAAACAGTTTCTTTGGTCTAATCTGACTATCAGCTCTTTTTTATTTTTTAATCTTTTTTCAAGGAAACTAGATGAGTATTCTTTCTGAGATGAAGGTTGAAGATGTGTAACTAGTCAGATTTATCCCTCTTCTTATGGCCATGGAGTAATCAATCTGTGTTGTTATCAATCCATTTCGCTATCACAGTAGGACTAGAAGTATATCTTATATTTCAAATTATCCAAAAATATTGTTGTTTACTATGAATTCATTAATTAAAATGAGATAAAAAAAAGCCTTACATGAAATATCTTTTTGTTAGGGGTTCGATTGTATTTGGTTGTTTTTGATTCACATTTGAAACTTTCCCAAATACATCTCCCAGGTGGACTTTAATGATTCACTCCCTCTCCTTTTCAAGCAAAGACTGTCATCTTAAAAACTAATTATTTTTACTCATACTCTTCCTCTTTCTTTCTCACTCTCCCTGATTAGTTTATTATGTATCTTCCTTTTTCTCTTTCTTTCAGTTTTTCTTTTCATATTTAACTCCCCTTCCTTCTCACTCTTTTGTTTCACTTTTAACTTGCTAATTCTTATTCCTTTTTGCTTTTGATTATTTCTTCTCTGGTTTCCTGTTTTATAAATCACTATATCTTTTTACCAATTCCTCCATACATCTTCACACACACACGTACACACACACACAGTACTCTACTTAATACTCCTATTTCATTAAGAGTCAACTACAGAAAACTTTGTTTATCCAATCATTAAATACACTGACTTTGTAGATAAAATAACAGAAATGATATTATTTCTTGTTCTGAGAGTTGAATAGCTTAACATTTAGATAGTATCATGTTTACCATAAACAATTACTGTGCAGATTTGCAGAGTAGAAATATTGTATTTTGGAATTATATATTATGCTCAGTGGAGTTGAATTAATTGACCTAACATTAAGTGGTTTGTGTACTGTGACATTCCTTTCCAACCTTCTGTCTATGTGACATTAAAGTTAGAGACTTGTGTTTTTGATGTATGTCTTTTTCAGGAAACTTATTTTGGTAAAAGAAATTAGGAATCTATACATTCTATACTAAATGTTAAAAGTTTAATTTTATGGTGCATGCATATTTCTATGTACTTGAAACTAAATAACTGTTTGTTTGGGTTTCATAGGCATTTCTTTGTTCCTGAAACATTAAATTAACTGGAAATAAAGAAAGGGAGAAAGACATTACAATAGAACTTGGTGATTTTGTATATGCATGAGTGAGTGTTTATAATAGTGTATATATATATTTGTGTGTGCGTGTATATACATATAACTAGCAGCAAGACCCGGTGTTGCACGGGGTAGGACACGTGAAATAGCAATACGCATATGCAAAGATTGAGGAATGTAGCTGTGTACTTTTTGAATTCCCTTATTCTCAGGGAATGATTGTTCATCTACTGGAAATATAGAACACCAGCAGGCCCGAATCGTGAAACATCTGCATGCATGTGCAAAGTCTGAAGAAAATCAGCTGGATACTCTTTAAGTGTACTAAATCGTATAGTATGATTTTTCTTCCATTTGGAGAAAATTGGTCAGGTACTTTTCAAGTTTTATAGATTTGCACCCAGTCATTCGAACAGTGGGCTGATTGCAGACATCCTGTAAGTGAAAGGAGCAAGTGTTGTGGGACAATGTATGTTGTAAGTCTGTTCACGAATTACGTCATGGATAGGGAACACACATCAGTCTGAAGGAGCGATGTAGTCAATTGTGTGAAAACCAAGTAGGGATGTACGTTTTAGTAGGGATATTGAGATGACGAAATCAGCATGGCAACGCAGCTGCAGCAGAAAGTGGTCATAGTGCAATTAGCACAAACGCTGGGCGGCACTGGTTGCACTGTTTACACAGCAACAAAGGTGCGACAAAAGGAGTCACCAAAAAATTAACACAACCACGGTTCAGCATACTTGCGCAGGGCGTTCATACTGCGGTGTAGGTGCAACAAAAAGGGTCTTGGTAGAAGTAGCACAGACGTGAGTTTTACAGTGTCAATAACACGGCAATGTACACAGGGCCCGGATTTGCGTGTGGTGAAAGCACAAAGCGTCAACAGGGCGCTGACAAATTTTAAGGTCCTCCTCATTTCCTCAATCCCCCCAAAATGGTCCTGCTTAAAAGTAAGTAAGTGTTGTGTCCTCTGTTAAATAAACCAAAGTTTTAACGAAATATTATATGCTAGTTACAATATTTAAGTAGCATTTATATTAAAAATGAAAATGGCATGTAATGCCCAATGCTAATTTGTAAATTTCCTAGAAACCATTAATGGAATCGTTTTTTGTCCACAGCAATGTGAGGGGACTAACTAATGTGTGCTGCAAATTTTGAGGAAATCGGCTGGATTATTAAGTTATGCCTAAAAAATGTGGGTTTTCACCTAATGCAGGCTCTAGGGCAGAAAAAGTTAAAATTTTATAACTTTTGAAAGTTTGAAAAAACTCGGTCGGGTACTTCTCGAGTTTTAGGGATTTACACAGACAGACATCCTCTGTTTTATATATAGAGATAATAATAATAATTGTTTCTACTTTTTGGCACAAGGCCAGCAATTACTCAGTACATTACTGGTACTCTATTTTATCGACCTCGTAAGGATGAAAGGCAAAGTTAAGTTCCCCGGGATTTGAACTCAGAAAGCATGGCATCCGATCCTCTACCGATACTGCAAATCCATTGCCCTAAATAATAATAATAATAATAATAATAATAATAATAATAATAAGATAGTTACTTTAGTGCATCCCTATTTATTTTATTGAGACCTTTGGCGGTACTCAGTAACAGAGAAGACCCGCCTTGCCAGTAGGCATCTCTAACAAAATACACCCCGTCCCGCCACCACCCCCACCCCATCCACACCACCCCGTTCTATGTAAAGTTATGTTGGTGCCGCGCCATCCAGGCCGAAACAAATGAGATCGTGTAGGTGTCACGACAAAAAAACACACAGTCCACGCTGTAATGTGGCCGTGTAGGCAACACGGTAAAAACCTCCCAGACCCACACTGTAAATGTGGTTGGTGTTAGGAAGGGCATCCAGCTGTAGAAAACCTGCCAGACAGTCCTATGCGAGCAAGACAATCACTCTTGCCTCAAGTGGGACTACCCCCGTCCAAACCCATGCAAGCGTGGAACACGGACGTTAAACGTTGATGATGATGATGATACATATTTCAAAGATGTATAGCTTATGTATAACATCAAACATGTTCTCTTCAGATAAAATTCATAGGAGATGTAAATATCCTTCGATATGCTAGTGGTCAGATGAGTTATTCACTTCAATGACCGGCCAGCATATGCCTGAAAAAAGTTTCACTGTAATAGATATTGTATTTTTTCCCACTCATACAATATCAATGCACTTGCACTCCAGCCACTTCTGGATGAACCCCTTGTAGTCCTCCAAATTAAAGGTGTTCAGAGCGTTTGTCACATCCACCTTCATCTCCTCCACATCCTCAAAGCGGCTACCCCTGAGCTTCTTCTTTAGCTTCAGGAGCATCCTGAAGCCACATAGGGCTAAGTCTGGACTGTAGGGAGGATGGGGGACAGTCTTGATCCCCATATCGGCCAAGTAGTTGGTCACAAGGATGGATTTGTGACAGGGGGCATTGTCCTGGTGCAGCTGCCCCTGATCAGACTTGAAGAGTTCTGGTCTCTTGTGACTAAATCTCTTTCTGAATTGCCTCTACATAGTAATCTTAATTGACTGTTTGGCCCAAGGGAACTTTATTCTCTAATTCAATAATCTTGCCTGAATTTACTAACTTGTATATTGTACATAACATATTAGTAATAAAAGTTGTCACCTTTTATAGTACTTTTAACTTCTACAAATCATTCAAAATTGTCCATTTTAAAGTATTCATTTTTAAATTACAATTTTTCTCCACAAATTTGTATAACAATCTTTTGTTGAAATATGTTTTGAACACCAACGTAATAATAAAAACGTTAATTATTTTGCTAAATCCCTCTGAATTCTTGATTATCCCATAAATTAAATTAAACAAATAGGTTGTGCCTTTTATCTAAAACTGTCACAAAAAGGATAAAGAATTTTGAAAGCCAAGATTTGTCTTGCAATCAAGTGTAAAATGATAGTATTTTTGTTTGAAAGTTTTCAATTTACACAACACACTACTGAAGCTAATGTGTAAACAAGACAGGGATGAAAATATGGCTATCACTGGCTGCACATGCTTTTTTCTTAATCCCTTGTGTGTATTCTCTTTATATTTGCAAGGACTCTGTTTGCTTCCAAATTGAGCAGACTTTAACAATCAACACGTAGAAAGTGAAACCTGTTTCCGATTGCTTGGAAATAAAGACAGGGATGAAATATTTTTCATTATTGTGTATTTCCGTTCATTAATGAATAATTAATACTATCATTAATGAATGGTTTCATTCTATATTGTAATTGGCTAACCGTAAAAATTGGGAAATGTTTTGATCACGCCTTGCGCTTTCATACATGAGAACAGTCACTTGTGCACTTTTTGTGACACTAAACTCCGCCAGTTGCAGACTGCGCATCAACATGAGATATTTTTCTCCACAAAGTTCGATCACCACCAGCAGAGTTTAAAAAGCAAAGATCAAGTCCTGTCCATAGGTTGACATTATCGAGCCATCGTTTTGGCTGCCGGCCTCTGCTTCCCTTACTAGCGAACCTTCCGTCCAGGCATAACCTACTCACACCATAAGTTGATCTTTTTATATGACCATATAGTTTGAGTACTCTTGACTTGACAATTAATGTAATTGGTCTAAGTTTGGTAATGTAGAGCAGTTCATAAGTCTCAATTGTGCACTGAGTACATTCAATTGTGTCAAAGACATAACAATCTCTAGTTCGCTCTGTAGAGTGTGGGAATGTGTGTGAGAGAGATGCAAGCCCCAGGCCGCCCTTTGAGGTCAGTATCTCTGATTAAGTACCAACATATTCTGTAATCATCCATCCAACCTTGTTTGCTGGGAAAATGTGTTAAATGATGATAATGATAATAATATGAATCAGGATAATATCTTAGATTTACTACAAGAATGTAATATGAATTGCACAAGATGGAAGACATTTAGAAGAAATAACGGTGTATATTTTCTCTTTGCTACTATGTCCAAAATGTTGAAAACAAACCAAAATCAAGTCTGGAACATTTTTTAGCAACAGCATCCTTGGTATTTCAGAACCAATGTAATTGATGATTTTATGAATTCTAGAAATCCCAGTAACCCTTTGTCAGTTGTGTAATTACATATGAATGGTAGAATGAAGGAAATGGATCCCTGTTGGTTCCTGTTCTTAAATGACTGGGACAGCCTGTTACTGTAGTGTTGTTGTATGAATCGTTAATGTTTAACCCTTTAGCATTTAAACCGGCCATATCCGGCAAGAATTCTCTCATCTTTCTCTGTTCAAACTGGCTGTAACCACCTGCTCATACTGTTGTTAAGGTATTGTTCTCAAAATAAATAGTATCAAAATCTCATAGATTCAATATTATGTGAGATAATTATGTGAGGTAAAGCCTTTACTTTGAAAATATAATGGTATATATAAAGTAATATAAATGCTAAAGGGTTAAACTGTAAAATAATCAGAGTCCTGTGACTTAACAAGTCTTGGGTTTCCAGATATACAACAACAGTAGGAAGAAGATATATCAATGACTGAAATGCAGTGACCATGGTAGCAATATATCAACAATGGGTTGCTTCAGAAATCACAGGGGTTACTGATGAATGGTATTTAGATAATAAACTGCTACACATCTTCAATGGTCTCCATTGTCCCAGGGAAAGATTACACACGCCATTAAAACAAATAATTGGCAGTTAAAGGGAAAAGAAGTGGTCCCCTGTAGATGTATGGTTTGACTTTTCTCTGGCAACATTATAACTTAGATATCTTTCTAAGCTGTATCACGCAAGATATCCTGTATAGAAAAATATATCTGTAAGCAACATGAAAATATTGAATAATAAAATTTTTTTTTTCAACAAATTCCAATTAAATTATACAATGTTTGCAATAAAAAAAAAATGGAAAAAGTTAAGTAGCAAAAAAAGGGAAGGGAGAGAGAGCAGCAACCTCCTCATCCCAGCCTGGGTGGTATAACCTTGCAGACAAGGGTGAAATCATTGCAGTGAAGAACATATGACCGCTTTTTCATGTCCAAGTAATCACAAAAACTTCTAGTATTTAGTACATAACTTAACCCTTTAGCATTTAAACTGGCTGCATCCATTCATTTCTGTTCAAAATGGCCATAACCGACCGCTCATACTGATGTTAACGTATTTTTCTCAAAATAAATAATATCAAATCTCATAGATTTGATATTATGCGATAAAGTCTTTACTGTGAAAATATAATAGTAAATATAGAGTTATGGAAATGCTAAAGGGTTAACACAAAGCTCTTAGAATTGTGATCAAAGATTTCAATTTAGAGCATGTTTAGCTGCATCAAATGTCTTTTTCATATTGACACTGGTGATTGAGGGTAATGTAGCTGCTTTTTCCTAACAGTTTGAGTCATTTCTTTACTGGTTTGTGTAAAACAGTAGAACTAGAGGCAGCTACAGGTAGTTTATTTTCAAAATAATTAATATTGAAAAAATGCTGAGCAAGTCTTTGAAATTTGGAAGATGTATATGTTGGGATTATACATGCTCAGAAAAATAACTTGATCTTGGGTTGTGTATTGAAACTGAAGCAATTATATTGTGGAAGAGCTATTTTAGGCATTAAAACCCACATGCATGCCCCCCCCCCCCCCGTCCCTTTCATGCACACACACACACGCACACGCACACGCACACGCACACACACACACACACACAAGCTTGTTATTGTTTCAACTCTGTGACCTGATCACTGATCCAATTCCACTGCACAACATTCTGAAGTACTTTAAAATGGTGTTCCAGTATGGCTACTTGCCATTGGCTGGGGTGAGAAAAGATTTAATTCTTATTGTACAGGCATGTGGCCTAATGGCAAGAGCATTGGACTTATGATTGCAATGTGAGTTCGATTCCTGGACTGGGTTGTGTGTTGTGTTCTTGAGCAAAACACTTTATTTCACATTGCTCTAGTATAATCAGCTGAAAATGAGCAGCAACAATAGCTAGGGGTTTAACTCTGCAATGAACTGGAGTCCTCTCCAAGGAGTAGTCTTCTTCTCTCAGTCACTTAATGCCATGTTAACCAGGATAAACACTGGCCTGATGAGCCTCTGAGCCTGAGACAGACTTAAAACTTCATTCTTATTGTTAACAGTAATTTTACAATAGGCTTTCAATTTATTCTAATAAAGGACGGTTGATTTAGCAAAGTCGTTAGAATGTTGGATATTTGTTCTAGCTCCCTGTATTCCAAATTTCAAATCCTTCCAAGGTCCACTTTGTCTTTCATCCTCTCACAGTTGATAAATTGCCAGTTCAGTGGTGGTGCAGCCTTCTTTTTTTTCCAGATATCACCTCCTGGATGTTACCCTGGATAAAGGGAGGGAAGGTCATGATGGTGTCAATGACTGCTTGCCACTGCATGTGCATATAAAATGCATAATAGATACCACCAAGTTGAACTAGGTTGTGAGTGAGATCTGCAGTGGGTTTTTAAAAAATTCTAACCTAACAAGAAGCTACATGTAATGGAATCATGTTTTTTCTAGCAAGCCAACAAACAGCGAAAATACTCATTAATTTTTATAAAGAATTTGGTTATGTCTAATTTTTTATCACTTCAATTTGAAGCATGGGTTTCTTGTATTCTTGGATGTCCATAGTTGATGTATTAGATTTTGTATTTAATTATTTTTTTTAAATTTCTGTTTACTTCTCCTGAAAATGTAGGTTTAAAATGTGGGTTAGTCAAACTATTTCTGACTGAATTATTTTGATTGTGTGAAGTTAATTTAGTTATTTGTAATAAAGCAATCGATTAAGCTTGCTGAATAGAAATGTCATTGAATAGTGCACAATTTGAGCATAGCTGATCTTTCGATGATGGTGATGATGATGATGATGATGATAGATCACAGGTGCCTCTCTTCCTTACAATGTGGCTGAGTTTTTAATTTGATTTCTGTTTTTCCCCGTTTGCCATTAGAATTGTTTTGTATTTCTGAAAATTTATATCAGCGTTCTATTTGCTATTGTGTTTCTTAAAATAATTTTAAAGCAAATGTTTGAAAATGTGCGTGTACAATCAATCAAAGCTACTCACTGTTTTTTTTTCTATTAAATATGGAAACCCAATTTCAAAGAAAATGTATAAGCATTGCATATCTGTTTACACAGTTCTAAATATTGTTGTAATATTTTGATTTCTTTTTTTGTGTTTGTTAATAGTTGAACATTGAATGGGAAATAAATAATGCTTAGTGATTGTCCCTCTCTCATTTACTCTTTCTTTCTCTCTCTCCCTCCTCCCCCTATCTCTCCATTGCTCCGTTTTTCTCTTTTTTACCCCACCCTCCCATACATGCTAAAAGATACATAAACACTTTCTTTTATTCTCTGCAATGACCACAAAACCATATTTTGTTGCTATTTATTGTACCAACCTTCATTATAGTAATATCTTTACATAATACATTAATGTGTTTTTCAATAACAATATGATTGTGACATCTAAATTTTAATGTTATCATCATCATCATCATCGTCACCATCAGCGCTTGACGTCAATTTTTCCACGTTAGCATAGGTTAGCTGGGTCATCCCATTTGAGGCAAGTTGGGTCAGGTGGCCATGTCTTGCTGACACAGAACTATTTCTGGCTTGGTTTCTATGGCTGGATGCCCTTCGTAACACCAACTACATTTACAGTGAGTGCTGGGTGCTTTTTGTCATGTCACCATCATGACCACTTTACAGTCTGGGCTGGGTGCTCTTTATGTTGTGACACCTACATACCCACCTTACAGTGTGCGCTGGATGTTTTTTCTCGTGAAACCTATACAACAACTTTACAGTTTAGGGTGGGTGATTTTGTCATGATACTTATACGACCACTTTACAGTGTGGGCTGGGTGTTTTTTGTTGTGTCACATAGACTTTACCTTTACAGTGTAGACTAGATGCTTTCTGTCGTGTCACCTACATGACCACTTTACAGTGTGGACTTTGTGTTTTTTGTCGTGTCACCAGCACAACCACTTGACAGCGTGGACTGGGTGTTTTTTTTTGTTGTGTCACCAGCATGACCACTTTACAGTGTGGGCTGGGTTTTTTTTGTCATGTCACCAGCATGATCACTTCACAGTGTGGAGTGGATGTTTTTGTCATGTCATCAGCATGACCACTTCACGATATGCAGAAAAGTAACTGGCATACATTCTATAAAATGCACATAATGCAGATCTTGGGTACACAAGAGATGTAGTGGATAGCAGGCAAACTAACAGGTAGGGAGAAATACGTATGCAGTAGATGTACAGGGAAATTTGACAGTAGAAGTCACATTGATAGACACATTTTTCTAATGCAGGCGGGTGCTATAGAAGTGGTTGATAGCCTCCGGTACCTGATTAGCATGGGGGGGGGGGGTGTTCCGAGGCCATAGTATCTAGAATAAGAACGAGTTGGAAGAAGTTTAGGGAGCTGCTTCCTCTGCTGATGAAGAAGGGCTGGTTATATAATGCCTGCGTGAGGAGCGCGATGCTGCATGGTAGTGAGACATGGGCAGCAGCTGCAGAGGACATGCGATGGCTGGAGAGAAATGAGGCAAACATGCTCCATTGGATGTGCAATGCCAATGCGTGTGAACGACCGAGCATGGATGTATTGAGAGAGAAACTGTGTCTGAGAGGGATAGAATGTAGTGTGCGAGAGAGGAGACTGAGGTGGTATGGACATGTGATGCGCATGGAGGATGGGTGCAGAAGTCCCAGGAAATGCCAGTTGAAGGAAGACGTGGTAGAGGTAGACCACGAAAAACATGGGCGGAGGTGGTGAGAGGTGACCTCAGATCGCTGAAGCTCACGGTGGAGATGACAAAGGACCGTGACAAGTGGAGAGATGCTGTGCTGAATAAGATCCGTCCCACCCTTGCAAGCAGGGAAAAGCGGACATAAAATGATGATGATGATGATGATGATGTGTGTGTATGTGTGTCTATATATGTGTTTATATATATATATATATATATATATATATATATATATATATATATATATATATATACGTTATTCCGGGTTGAGTCGGAGGTAACCACAGTAAGTAAGGTACTCAATACATTGCAGAGTATAACAGTTTTAATATAGATGAGATTCTACAGGACTAGAATTGTTTCATTCTTTAGAAATCATCAGGAATCGCATATATATATATAGACAATGTCACTGGACCGAGACCTTTGGCGGTACTCAGTAATAGAGAAGACCCGCCTTACCTAAATACAAAGTAAAACCTACTACAGTCAGTAGGCATCTCTAACAAAATACACCCCCGTCCCACCCCATCCACGCCGCCCCCTTCTATGTAAAGTTATGTTGGTGCCACACCATCCAGGCCGAAACAAATGAGATCGTGTAGGTGTCACGACAAAAAAACACAGTCCACGCTGTAATGTGGCCGTGTAGGCAACACGGTAAAAACCTCCCAGACCCACACTGTAAATGTGGTTGGTGTTAGGAAGGGCATCCAACTATAGAAAACCTGCCAGACAGTCCTATGCGAGCAAGACAATCACTCTTGCCTCAAGTGGGAAAACTCCCGTCCAAACCCATGCAAGCGTGGAACACGGACGTTAAACGTTGATGATGATATATATAATCTCTATTCATCCATGGGCTCTGAACTTTTCATGGAGTTTTAAAAGTGCCATTGTGACATTTTAATCTTATGAAACCCATGCCTCACCATATCTGAACATAGCTATTTTTTTTCTAAAGAGAGTGAAGAAGAGTGTTAAAGACCCTGAACAGAAGATACTGAAAGGATGAAAGACAATGTTGAACTTGGCAGAATTTGAACTCAGTGTATAGAGAGGTAGAATGAATATTGCAAAGTATTCTATCCAATTTTCTAATGACTGCCAACTTACTGCCTATAGTCTATATATATAGAGCAATAATGCTATGTTCCTTGATTGACCAGTGCTACAGTATAGTTTAATTACATTGGGTTGTGATATTATTTCTTTTCTATGTTCATAAATTGGATTTGTTTGATTTTCTTCTCTGTAACATCTTTATTGCCACATTAATTTGGCTCTTGTAAGCTATTTACCTGTAAGGCTTAGGAAGATAATTGAACCATAGTATTCTTACATTGTAATAAAAGAGCGTAAAAATATGGATATGTTGAACTATTTCATATACAGCACTGTTTCATATACTTCATTTAGTAAATCAAACTAATAAGAGAGCCTCTCTGTGTTGCTTGCATCTGCTAGAAATAACGACCAACTCTTCCTCAAAGGACTTGCTAGCATCTTTAGAAAATATAGCTTTGGATAATCTAGTCTAGAAACAAAAGATTGGTTAGTGATTGCTGAGGTTCGGTCCACTTGTTCAAGGTGAAAATAATGATAATTTCACTAAATTTTCTCCCTATTAGGACGGTACTCTATGTTTGATATATGCTGCAAAACATGGCAGTTGAAAGCAGAAAACCTGTCAGGTTTGGAGAAAAAAAGAAGAATTTATTATTTACTCATGTTATGTTATCATAAACTAAAATGCTGGTGCTGTTCTCTTGTTAAGAGGTTCTCTCTGCAGCATTTGGTGGCAGGTTTGGCCCACTTCATGGCACTTTGAATGAGTGTTTTCTACTATAGCTCTATGTTGATCAATGTTTCTGAGTGAAATTTAATTAGGAACAACTATATAGGAGTGCAGTCTGTGTGTGCATGTGTTTGTTGTGTTTGTGTCTGAAAGATATATAGATAGATAAGAAATTGTCAATAATTTGGTGTGTTGAGTTAAAGTAAACCTTGTGTTATTTATTTTGCCTGAGTTGCATAGTCAATCCCACGTGACTCTCACCAATAGTAATTCAATAAACTTATAACTGTTAATACACTATTGTCCATTAATATGTCATGTGTGTGTGTGTGTATGTGTATGAATACAAACTGCATTAACCCTTTAGCATTTAAACTTGCCATATCTGGCCAAAATTCTCTCACCTCTTTTCTGTTGAAACCTGCTGTGTTCAGCCACTCATGCAAATGTTAAGGTACTCTTCTCAAAATAAATAATATCAAATCTCGTAGCTTCGATATTATGTGAGATAATTGTGTAAGGTAAAGCCTTTACTGTGAAAATATAGTAAATATAATGTAAATGCTAAAGGGTTAAAGTATTTTAAAAGCGTATTTAATATTGATTATTTTATTTACAATACACAGTTGCATTAGTATATTTATTTATAACGTGAATTGTTGTTTTTTATAATTGTTTCTACTTTTGGCACAAGGCCAGCAATTACCCAGTGCATTACTGGTACTTTATTTTATCGACCCCGTAAGAATGAAAGGCAAAGTTAACCTCAACGTAACTCTTTGCGTCAAAGCATGGCGTCCGACCCTCTACTGATACTGCCAATCCACCACCTTTATTTATAATGTGAATTGATAGGTGAAATGATGCTGAGTAAAAATTGTGGAGAGGACACAGGAGAAATAGGGTGTGTAAAAAGTGTTTCATGAATCCTGGAATATGTGTACATCACAAATGGTAGGATCAGTAGAAAGAAGTATTAATATAATTCCTTGAGGTCAGAATGTGATCGCCCGTTTATATCAGGCTATAGAGGTTTGCTTGTTGATGATTGTAGCTCAGGGACATCCAAGGATTTTATTGTGAAAAGAGTTTACAGTGCAGATAACACATTACTTAACCACTTTATCCTATAAATGTAGCACACAACAGTGCAATGTTCCTTGATTGAGCAGTAATATATCATCATCATACACTGATTTTCCATGCTGGTATGGGTTGGTCTGAGGCGCAATGAGTTGGACAACCACATCTTGCTCATATAGTTCATATTTTGGCTTAGTTTCTATGTCTGGGTTCTATTCCTAATGCCAACAATTTCACAGGATGTAAAGTATAGCTTATTTACTTTTGGATGTAATATTATATCCATTATGTGTTAATATACTGGAATTATTTGGCTTTCTTCTTCATGAAGTCTTTAGTGTCTTGGCTAAGCTTTTTACCTGCAGGGTTTAGGAAAAGAAAACCACTGATGATGGCAAAATATTTTATTAAAATTTGTTTCTTATATTTTAGTGGAAATTATTTGTATAAGGCTGTTATTTCTTTTCTTCTTTCATACAAATATTGTCATCTGCACTTGATTTAATGCAAACTCTTTAAGTTCAAAGTCTAGACTAGGTGTTAAATGTAATCCGGATGAGGTGCACTTGTTGCTTTTGTAACTATCAATTGAAAAGCGATAATCCTGGAGGATTGATAAATGTGATATACACAGTATTAAACTAATTGAAACTGAAGACAAAATTCTATGAACAGTTTATTCAGGTTTACAATCTTTCCATTTATACTTTCTCATGCCCTGATCTACTGCTTCTGTAATTATTTTGATAATATAGACAACTCCTCTACCATGATTTGACATAGCCATCAAAAACCTCCACATGCATAAGAGCACTTGGCATGTTTTAGACAGCTGCCATGTGAGAAAAAAACAAAAACAAAACAAACTACTGCTTAAATAGATATTGACAATGCTTTACAAAGTCAAGTGACAATCACATATTGAATTGACATGAAATTATATATCTTAATTTCCTTCCCAGCAGGGTATTCTTTTTTTATTGTGAATAAAGTCCTTTGTTATTTATCAATCACTATTGTGTGACTGATTTTGGCAATTGAATCAGTTCTTTAGTCATATGTTTCCTGTGTTAGCTTTATTTTCTGTCTGCCTATCACTATATCTTCCTTCCATTTATTGATTTTGTATCAACCAATTTATTTATTTGCTATAGATCCTTTTTTTTTTTTAGTCATAATATTGCATGTATAAAATAGACACGAGCCTGCTGGGTTAATAAGATAATGTGAAATTTTCCATTTTTCATTTCTGCATTTAAAGTACTTACCTTGCCCCCCCCCCCCCCCACACACACACAGCACAATCACACCTGTACATATGTGTACCTATTCACAACCACTCTTAGATTTTGTATCTTAATTAGTTATTTGTCAGACAAGTATGATACAAATAAAAATAATTTGAGATGAGGTATGTGGATGCATGGGTGTGTGTGTGAGCGTGCATGCATGTGTGGGAGTGTGTGTGAGCGTGCATGCATGTGTGGGAGTGTGTGTTTGTAAGTGTACAGTATTTATATTTTTTTATATAAATGTTAATGTCTGTGAATAGTAGTGGGGTGGTTAACCTCGCTGTATGCAAGAACTCCATCATAGTTTTCAAGCAATCACACACCCACATTCCCTTTCAGTTACAGAGAGCTACTACTAAAGGACCTAATCACCAGTCAGGTAACACATCTCAGGGTTGCCATTTTCAATGTGGGCACATTGAAAGGTAGATATAGAGAAATTGTTGAGCTGTTTTCAATTTACATTACTCTATATTTACTATTGTATTTTCACATAATTATCTCACATAATATCGTATCTATGAGATTTTAATATTATTTATTTTGAGAACAATACCTTAAAGTCAGTATGAGGTGCTTGTTATGGCTGGTTTGAACAGAAAGAGGTGAGAGAATTCTGGCTGGATATGGCCTGTTTAAATGCTAAAGGCTTAATGCTGTGTACAAGAGGTGAGATGGAGAGGTGTCCCAGCAAGAATACTCACAGGCAAGCAACATAGATATAAGCTTGTCTGGATAGGAAATGATGATAGTGTAGGAGGAGCAGACATTCTACCAGATGAGAAGGGGATAAAAAATTGAAGTAGTTAAAGTAAGTGACAGAATTATCAAGCTCAAAATAGTCTTATGCCATAGAATGATAACAATTATCTCTAGCTATGCACCACAAGCAAGACTAGGTAAAGAACAAAAGAACCATTTCTATGATGAACTATAGACAACCTCAATTACATTTAACAAAGACCTCCCAGTCCTATATGGTGATCTCAATGAACATGTTGGGAAGTACCAAGTTGGATACAGTGATATATGTGGTGGCTATGGTTATAGAACAAGGAATGAAGACGGAGCAAGGCTCCTAGGATTCTGTGATGAGAATGAACTCACCATTTACACCACAAATATCAGGAAACCAGAAAACCACCTCATCACCTACCAATCAGGAAACCTTCTAGCCAAATCAATTTTTTTTTTAAAAAATCATTTTTTTTTTTTTCATTAGAAAACAGGATATGCATATGGTTATGAATGCTAAGTTCTGAATCATTAAACAGTGAGCTCATGTAAACTCGGATGTTTTGGGGGAAAAAGTTTGAAATGACAATGGTGCATTAAACATCACTGATGCTCATAATAAAGAAGCCTGGAAATGTTATTACAAGTTGATGAAGGTGGAAAACTAGCGGAAGGGACAGTCTACTCCCAACTGACTCAACAGAAGGACCAGCTAACGGAATTGGCTATTATATGGTCAAAAAAGCAATTAACCGTTTAACATTTACATTACTCTACTATTATATTTTTGTGGTAAAGGTTTTTTCTCATATTATTATCTCACACAATATTGAATCTAGAAGATTTTAATGATGTTTTTATTAATTTTGAGAACAATACCTTAATATCAGTATGAGTGGCTGGTTATGGCTGGTTTTTGAACAGAAAGAGGTGAGAGAATTCTGACCAGATATGGTCGGTTAAGGAGATTAAAAAAAAAAGTAAAGTGACCAGTCTGTCAGACATAGTCACTGAGATACTGAAATCTGTGAAGGTGAGAGTAGGTAATGAGTTTAGTGAAGAATCCAGTCTGTATGAAGGTGTTCATTAGGGCTCAGTCATCAATCCACCTTTGTTGATTATAGTTCTCCAGGCCATAACAGAGGAGTGTAAGATTGGCTGTCTTTGGCTACTTTTGTGTGTTACTGACCTGGCTCTCACAGTCAGACCATAGGAAGAGCTAGAGAAGTGATTCCAACTCTGGAAATGGAACTTAGTCAAACGAGCAGCTTAGTGTAAACATTGTAAAAATGAAAGTTATATTAAGCAGGAATGGAAGGTAGGGCTTTGATCCCATCAGAGAAGCAGTTTTGCTCGATATGCAGAAAAAGACTAGAGAGAAACTCTATATGCTGTACACAACATAAATCTTGGGTATGCAAGAGGTGTAATGGGATAGCTGGCAGACAAACAGAAAAGGTAAACTTTGTATGTGGTAGATGCAATGGAGTACACACAGACACAGTCACACACTTTTTCTCTTTTAGATGTATTTTCCTATATGGTGTCCCAGCATGGCCAGTCATTGAGCTGAGATAGGCAAAAAAAAAAAAAAATAACAGTAACACTAAGTTCTTTTTTCTTTAGCTCTTTTAGAGAAGGGCATTAGTTATCAGCCTTTGCGGAAGCTATAATGTATATAAATAACTATATTCAATTTATATTTTTGAGCAGTCAGTGAATAATGAATTTTATATGGGAAACTTTTGTCGATTAAACTATATGAGTAAGACAAGCAAAGACCATATGGATTGTCTAGAAATATAGCAAGCCTGTTGTAGGGAAACTTTGAAACCACTGATAATATACCCACAGGCCTAGTATTTTACTCACATTCATCCTTCTCTGTTTCCAGAAGTGTGAGTGTTTATTACTCGGCTCTAAAATGCTCAAAATTTCATGTTTTATTTTATTTTTTTTCATCTGTTTGATTGAGAATGATCAAAGGTGTTCAGCTTTAATCATCCTTTCATCCCTATTTCCCAGGCAATGGGCATTATCCACTGTATCTTTTTCTTCAGTTGTGATTTGTGAGAGAATTGTTTGCTCCTTTTAGCAGGTTGAAATACCATATCATGTAGAGGTTTTCTCGTTGGTATGGAGATTGTAACTCTATATTGATATGGAGAGAGTAGAGAAGAGATATATTATTCATTGAAAGCTTGGTTATTTAAGCAACACTTAATCATTTTAAGGAGAATTTGTAGGGAATATGTTATAAAATTGTGTAGCTTATGTGCATTCATAGCGATTCTGATTTCAACTAAAAGACGACAGCTGTATAAAAAAGTGCAGGGCGATCAAAATTGATGGTAGTTACGGAGTAGGTAGACCCAGAAAAACCTGGGATGATCTGATAAATTCCGACCTTACACACTTGCACCTCTCTAAGACAATGTCACTGGACCAAGATCTTTGGCACTACGCAGTAATACAGAAGACCCGTGTTGCCTATGTACAAAGCAAAACCTACAGTCAGTAGGCACCTCTTAACCAAATATATACTCCTACCCTATCCTCCCACTCCCACCAACACCACCCTCTCTCTGTGAAGTTGGTACCACAACATCCAGTTCAAATAAATGAGATAATGAGATCGAGATCGTGTAGGTGTCACGGCAAAAAAAAAAAACACACAGTCCACGCTGTAATGTGGCCGTGTAGGTAACACCGTAAAAAGTTCCCAGTTCCACACTGTAAATGTGGTTGGTGTTAGGAAGGGCATCCAGCCTTAGAAAACCTGCTAGATAGTCCTATATGAGCGAGACATGGTCACCCGACCAACCTTGCCTCAAGTGGGACAACTCCCGTCTAACCCATGCTAGCGTGGAAGATGGACGTTAAACGAAGATGATGATGATGATGAATAAAAGGATTCGGAGAGGCTCTAAAATATAAGACTGAGAAATTGCTTGATGGAAGGCAGTGATACATCCAATCTAGCAAGTTGATACAAGTTACTGTTTAGCTCAAACTCAGCACTTGTACTGAATTAACCCACTTGATACTAAGTCACCTATAGTTCTACTATACAACGCTGTTTATTTTAAAGTATTTATATTTATCCAAAAACATTCTATCGTAATTCTATACAAGAACATTTAAGTTATTCCCCCAAACACCTGTTTAATAATGATGAAGTTGTATTACTAAATCTTTTGAAATATTTCATTATATTCAGAATCATTTAAAAATTGTAGACAGTGTATTTCATTAGAAATATGGTCAGAAAATGGTTAAAGTTGTTCGAGCGATTATCATTCTTTGTTTTTGTATGTAGGCTTACATCATCCTATGTATCCTTTTAAAAAAAGATGATATGTAAAATGATGGAATTTTGCTACTGTTATTTCTACTAGACTAAGGGTCAGTACAGAGAGGTTCCGCCATTAACCTTCTCTTCACCATATTTCAAATGAAATTCTCTGCATTTGAATTAAATAATGAAGAATTTGGAAAGATTTTCTAAAGTCATTTATTATTTCATTACTTAGATGGTATATGGCAATGAATTGGTAAAGTTATAATGTCAGATAGAATGCTTTGTGGTATTTGTTTCAGTTGTCTATTCTCTCAGTTCTGCTGAGGTCAACTTTGCTTTTCGTCTCTTTCTCATTTCCTTTCTCTGACTTTTTATCCATCTCTTAACGAAATCTGCTGCATTCAGACCTAGAGATGGATGGGCTCTGCCACGCTTAAAATGCCATAGAAATGCCATATGCCACTATGGCATCCACTTGACTGCATCATGTGTTACAGGACCATGCATGCATAATAAGATGGTATTTTTAACATAATTTACTAAAATGGTTTTTATGTTCAATTATGGAAGCTTTTGATTTCATTGAAAACCATTTAACCTTCAGCACGCTGCCAGTGACAAATTGCGACAAGAGAGTAATCTCCCCTTAATGCATGATGCAGTATCAAGGGAAGCAATTCATGAAAAAATTCAGTGTCCTAAAGATTAAACTGGTTTCATATAATCAGAGGCAGTTTGAAGTAGGTTGGTATCAAAAGGGGGCTGACTGGTATTTGTTGTAGTCATGTGCGAACATTTTAATCCTTTTTTCTGGTTTATAGATTCTTGTTAATTAGACGGACTAATATGTTGTTTATCAATAAGTTTAAATATGAATACTTACTTTCAAGACATTAGATTATATTAATAAGTCTACAACCTTTTTTTTTTCTGAGAGAATTCAAGCTTTTTTATAATATTATGTTTTGTATGAAGCAATTCAGCTATTACATGGGTTGAATTGACACCTTACTTACAAAGAAAATAAATTGAAAAATTTGAATTAAAACAATTTTAAAAATTAATAAATTGAATACTTAAAAAACATTTTTTTTCTTTTCAACAAAAATCATATATCATCTCGATCGTTTAACACCCAGTTTTCTTGCTAGCATTACACTATCTCTCCCTCTCTCTCTCTCTCTCTCTCTCTCTCTCATTAACAGCAAATGAAACTTTCTGAATAATGTCAGTGAGTTTATAAATTCTTAAATATTTTATATAATGATTACTTATTGATTTTTATAAATGTTTCCATTTTTCTACCATTATTGTTTATCTTATTTTAACAGTTTTACTGTTTATGAACGGGTTTTAGATTGATGTATATGTGACAAATATTTCAGGTAATTGTTTGTATTATTCCTTAGGTAAATCCAATTGGAAGGAATGTATGATTATTATTCCTGGCATGAGCTCAATATTTATATCCTCTTATGCTCAGTTGAAATCTAAGCCTTCTGTCTACACAACATATCTTACCATTTTCATAATAAACACTTTACCACAATTGATACCTAACTGCCTGAAACTGCTCCTGGTTCTACCATACCAAATTGTTTCTCTTAAAAGATTTTGTATTTATCTTTGTTTAACCCTTTAGCATTTATCTTTGTTTAACCCTTTAGCATTTACATTACTCTATATTTAGTATTGTATTTTTGCAGTAAGAGCTTTACCTCACATAATTATCTCAAATAATGTTGAATCTATGAGATTTTGATTTTATTTATTTTGAGAACAATACCTTAACATCAGTATGAGTTGCTAGTTACAGCTGGTTTGAATAGAAAGAGGTGAGAGAATTCTAGCCAGATACAGCTGATTTAAATGCTAAAGGGTTAATTATTTGTTTAATTATTCTCCAAACATCAGCTTAATAATGAGAAAGTTATTTTACTAACTCCCTCTAAATCCCTGATTATTTTCAAAAGTAAACAAAAATTGTAGGCATTGTTTTCAATAGAAATATGGAAATGAAAGTCTTAATGTTTTATGTGAGGACAGTAAACAAAACTCAATTTAATACAAGTATGTGTGTATATGTAGTTAGGTGGGTTGTATCTGCTTGTGTATTTGTGAGAGTAGATATGTTTGTATACTAGATTGGACCTGAATAATGCAATGGCTCTTTGGTATTACTTCAGATTGATATATGGATAACTCTTTACTCTCTATGATACTGTGGAACTAAATTGCAAATATATTTTTTCTGTTTTCATATCTAAGAACGTAGATTTTATATGTGGCCGATGCTCAGGTGCAATAAGTAGCAAGTGCCCACAGGATACTAGCTCCTTCTATTGCCCAGATGGTTCTATAGAAATAGTGAACACTTTCCGTTACCTGAGTGACAAAATCAGTAGTGGTGGAGGGTGCTCTGAAAGTACAGTAGCCAGAGTCAGAACGGGATGGAAAAAGTTCAGAGAGCTTATACCGTTGTTGGCCACTAAAGATTTCTCTCTAAAAATGAAAGGCAGACTGTATGGGGCCTGTATATGAACAGCAATGCTACATGGCACTGAGACATGGGCATTGCATGCAGAGGACCTGCGCAGACTAGAAAGGAATGAAGCATGCATGCTCCATTGGATGTGTAATAGTAATATATGTGAGCGGCAAAGCATAAATGGACTAAGTGAGAAATTAGGAATAAGAGGGACAGACGCTGTTTACTCGAGAGAAGACTACGTTAGTATGGTCACGTGATGCGCATGAAAGATGACAGCTGTATAAAAAAGTGCAGGGCGATCAAAATTGATGGTAGTTACGGAGTAGGTAGACCCAGAAAAACCTGGGACGATTTGATAAATTCCGACCTTACACACTTGCACCTCTATAAGACAATATCACTGGACCGAGATCTTTGGTGCTACGAAGTAATACAGAAGACCTGCCTTGCTTATGTACAAAGCGAAACCTACAGTCAGTAGGCACCTCTTAACCAAATATACACCACAATCCACTACCCCTACTCTATCCTCCCACTCCCACCACCCTCTCTCTGTAAAGTTGGTACCGTAGCTTTCAGTCCAAATAAATGAGATAATGAGATCGAGATCGCGTAGGTGTCACAAAAAAAAAAAAAAAATCAACGCTGTAATGTGGCCGTGTAGGTAAGATGTTAAAAAGTTCCCAGTCCACACTTTAAATGTGGTTGGTATTAGGAAGGGAATCCAGCCATAGAAAACCTGCCAGATAGTCCTATATGAGCGAGACATGGTCACCCGACCAACCTTGCCTCAAGTGGGACAACTCCCGTCTAACCCATGCTAGCGTGGAAGATAGACGTTAATCGAAGATGAGATGATGATCATTTTTCATCATTTTACGCCCGCTTTTCCCTGCTTGCATGGGTGGGACGGGAACTGATTCTGGCTTGATTTCTACAGCTGGATGCCCTTCCTAACACCAACCTCATTTAGAGTGAGTGTTGGGTGCTTTTTTGCCGTGGCACCTCCACGACCACTTTGCAGTGGAATGATAGGGACCCCAGTCCCTGTCATCTCATTTCTACAGCTGAGTAAACTGGAACAATGTGAAATAAAATGTCTTGCTCAAGGAAACAACACATCACCCGGTCTGACAATTGAACTCATAACCTTTTGATTGCAAGGCCAATACTCTAACCAGTAAGCCATGTGCCTCATGTTGTAAAAAAATTATGAATTCTATATCAACAATGGACAAAAACATTGAAGCACTTGAAAACATTGATAAGAAGAATTCTACAAATTCATAATAATTTGTAGCATGAAATGTAAGGAATTAAAATGGGGTAGCTGAAAATATCTCCTCTCTTGATTCTATAACAGGAACCTTAAGTGTTGTACATGTGCAATGGATTTGAATGCTGAAAACTTCTAAAATATATTAAAAATGGTAGCTGAAATAGTAATAAATCACAGAAAGGTTACTGGTAACTGAGAAATTTAGTCTTAAGCGATGAAATCCGTAACTACAGAGCAGATTGTTTTGATAGCTCTAAACCCATGTGAGATGGAGATAATTGAAAAATCTCACCTTTTGCCTTGTGTACTACTCTTGTTGCATACTGGTGACAAACTGCAAATGGCTTGAAACAACATTGTTGACTTATCATGTAACTTTAGAAATCTCTATCAATGAGTTAACCCAGTTTAACCAATATGTAAGTAGTGTCACTTTGAAAACCATTCTTTTAGAATTTTTCTTGATACAGGTACAAATTCTGTCTGATATGTTGGGTATGAAATCCAAGGTTTTCAAAATTGTGTATTTATCTTAGGTATTTATTCAAATACTTTGTTTGCTAATAATTGTAAGTTAACGTTGTAAACTTAGATAAGGGCATTGGATTGGCAGTATAGGTAGAGCACTTGACACCATGCTTCGCAGTATAGAGTTACGGCCCTTTATATTCTGAGTTCAAATCCCACCGAGGTTAGCTTTGCCTTTCATCCTTACAGGGTCGATAAATAAAGCACCAGTAATACGCTGGGGGTGGATTTAATCAACTTTCCCCCTCACCTTCAAATTACTAGCCTTGCACCTATTTTTTTGCTTCATTTAAATATTACCTTTCTGATAAGAAAAAATATGAAGCAAAAAAAAAAAAAAGGAAAAGAATGAAGCAATGAAGGAAAGGGAAGGCGGGAGAGATTCTACACCCCAGTCTGGATGATGATATGGCCATACTCTACAGACAGAATGGTGACGGATGGGATGGCTGGGAAGGCTGTAAGTCTAAAGTCTGTCTAAAGCCAGAAGGCTCATTTTGGCCGGTGCTTATCCCGGTTTCATGGTGTGAAACGACTGAGAGTACAAGACTCCCCCCTTGGACAGGATGCCAGTCCATCGTAGGATTAAACCTCCAGCTATTGCTGGTACTCATTTTCAGCTGAGTAAACTGGAGCAACGTGAAATAAAGTCAAGGAAACAACACATCACACGGTCCGAGAATTGAACTCACAACCTTTCAATTGCAAGCCTACTGCTCTAACCACTAAGCCTTCACAAATTAATGTAATATAAAGAAAAGCAGATATATATTTAGTTTAATGTATTATTTAAAGATATACATTTTTAAAATAATTATAGAGATCATTGAAAACGCCAGGGGAAGATATATAAATAAAAGGAAATAGTTGAAAGTGATCAACTAAGAGAACACTGTATATGGAAGAGCAAGATGGAGTGCGCGAGGGGAGAGTGTGAGTGAATTAAAACAAAACAAGATTGAAATAAAAGGTATAATTAAGTTACAGAAACAATAGTTGGTGCATGCGTGCGTGTCTATGCGTATGTGTGCATATCTATGCATGTATGTTTATATGTGTAGGGGATATTTATGTGTTAAAAAGTTCAAGTAATAAAAAATTTGTTTGGAATGTTCTCTAGGCAATCTATATATAAATTTCTGCAATTCTGTCACAAAACGTAAAGAGAGAGGAGTAGTTTGACTACCTCCTACTACTCCTTTTTCTTTACGTCTGCTGCCTGTGTGAATGTATGTGTGTGTAAAAGGAAAGAAATGGCATTGTGAAAAATTCATGCTGTGTGAGTGCATGTGTGTGTAAATGTGTGTGTGTGAGTGTGAATGTATGTGTGTGAGTATTTTTGTAAGTGTGTCTGTATTTGCGTGTTTATATTTATATACTCATATATTATAAATATATGCATATGCACATGCACATACACACATGCTCACATGTTGAAAAAATTTCCAGTGCATGAATGAAACTCATGATAATATAATAAATGTAGAAAAACAGAGTTTCCTTCTGAAATAATCAAAGGGTGTTCACTCTACTTAACTGAAACATTTAGAAACAGCTAAATACAAAATTTGAATTTTTCAGAGAATGCCTACATATGCAATGCCACTTCTGATCGAACCTATATATGAAGTCTGATTGTATACAGTTATATAACTGCTATAGATCAGACACTATTTCAATATGATCAACCCTCCGAAACAATCGTAAAACAATGATATGAATAGGTAAAATAACTTGACTTTGTTGTTGTTATTTTCATTGTTAAATAAATACCTATAATATATATATATATATATATATATATATATATAGACATACAGGGTGCTGACGATATCTGTTCGCAAGATTACTGTCCAGGAAAAAATAACACAGTAGTTTTATTTTTTAAGATATATTTATCAAACTTGGGTCAGTTTGTCTTCATGACTTGTTCTTTCGATCTCACTTGATAAACTCACCATTGGCTTTGATGATGGCCTCAAGGCGGCCTCGGAACCAGCTACAGGCCTTCGTCACAGTCCCCTGACTTAGGCCCCTAAAGTCACTTGTGATCCTGGCCTTCAAATCGTCTTTCGTATTGCAGCTAGATCTGTTGGTGTCTCGTTCCACTGTGCTCCTCACAAAGAAGTCAAGGGGGTTGCAGTCAGGCGAGCTGGGAGACCAGATGTCAGGTGAAGTGTGGTCGACGAAGTTCTCTGACAGCCAGGCTTGGGTCTTTCGGCTGGTATGGCAGGGCGCTGAGTCTTGCTGCCACACATACGGCCTACATGCAGCTACCTGGTCCATCCAGGGCTTTACTACCTCGCTCAGAATGCGGATGTAGCCATCGGTGTTCAGCTTGAGGTCCTCAGGGAAGAAGTGAGGTGGCATGACGTCACCTTGACTGCTGACGACACCTAAGACCAATGTTGTTGCTGGAAACTTTGTCTGCATGACTCTGGGCACGTCTTTGCATGATACAGTGAGCCACCTGTGTTCTGGGAGTTGATCTTCTGGTCTTATTTGTCCTCCCGGTGCGGATTCCAAGAAGAACTCTGTGTCTCTTTCACAAATTTTGAGGTTCAAAATTATTCATAATCAATTATTTTGAAAATAAATAATGGAAATATAGTCACTGTTTTTATGAAGACAAGAGTGACAACGGAAGTAAAAAAAAATTGCATAAAATTAGCAGTTGAAAATTGCGAACAAATATCGCCCTCACCCTGTATATATATATATATATATATATATATATATATAAATATATATATATATATATATAAATATATTAGTTTAGCGAGGTTTTTTTATATGAAATCGTGTGTCGAAACAGATATTGTTATACTTGGGGAGGGTCATATTTGCGTAATATTGCCAGAATTAATAACAGAACACACTCACTGTTTGGTTGGTTTTCGCTTCTCGCTGTCTTTTATATCTGCGATCTAACTTACTCGGTCCTCAATGTTGCCATTGACTGACCGACGGTCAAAAATAATACAGTCAGTCAATGGCAACATTGAGGACCGAGTAAGTTAGATCGCAGATATAAAAGACAGCGAGAAGCGAAAACCAACCAAACAGTGAGTGTGTTCTGTTATTAATTCTGGCAATATTACGCAAATATGACCCTCCCCAAGTATAACAATATATAAATATATATATATATATATATATTCATACATCCATATATTCTTTGGTTGCTGTAAGCAAAGATTTTCATACACACTCTGCTGCTTTTATAACCATTATAATCAACATATACAGACCATTTATTAATAGTAACAGTTGAGGTCACAACATTGTTAAAACTTTATAAAGTTGAAGTACATATAATGTATAGTCTGTGGCATTAAACTTGTTCAGTCTATGGCTGAACAAGTTTAATGCCACAGGTAATATAGTAAATGTTTGCAGACATCTCTAAAATATTTCATATACTCTTGTGTATTTACACACATTATAACCTAGCTTTGTTTTTGACTGCAAGTATAGAGCGTCTTTCCCACATGCATAATATTTAGAACCATATAGGCCATATATAATAAAAACATTATCATAACATTTTTCAGTATAGCAGCCTTTAATATGGCTCTGGTTTTTAATACTTCCATTATCATATTTCTATTGGTTTATACTGCATATGATTTTGAAAATAATCAAGAATTTGGGAGGATTTAGTAAAATTTATAACTTTTTTTTTATTATGAACTAATGAGTGGAAACTAATCTAGCAAAAGATTCTTACTAAAATTCTGATGCTATGTTTTAATGATGAGCATTTTAAAATATGAAAGGTGCCGATTAAATAAAGCTTGTCTATTTAATAATCAGGTGGATTGGTCTCAAAAGAGATAATGATGTTTTATGATGACCTTGTGATGGATGAGGACCAATAATAAAAGCTAATTGCCCACTAATGAATACAGAATCGCTGTTAAGAGAGACTGGAATGTTCTCTTAGTTTTTGCAGCTTTTTAACATTTGTGTAGATGCTTTTTGGTCGAACAGCTGCTTGTAACAATGAACTACTTGCTAAAGAAGTGTAGGTGGTTAGTTGTATTTGGAAATGTACTATGGCACAGCTGTGTTGTTAACCTTTAGCACGCTGAATTTTTTTATGAATTACTTCCCATGGCACTGATTTATGTATTATGTATCAGCGACATAAGTCTCCTAAGCGTCCAGAAGGTTAAGAAGCTCACTTCACATTTATGAGGTTTTAGATTGACCGATGCCTTGTTAATGAAATTTGGTGGACGTAAACTCTGTGTGTGTTCCCAACACATTATGCCTGTGGTTACATCCAATATTTCTTTGTTCTGTACATTAGTAGTTAAAAAAATATATATATTGATAAAATAAGTACCAGTCTTGAAAAAATAAGGGTTGATGTAGACATGACTAACTAAATCCCTTCTAGTTGCTGCTGCAGTATGGCTGTGCTCTAATGACTGAAACCAGTAAAAGAATAGAATGTTTGTAGATAAATATAAACACTTCAACCCTTTAGCATTTAAACTGGCCGTATCTAGCCAAAAATCTTTCAACTCCTTCTGTTCAAACCAGTCATAACCGGCCACTCATACCAACATTAAGGTATTACTGTCAAAATAAATAACATCAAAATCTCATAGATTTGATATTATGTGAGGTGAAATCTTTTCTGTGAAAATACAGTAGTAAATGTAGAGTAATGTGAATGCTCAAGGGTTGAAATAAACAGCTTTGTGATGTAGAACCAGGTAAGATTTCAGGTAGTTTGTTATCAAATGGGTTAAAACAAAGTATATAATAAATTTAGAACATTGTGTCCAGCAGAACACTGCCTTAGAACTCTTCATTTGTGAGATCTGCTTGTTCACTTAGTCATTACAACTTTTTAACATCGGGATAAGTGTTTCTTGGTAAAACAATACAAGCAACAGTGAAATCCCTGCTAGAGAAGTGTAGGTGGTTAGATCTAATTAAATATATGCAAACAAACATATTGGCAATCAGCACAAATGCAATTCAGAGGTATTATATTACATATAATGTTATTTGTATGTGGAGGAACTATTTTTAGTTACACCTTCTCAAGAAATCACAACAATAATACTAGCCTATGTTACAATACTGACACTCCCCTAATATATATATATTATGTGAATATCATTTTTGATTTGTTCATACTTAATTAGCTATTATTAATCAAAAACACCTCTTATTGTTTCAGTTAAGCTTGCTGGAACCAATAGGAATCAGATTTTCACGAAAGACATTTGGTGACAGCCCTCACTGCTGTTACAGATCTTTCCGTGATTTCTCTAATCCTTGTTTTTCTCCTCCTTTCACATCCTGTCATTTTCGTTTAGCATTCAATCTGGAAATCTGCAGTATCTTTTGCCAATTCTCTGTTTCATGTCTATCAAACTTCATCTCTTTCCTTTTATTTCATCCATCTTTCATTTCCGTTATCATTATAACAATTTTTTTTTCTTCACTTTTGCTTGTTCATGTTTTACTACCAAGAGAGTATTTATAATCCTATTCTCTTTATTTATTTATTTATTATTATTATTATTATTTATTTATTTATTATTATTATTATTGTTGTTGTTGTTGTTATTGTCGTCATCATAATCATCATTGTTGTTATCATCATCATCATCATCATCATCATCATCATCATCATCATCATTATTATTATTATTATTATTACTATTACTTCACTCGTCCTGTTTTTGTTGGGTGTATGAAGTATTTTCTGTTTCTGTTCTTCTGTTGTGTTGAGAGTGCTCTACAGGATATATATGCAATACCTATGAAAGTCTAGAAATTTGGGTTATTTATTTGCATAGATTGTACTTCCTTTAACAATGCATTCCCTATTCCCTAGAAAACTATTATTATGTAGATTGTTTCAGTATTCAATCCGCATATTTTAGTTATCTCTATTATTTCCAGATATTTATATTTGGATAGATTCTCAATTTCTTTTGTCGACATATTGTCAGGTTTTGGAAGAATTGATACATCAAGTAATAGGCATTTCCTTCTCTGTTAGGTTTAGACTATACTAGAAGAATGGCCCAGCGTTGATCGGGATTTGCTCTATGATTCTTATATATTTGATATATATATTTATCCTTATTGAGCCTTGTGAAATAAATACGTTTGTTTATATTTTGTTATTGTGTATGCAAAAATATCTGTTCACGAATATATAATTATATATATATATATATTAAAATAACAGTTTAAAATTTAAGCAAAGAATCACTGCTTTCTCCCTTAACGGGATCTTCTGAAACTAAAAAAATCAATCTGTGAACGCAGAAGTAAATATTTCGAAAAACGTTACACACTATATATATATATATATATATATATACACACACACACCGTGTCATAATGTTGTAATGCAGACAGAAAGACACACAGACAAATATAATAAGGGCGCAATGTTATATCTATATATCTATCTAACAAGAAAGACTAAGAATTATAGAGAAAGATCGCTAAATCGCCTAATGCGGTCCCATTGAAATTTGAAATTTGTTTTGCACAAAACACTCACAGGGCCATAAGTATTACATGTGTAAAGTTTGAAAACAATCGGTTGGGTGGTTCTAGAGTTTTAGGGAGTCAGACAGACAGACAGACAAACAGACATTCTCTGTTTTAGATATATAGAATTATCAATGTTGCCCAAGGGAAGGGCAAAGGCCGATACAGCTTGACACTAATGGTGTCACAACTCACTTTTTCCAGTTCAGTGAATTGGAACAATGTGAAATAAAGTATTTTGCTTAATGACACATCACACTGCATGGACTAGATTTTTAATTCACAACTCCGCAATTGTGAGTCCAACACTCTAACCACTAAGCCATGTACCTTCACACGAATATATATATATATATATATATATATATATAATGTAGTTATGTAGGTGTAATGACAAAATGCACCCAGCCTACACTGTAAAGCGGCCGTGTAGGAGGACAAAAAGCACTCAGCACACACTGTAAAGGTGTTTGGCATTAGGAAGAGCATCCAGCTGTAGAAATCTAGCCAAAATCAGCTCTGGGGGAGTAATACATGGTCCTCTGACCTGATTCTCTCTCTAAGGGTCAATCCATCCTACCCATGCTAGCATGAAAAATGGGCGTTAAATGATGATGACGACGACAACGACGTATTGGCCAAGGCTGGTTGTAAGAAATGATGTTTCTTCACAAGCCCCCACATATTCTGCAGTTACGTTTTTGTGTTCTCCTTCATAATATGATTTGGCAGATTCTAGTGGAAATGTCTTGAATGAGGTTAACTTTGCCTTTTATCCTTCATCAACAATAATAATTCATTTCAGATGTTTAAATTTATTGTTGCTTTCCTGCCACAAATCAGACCCGACTGAGCAGGCCTGTGATAAATGTTGCCCTATCCACAGCCATAGTGTCTCCTTCAGACATAGTGTTTGTTATTGAAGATATTAGTGCAAGTTTTGAGGGGCTTGGCTGCTATTTTTAGCAGCTTACATGGGCCTATATCCACAGCCAGCCTGCGTTTTTCTGACAGTGTTTGTTATCGAGGAACCCCATTATCTAATGTGTTCTTCTATGTTAAAGATGTTTGTATATGATTTGAAGCATTTTGTTGCTGTTTCTAGCAACTCAGACAGCCTAGCAGGGACTCTCTATTTGGCTCTTAGCTTGGTATGTTGTGTAGGTTGGCTAAATGATTGTTCAGTGTGTATTGAATAATACAGTAATTGCATATGGTAGTAGTTGTTATAGTATTCTTTGGTACTGTTTAATAACAAGTTAGCCATGTAGAGAACAGATAGGCCTTTGGACAAAACCATTCTAACTACAGCCATCCCTAATTTTTATTCAGGCATAGTGTATCTAAGACTAAACTGTCCAATGTGTTCTTCATTCTGTAACCTTTAATGTCCTCTACTGCATTGAAGCATGGATTGACAGTATTGTTAGAGCGTTGAACAACATGCTTCGCAGCATAGTTACGGCCCTCTATCTTCTGAGATCAAATCCCACCGAGGGTAGCTTTACCTTTCATCCTTACGGGCTAGATAAAATAAAGTACCAGTAACGAATTGGGATTGATTTAATTGACTTTCCCTCGCCCAAAATTGTTGGCCTTGTGCCTAAATCAGAAACCATTATTAACCCTTTAGCATTTAAACTGGTCATATCTGGCCAGAATTCTCTCACCTTTTTCTGTTCAAACCGGCCAAAACTGGCCACTCATACTGATGTTGAGATATTTTTCTCAAAATAAATAATAAAATCATCTCAGATTCCATATTACGTCAGATATTTTGAAAATACAATAGTAAATATAGAGTAATGTAAATGCTCAAGGGTTAAGGCATTCTTGAAAAGTACAGAACAGCACTAACTGAATCATATTAACTTTGCCTTTCATCCTTATGGGGTCGATAAAATAAAGTACCAGTAATACACTGGGATAATTGCTGGCCTTGTGCCAAAAGTAGAAACAATTAAAAATTATAGCATTTACATTAGTCTACTTCAAATTTTCACAATAATCTGTCCAGTAAAGATGTTATAAACATTTGAATTAACAAACCAGATTTTAGATATTTTCTACTAAATCATGGCAGGATGTTGGTAGTGAAGGTGTGATTTGAAGGAGATGTGTTTGCCTTATAGTAAGGGAAGGGTCTTGGATAGTTTAGATGTATTGGTTGATTATACAACCAGTCGATAGTGGCTTCGCAGTCATTGTAAAGATGTATTGTGATGGGTGCTAGCATTTCCTGTTCATTTACTAATGCATAAAGGTTTGGTAATGGTTGTAGTATTAATGGTAATAGTGGTGGAGGTAGTAATTTTGGTATTAGTATTAGTATTGGTGGTGGTGGTTGTGGTGGTGGCAATGGTGGTAGTAGTATTGGTAGTGGTGGTGGAGGTAGTAATGGTGATAGTAGTATTGGTGGTGGTGGTGATGGTGGTTTATTAATGGTAATAGTGGTGGATGTAGTAATGGTGATAGTAGTATTAGTGGTGGTGGTGATGGTGGTAGTAATGGTGATAGTAGTATTAGTGGTGGTGGTGGTAGTATTAATGGTAATAGTGGTGGATGTAGTAATGGTGGTAGTAATGGTAGGTAGTGGTAGTAGTATTGGTGGTGGTGGTTGTGGTAGTATTATTGATGGTGGTAGTAGTAATAATAATAACAGCAGCAGCATCATTTGTTGAAATTCTCTTTAGTATTGGTGGAATCGGTTATTGTATATATTAGTAATATGCAGTTGTTGTTGTAATATTGATGCACAGTTGCTGTAGCATCTGTCTCATAGTATATTTGCATACTGTTGGTATTCGTTGCTGTTGTTGTTGTTGTTGCATTATTGAATGGTTATGGAAGTAATTGATCAAGTATTGATTTCTGGTTGTAAGACTTGTTAGAGTTATCGGTATGTGATGTTGATAGTCGTGGTAGTAATACTGGTTTTGTTGAACTTCTATGATTACATACTGCATTTTACATTGGTGCAACTATGCATCTTCTTCCACCATATGTGTATGTGCGCATACACATATATATATATATATATGTGTATGTGTGCACACACACACACACATATATATATGTGTATGTGTGCACACACATATATATATATATATATATATATATGTATATACACATGCACATTCATGTGTGTGTCTGCGTTTGTGTGTATTATGTGCATCCAGCTATAGAAAATAAGCCCAAATCAGTTCTGTATAAGCAAGACAAGGTCACCTGACCTAGCATTGCCACAACAGGACAACTCGTCTAACCCATGCTAACATGGAAGAAAGGATGTAAAATGGGGATGATGATGAGGATATACATCACCGTTTTACGTCCGTTCTTCCACGCTAGCATGGGTTAGACGGGTTGTCCTGTTGTGGGCAATGTCTGGTCGGCTGACCTACTCTTGCTCATACGGGAACTGATTCTGGCTTGATTTCTACAGCTGGATGCCCTTCCTAACACCAACCTCATTTACAGTGTGAGCTGGGTGCTTTTTTGCCATGGCACCTCCACGACCACTTTGCAGTGGAATGATAGGAACCCCAGTCCTATCATCTCATTTCTACAGCTGAGTAAACTGGAGTAATGTGAAATGAAGTGTCTTGCTCAAGGAAACAACACATCACCCGGTCTGAGAATTGAACTCACACCCTTTCGATTGCAAGCCCAATGCTCTAACCACTAAGCCATGTGCCTTCATATATATATATTTGTCTATTATTGATGGATCTAAGAATGAGGACTCAATATCGAAGTAAAGTTTAGATATTTATTATGGCGAAGTGGTGAGCTTTGTTAGTCTAGTGTTTCACCTGTGCATTCTCACAATCATCAGACATGACTAAATTTTCAATAACAAAGACAGTGTACTATGTCCATATCTTCTGTATTTCTCTTAGTTCATTCTTTATTTTATTTTCCTGGTCGATAAAATAAAGTACCAGTAATGCACTTGGGTTATTGCTGGCCTTGTGCCAAAAGCAGAACAATTATTATTTTCTGTAGAAAGCGAGAAAGAAATTATGTACATGAATAAAAAAGCCCAGTAAAATCTAGTGTACATAAAAATCTCATTTGAAATGTTTAATAGTATAAATTTACATATATATGTATACAAGTATATAATACAATAGAGAAACAAACACAGATATATACATATATGTGTTCAAATCACATGTATATATGAATTCACATATATATGTATACATGTATATGCATATGTATGTATATATGGATTTGTGGATGTATAAGTATGTATCTTTCTGTATTTTTGAATCTCTCTGGTGAATGTATAAGTATATATCTTTCTGTATTCTTAAATCCCTCTGGGGCATGTATATGTATGCAAAGATATGCATCTTTAAATCCCTCTGGTGCCTGTATATGTATGTATTTATCTATCTGCATTTTAAAATCCCTCCGGTGGATGCCAACAAAAGTTCAACTAACGTATAAACCAACTCTTTGTTCTCCTAATGGTTGTTCTCTAAATCTTGCCAGATTGGATATATGAATCACATTTAATGATGGTGAACGACATCCTTGATGTGATGTAGGTTTTGTTCTTTGCCTGTGAATCTCTAAGGCAGCGTTTCTCAACCTTTTGGAACCCTTGACATAGGTTTCATGTCTCAGGGAACCCCTACATAAAAATTATTATATACCATTATTAATATCTATCTCTTATATTGACCTAGTTTTAAATAATATAAGAGGTTGAAGCCTTTCTTAAAATAAACAAGGATTTTCCGACAATATGCCGTAAATGCATAGTAAAATTACGAATATAAAATTAAACAAAAATTACTTTTAAGAAAAACATTAGTTTATTTATCACTGGTTCTCGCGTAACCCCTAGCGACCTCTTGCGGAATCCTAGGGTTCCGGGGAACACCGGTTGAGAAACGCTGCTCTAAGGTGTTCTGACTTTGAGGTGTGTGCAAGAGACATCCTCAGCAACTTTGTTTCAACTACCTTCGCTTAGTCACTAGTAAAGAAAATATTCTGCTTATGATAGAGTAGAACAGGCTGAGCACTAACCAAGATTTCTTAGGCTGGGGTTGTTGTGAGGCAGTAATGAGGTTGTTTAAGATAAGTTGTAGGCTGCAGTGGGTTGGTAAAGAATGAATTTAGAAATAAGAGAAGCAACAATGTATTTGCTAATGATATGGATGGATGAGACAATTTAGAATGGATATCATATTTTCCTTTAGATTAGAGATCTTCATAGAAAAACATGAAGGTCAGGACTGGTACAACTTCTCTGGAGCATACTGCGTGAACATAATATAAGGAATGAGAGCACATATTGCTTTGAAAGTACATTTCTTTTTAAAATTGTACAGCAAAATATCCTTTTACACTCAGATATATCTATCAATTATCAACTAAATATATATATATAATACTAATTTTCTCCAAAAGCCTGTATGAACATCTTACGTAGACTGTTTTCTAATTTCGATCAATGATTAAATGGAGGCCAAAAATGTGTGTGTGTACATATGTCTCTGTGTGTGTACTTTTGTATATGTGTCTGTGTCTATATATGTGTGTATATAAATCAACATAGCATTAGAAACTTTCTAGACCATATTCTCAATGATTCTTTTTTTTCATGATTTATTTTTAATATTTTTCTACAGATTATTTACCATATTTTCGTAAAATGGTATGTGATGCACAAGGAAATTAAGTATGTCGAATACCATGATCTAAAAGTTTTCTCATCTCCTAAGAGAATTTCTTTGAATGCTTCTTAAATACCAGTAGCTTGGTTTCTTTGTTAATGATCTTTCATTATAAAAACATCTTATTAGAGTCATATATTTCCATGACCTATGATCAACTTGCTTCAATTAGTATATTATAGACATAACTTAATTTTTGCCTGTATATCAGTCTTTCAATTAACTCATCTGTTTGTACTACATAAATAACTACACATTTAATTCCGCAGCTCGCTATACTGGGGAATGATTTAGTCTTCATTGCTGTATAGCTTTGTGATAAACTTTTTTCTCTGGGGTACACTCACTTTTGAAGTTCTTTAACATATCATCTGAAGTATGTCATGAGAATAAAAAATAATAAGTTGATGTCTTTCAGTGAGAGTTTAAAATATCAGATGAATTTAACCCTTCTAATATCAAACCATCTGAAAGCACAGTTGCTTCTATAAAGAAGGGTTTGTTTTAAAATGTTTATATTTGTATTTAACCCTTTAGCATTTAAACCGTCTATATCCAGCCAGAGTTCTCTCACCTCTTTCTATTCAAACTAGCTGTAACCGGCTGCCCATACTGATGTTAAGGCATTTTTCTCAAAATGTATAATATCAAAATCTCGTAGATTTGATATTGTGTGAGGTAAAGCCTTTACCATGAAAATACAATAGTATATATAGAGTAATGTATAGCTAAAGGATTAAACATTCATTCATCATCATCATCATCGTCATCATTTAATGTCCATTTTCCCATACTAGCATGGGTTAAATGAGTTGTCCAATTGTGAGACAGGTTAGATCAGATGACCATGTCTTGCTCACACAGTATTGTTTCTGGCTTGGTTTTTATGGCTCGATGCCCTTCCTAATGTCAACTACATTTACGCTTTGGACTGGGTGTATTTGTCATGGCCCCAAAACATATACTTTACAGCGTGAACTGAGTACCTTTTGTCTTGACACAAAAATAACACTTTACAGTATGGGCAGGGGGCTTTTGACATGTTACCTTACTGGGGTAGATGGGGAGACTAAACACTAGATATTTAATGAAAGTTATTTTACTATGAATTCTTGATTATTTTGAAAATAATTGAATATCATAGACAATGTTTTTCATTAGAAATATGGTTATGAAAGGGTTAATTCTAGAAGCTATTTTGTATCAACTTTGATTCTCTGTTCTACCCAACTGTTTTTCATCCACTGCTAAGTGAAGCTTCTGTAACAACACTAGTTTGAGGCCTACATGTTTATATTGGTTAAGTATGTGTTGGATATGGTGGACATTTGATCTGAGAATGCAAAGAACCAGAAAAATACCACTGACATTCTAACAGTAGAGTTAATCCACTGCCTTGCATTGCTTCTCTATTAACCCCAAAAGAATGAAATGTAAAATTGACCATAGTGTGTTTGAACTCAAAGCATAGGGAACCAGAACAAATACAGCAAGGCCTTCTAGCTAAAATGCTAATGACAGTGCTAGTTCAGTACCTATTACATTACTAGAGCCAAATATCTACCTGTAGACTTCCTAGTCTGTGTATGTATCTCATACATAATTTACATAACCCCGCTACATAGTCAATTTCATAATAGCTTTGACAGACAGGCAGTGATTAAACTATTTTCTCTCAGCTCATATGTAAATGTCAGATTAATCATATCACTATAATGACACACATAAATACATATTTATGTATGCAAACACATATTCAAACACACACAAACACATGCCTTTGCACACAAGCACATACCTACACAGCCGCACACACACCTTTGCACACAAGCACATACCTACACACCCGCACACACACAAACACACACCTTTGCACACAAGCACATACCTACACAGCCGCACACACACAAACACATGCCTTTGCACACAAGCACATACCTACACAGCTGCACACACACCTTTGCACACAAGCACATACCTACACACCCGCACACACACAAACACACACCTTTGCACACAAGCACATACCTACACACCTGCACACACAAACACATACCTACACACTGACAAACATTTACCTCCACACAAATACACACCTACACACAAGCAGTCTGTCACACAGCACAGACAGCTCTTTATAACCCAACACATAAACAGTCTGTCACTATACCCAAACAAACACAATTCATTGAAGGCCCCATTCGGTCACGAATGACCATGGATTTGTACCTAGAAAGTTTCCCTCTGAGGCACAAGCCACACGAGCCAGGGCAAGGTTTGTTTTGTGGAAGACCAGTAGTTGCCCATGCATACCAGTCTCCCCTCTCCATGCCACCGATGTTGTCCAAGGGAAAAGCAATGACCGATACAGCTTGACACCAGTGACGTCACAACTCATTTCTACAGCTGAGTAAACTGGAGCAGCGTGAAATAAAGTGCCAAGCTCTAGGATACAACGCATCACCCGGTCTGAGAATCGAACTCACAACCTGTCAATTGCAAGCCCAATGCTCTAACCACTAAGCCATGTGCCTTCACACACAGTTCATTATCACTCTACAAAATAGATAGATGATTACCTTGTCAAAAACCTATTTTTAAACTGAGTTAAAACTTCACAAACAGCCAAATAAATGCCCAATAATACAACTAATGTTTTGTGCCAATTTTGGTTGGTAAAGAGGAGGTTAGTGCTGCAGGCCCAATAAGAGGTTTTACCATATTTATCATGGTGTCTTTTTTGAGGCAAAGTTTTGCAGCTGGATGCTTTTCCTGTCAACCTTTTTTGTCACCTCTTACAATGTATAGATGTATATGGTGTACCTATGATTGACTGGATAAATGCCCAGCACTAAGAGCTATATAAGGCTTGTTTTCTCACACATAAATGTATATCATCTCTCTCTCTCTCTCTCACACAATTTCTGTACTTTATGCCTAACTATTATTTAGTATCATTTGCATGTGCATTCAGTGAGCACATTTAATACCACACACACACACGCACGCACGCACGCACGCACGCACGCACGCACGCACGCACGCACGCACGCACGCACGCACGCACGCACGCACGCACGCACGCACGCACGCACGCACGCACGCACGCACGCACGCACGCACGCACGCACGCACGCACGCACACACACACACACACACACACACACACACACACACACACACACACACACACACACACACACACACACACAAATAGAAGCATATTAAAATTTATGTCAGTTTAAAAAGTGTATCTTGTTTCAACATGAAAATAATTTATTGCTCTAAACTTTTGTGTTTGCTGCTGTTGTCATTGGTGACATTGTTACAGTTGTTGATGTTGTCATTGTTGGCTGTTGTTGCTGTATTACATAGATAGGCATGATATGGATACATCATCATCATCATCATCATCGTCGTTTAACGTCCATCTTCCACGCTTGCATGGAAAATGGGAATCAACTTTCTTTGATTTTGCTAAGAGCTCCAATTTGCATTTGGAAGTAAATGCAAATAGGAGAAGGGTATACAGTATACAGAAGTGTTTCAGCCATAATCTCATGGGGGCAATGTGAACGTTTCTAACTTGAGAAATAACTCAACATTTCTAAATTGAAGAAATGACTACTATTTCTGAACATGTAAGAACAAACAAGGGTTATCTCCCACTCTAATTATAAGTTCTAATTTTCATTTGCATACGCAGTACATAAAAAAAACTGATAGATTGATACAGTACATGTGTGCTGGCATGCATAGATTGATGTTTGAGTGTGCAAATGCACATACAAGTGTATGTGTTTGTGTGTGTGTAGATACATACACATTTGTTTGTTCATACGTGTGTATATATATATATATATATATATATATATATATTTGTGTGTGTGTAGATACATACACATTTGTTTGTTCATACGTGTATATATATATATATATATATATATATATATATTTGTGTGTGTGTAGATACATACACATTTGTTTGTTCATACGTGTATATATATATATATATATATATATATATATATATATATATATATTTGTGTGTGTGTAGATACATATACATTTGTTTGTTCATACGTGTGTATATATATATATATATGCATGTATATTTGTGTGTGTGTAGATACATATACATTTGTTTGTTCATACGTGTGTGTATATATATATATATATGCATGTATATTTGTGTGTGTGTAGATACATATACATTTGTTTGTTCATACGTATATATATATATATATACATATATATATACATGTATATTTGTGTGTGTGTAGATACATATTCATTTGTTTGTTCATACGTGTGTGTATATATATATACATGTATATTTGTGTGTGTGTAGATACATATTCATTTGTTTGTTCATACATGTATATATATATATATGTATATATATATATATATATAAATATATATATATATATATACATGTATATTTGTGTGTGTGTAGATACATATTCATTTGTTTGTTCATACGTGTGTATATATATATGCATGTATATTTGTGTTTGTGTAGATACATATTCATTTGTTTGTTCATACGTGTGTATATATATATATGCATGTATATTTGTGTTTGTGTAGATACATATTAATTTGTTTGTTCATACATGTGTATATATATATATATATATATATATATACATGTATATTTGTGTATGTGTGCACATCCTCGTGGGCCTGTATCTTTGTGTGTATCTTGTATTTTTGTGTATGTGTGCATGTATGCACATCTGCTTGTATGTACACTTGTGTGGAAGCAAGTCTATATATATACATCTCTATATAGGTGTGTACTTCAGTGTATGTGTGTGTATAATGTATACAGTCTTTCTATTTCACTAACAATTTTATTTTGATGTTTTAACTGGAGAAAAAATATTTTATATATATATATATATCTTGTCTTTTTTATCTCCTTTATTTCTCCTTTCCTCTAAACTTCATTTACTTAAATAAAGCGAATATTTGTAATTTTGCCTGGGTGACTTGTTTAGTGTTTTTAATGGTCATCAATATAATTCTATATATGTGTTTGTTCATATAGAGTAATTCTTTGAAATAATAACTTAATTTTCTCTCAACAGTGGAATTCAATTTGTAATAAATAATTTGGTTACATTGTTGATGGTTTGAAGCTCTGATCTTTTCTCCATTTCTCATGTTTTTTTATTTTTCCTCAACTGTTTGTTAGAATTTATTGGAAATTTTTCGCCCTTTAGAAACTACACACATAATTTCTGATAGTTGATAAGACCAGCCCAGTATCACACACATATACTCACTAACATCGAAGCCAATGAGGAACCACTAAATGGTCGTTTGATCTGTTAGAAATAGCAGCTGCTTGTTTCTCATGTATTACACCCTGCCATCTTAAAATACTGAAGGACTGACTTAGTGTTTAATTTTATTGCAGATGATACCCATCTTAAAAAAAAGATACATATATTGAATGCCTTTGATTATTGGCCTCCAACTGGGGTGGTAGATTGGTAGAGTATCATACAACATCCTTTGTGGCATATAGTTATGTATTTTTACATTCAGAGTTCAAATCCTGCCAAGATTAGCTTTGCTTTTCATTCTTAAGGGGTTGATAAATAAAGTAACAGTAACGTACTGGAGTTGATTTAATCAACTTTCCCCTTTCTCCAAATTGTTAACCTTGTGCCTAAATCAGAAGCCATCATTGGCCTACTCACTCATTGTTGATTTGGTGTTAAACAACAACCTGAAAATGTTGCATATCATTAAAGTATTTTGTTTATTAATTTTATAATTTTGTCATTAATTTTACCTTTGTTTCTTTGTTTCTAATGTAGTTTGAACTTGTCTTAGAGATCTTACTCATATTTTACTGTAGACCTTACACTTAATTCTAGTTTAGATCAGTGAACTGTAATCATGATTATTATCATGAAAGGATTGGGTACTTGTGCTTTGAATATTAAATATTAAAATTATTAGATGAAGTATACTGACAAAGATGTTAGAATGACAGAGAGAATGCTTTGCAATATTCATTCTGCCTCTATAGTCTCTTAGTTCAAATCCTTCTACGACCAACTTTTCCTTGCATCCTTTTGAGATCAATACCATATTTATCCATTATTGATGTTGGTTTTTCCCTCTATTTCTCTCTTAAAAGAACCTACTATTTTCTAATTTAAAGAGGGGTGGTTTTGCTGAAGTTAAAGGCCTATGTATGAATGGATAGCATGGAGAATGATATATGTGTTGGGCGCGCCCCCCCCCCCCCCCCACACACACACACAAAAAAAAGATTGTCTTCTTCATCATTTCTGAGGTGAGAAAAAAACGATAGATGTTAGGAAATGTAGTGACATTAAATTCTTAGACACTGAACTTCACCAAAGATATAATAAAAGACTGAGATAAATAGTTCAAATCATTGCAACATAAAAAGGTAGATGTTAAAATGCTGATGTGTTTCTATTATCAATTAATCAGAAAAACCCTTATGTATTATTGACCGAAGATGCAGAGCGGATTGACAGAGTAGCAGACAAAAATAACTTGGATATTTAGTTAGGCCTTTTTACATTCTGAGTTCAAATCCTACTATTGCTGTCTTTATCTTTTACTCTTAGCCGTTTTATTACCATGTTTTAAATGAAAGACACTTTGCTGTTAATTTTCAAATCAAGAATTTAGAGGGATTCACTAAACCTTTCACAGGTTTCTACATAGAATTATAAGTTTTTAGAAACAAAACCAGGTTTTGTTTTAGGTGTTTTGGTATCAAAAAGTATGTTTTACTAAAATAAAGTGCACATTTTCATGTATTCTATTTTATATATTCCACATATTCTAAGATTTCATAATTCCTTCCAACCAACTATAATGCATCACAGAACAGGCATGCACACACATTCTCCAAATGTTCCAAAATTGCACACTTATATTTCAAATTTTCTAGATACTCTACTAAAGCACAGCAATTTCTTGCAATCATATTACTTAGAATTCTGCTTTAGAGAATGTTTTCCAGTGTTTAGGTATAGTGATTTATAGTTTGTTTTTATACACTTATATCAATGTATTATATTCTTATATAAATTCGGTAGTACATGATTGTTAGCATCAAAGGCTGCAAATTGTAACAAAAATGGTGTTTAAGTGAACAATTGTTAAGCAGAAACAAAATAAAGTTCACACTTTTACTACAAGTATGTCAAACTTTACATCATATGATTATAATTAACATTTTATGTACATAGCACTTTGGCTGTATATAATAATAATAATAATAATAATAATAATAATAATAATAATAAGAAGAAGAATAGTAATAATAAATAGAGGTAGAATGAATACCTGCCAAAGAAGAAGAAGAAGAATAGTAATAATAAATAAAGGTAGAATGAATACCTGCCAAAACCGTAATCAATTCGTGAAAGATTTCATGTCATTCCATTTTTCTGTAATTTGCCATTTTAGTTGTATGTTCATTTGTTTATGCACGTGTATAGTTCATTTGTTGCTTTATTATTATTATTATTATTATTATTGTTGTTGTTGTCGTCATCTTCTTTTTCTTCTTTTTCTTCTTCTTTCTTCTTTCTTCTTTCTTCTTCTTGTGGAGTGTACACATATGTTACCTCGTATTATTCAATCTTGAAAAATGGCATTTTAGTTTAATAATTTGACATGTCATAATATATAGAAATAAACATGTAATATTGAAATTGACACATTTTAAAAAGTTGAAACAAAACAATACAAAACAGAACACATAAAATAAAAGGAAAGAATAAAGCTAAAGGGAAAATTTCTGCTAAGAAATCCCTCAGTGTTTTGTTTCTGGTATCTGTAACAGTATAGTTGTGGTGTGCCACAAAGAAAGAACTTCTGAAAATAAATGTTTTCATGAACTTCCATAATTATACATGTCTTTATACATTCATGTGTGAATATTAAACAAACAAATAAACAAAACAAACAAACAGTACATGCACATAAATATATACTCCCTGCATACTATCTCTTTATTCTTGTCTCATGCTTATCATCATCATCATCATTTTATGTCCGCTTTTCCCTGCTTGCAAGGGTGGGACAGGAACTGATTCTGGCTTGATTTCTACAGCTGGATGCCCTTCCTAACACCAACCTCATTTACAGTGTGGGCTGGGTGCTTTTTTGTCATGGCGCCTACACGACCACTTTGCAGTGGAATGATAGGGACCCCAGTCCTTATCATCTCATTTCTACAGCTGAGTAAACTGGAATGTGAAATAAAGTGTCTTGCTCAAGGAAACAACACATCACCCGGTCTGAGAATTGAACTCACAACCTTTCGATTGCAAGGCCAATGCTCTAACCACTAAGCCATGTGCCTCCATACATACAAATTCTCTCTAATGGACACACACTTCATTTTTATCACACATGCACTCTCTATCACCTCACATTCTCTCTCTTCTCTCACATACCATTATTTAAAATGAATTTTTTTATTCCTTTATTTTTTGTCCCCTAAGAAGCAAATTTTCTTTTTTCTTTTTTTTCTTATTTTTTTCTCTTTAAAGAAGATATTTTGATCAATTTTCCTTCCCACTTATCATCTTTTATCATCAAACTATTATAAAACTGTTACGTTGTTCTTTTTAATACTTCACCCCCCCCCCCACACACACACCCAGCATTTGAATCTGAAAATTTATTTTTTCTCCTGATATGTTGTAGTGTTATAAAACACAGGAGGGAATATGGTACTAAAATAAGGAAGGAAAGGAAGTCTTTATAAATACATAAATGAAACATCTCATGCAATGTACATAAAATTTCATTATGAAGATGTTGGTTTACGGTATATCCTCCATTCAAGGTGATATTACACAAATTTGTAGCTAGATTTATAATGTCTTACTTAGCTGGCAATAAATAGGAAGGTTAACAGAACAGTATCTGCTGGAATGCATTGGAAAATAGAGAACTATTCACCTGGGTTATAATAGAGAAAGGCTTAAGGGGAGAGTGACAAACAAATCCTCAGTATGTAGTAAAACAAAATGATCCTTTATTGGAGTGGTTGCAGCTGATGTTAGTTTGGCACAGTGATCACATTAATAACTGAGTATGAGGGAAAGTATACCATATGTGGGCCAAAACATTCCTAACATTCCTTGGTGGCATAAACCCCTTTGTTACCATAAACCCCTTTGTTACCATATTTCTAATGTGATACTGCTTATGATTTTCAAATAATTTTGAAAATAGCAAAGAATGTTTAGGGATTTAGTATAAAACTAACTTTCACATTATTAACCCTTTAGCATTTATATTACTCTATATTTACTATTTTATTTTCATGGTAAACACTTTATCTTACATTATATCTCACATAATATCAAATCTACGGATTTCAATATTATTTATTTTGAGAACAATACCTTAACATCAGGAAGAGCAGCTGGTTACAGCTGCTTTGAACAGAAAAAGGTGAGAGAATTCTGGCCAGATATGGCCGGTTTGAATAGTAAATAATGGGTTAAGCTGATGTTTGCAGCATAAGTTTTTATATAAATATAAACACTTCAAAACACATTTCTGCCTTGCAAAACTGAACTATAATAGCTACTTATACTCTGTCATCTTATATTCTCTAATTCAAAGAAGTTAACTCCACAAAAACTTTAGATGTGAACAAAATAATACACTTTAGCTTTTAGATTTTTGCTGAAAGAACTCTTAGCCAACAAAGATCCCCCCTAGAGCCCTCTAAATTCCAGTGGTTACCATATAAATTCGTAAGTTGCAGTTGTTTACTAGGAAAAAAAAAGAAATGGGTGCCAAGAACTGTATGCAACTTATCTTTTGATCCTCACCCTGGGCTTGAAACTTGCAGGGACAAACAAACACTCACACACTCACTCATGCACAATGACAAATGATGGAGAATGTAGGGTGGGTTGATCATACAACTATTCAATCTATATGAATATTAGCATTGTAAACAAATATGTGTTGATCTGCTCAAAACAACCATGCCTGCAGCAATGCATGCTCTCATGGATTTATATGTACATACTTTCCACATTTGATAATCATACACACAGTTCTTCATTAACCGGCTGTTATCCTAATGCCTGATGCTTAATACTGCATATATTGTTTGTCAATGAAGAGTGGAAATTTAAAAGCACTGCTTAATATGTTTGTTCCGGGTATAGAATATAGCTATTTTATTCATGGTTCCAGGACATTGCTAAATTGTATTAGCAATGATTGGCATTATTTCATTTTTTTTTTAACACACAACTGCAAGTGAAATTGCAAACAATATTTTCAATAAGTATCATGCAACTTATATACTTATCAAAGCTTAAAGTATAATATTATAAACACAACCTATTTATCTTGTATATATTGCTGTGATTTGTAGACAAGTATATACAGTATACAAGTATATATATAGAGGGCAACAAATTGGCAAAGTCAGTAAAACCTCAGATAGAGTACTTCAATTGAAATTTAAATGTATTGTTGATATAACTATACATTAGTTAAACATACATAAAAAGAAAGCAGTATTGGAAAGAACTATAAATGCCATAAATGAGAGAAAAAGGAGGGAAGAGCAAGGACTACAAGACAAATGAAGGAAGAAAGAAAATGTTAGTTTTGATGAAAAATGAATTACCATATATACTCGAATGTAAGCCGAGGAATATGTGACCAAAAAGTCGATGGTAAAATGTTGGGAAGTCGGCTTATACTTACCGTCTAACCAGGCATGTCAAACATACAGCCCTTTACAAGCACACCTGCGGCCCATACAAAGGTTTTTGCAGCGCGAGCATGTTTTATCTTTGTAGTATAAAATAGAAAAAATGTTTTGTAATGCAATTAGTTGTAATGTGTGGCCCTCAGATAACACATAAGTGACTCATGTGACCCTCAGACAACACATATGTGACCCATGTGGCCCTCAGACAACACATATGTGAGTCATGTGGCCCTCGGAGGAACCTCAGTTTGACATGCCTGGTCTAAACAATATGTTGATTAGCTGTCTTGGCTTATAAATGGGGGTTTGTATTTTTACTCATTTCTCAGGCATAATATATGGGGGACGGCTTATATTCAGATTGGCTTATATTCGAGTATATGTGGTATATAGCTTCAAATATACCTTTATGTTACCTTACACAGACTATATCAGTGAATAGTGTATTGCTTCTCATTTCTAACTGGTTCTATTCATAAAAATTTATAATCTTTCACAGCTTTGTCATGCTTAAGCATTACCCAATGCTGTATATATTGCCAACCAATCGTGAGTGACAATTTAAAAGTCCAAGTTGATATGTTTGTTCTAGACAAAGATCATAGATATTTATAGTTCCATGATTCTACAAAATGATATTGCCAATCATTGGAACTATTTCGGTATTTTATTTCTATTATAATAAATGCAATTGCAAGAAAAGTTGCAGGAAGAATTTTATAATCTAATGAAGTATTCTATTGACAATATTTAAGTTGAATCTGAATCACATTTGTTGCACTTTCTTATTAATAAGACATTAGAATTTTATCTACAAGCGTTCAAGAATTGATAAACTTGTAATAAAAAAAACCCCAAACAAAAACAATCATTAAATAAATATGAAACCACTGAAATCTGTTTAAGTTTTATTAAAAAAAAAAATGTTTGTGCCAGCACATTCTATTATTGTTAATCTCTCTTTCCTTCTTTCTTTTACTTCCATTCTTTTTCTCTCTTTCTTTTACTTTCTTCCTCTGTTTTTCTCTATTTTTCTCTTTCTTTATTTCTATTAGCCAAAACAAGTATAATAATTTATTTATTACCTACTTGACAGATATCCATAAGAGGTTGTAGCTTTGCTTCAAGCATTGTGGAAAGAAGAAACAGCAATATTTTACAGAGCTACAGCAATGTAAATAGGGCATGAAATGTTAAAAATAATGATAAAACAGTTATTGGATTGTTGTTATGGAAATATGTTATTAGTCGTTGATATATTTTGGTAGATAATTCCCCTTTTCAAAAGAAAGGTTAAAGAAAATGAGTTAAAGCAAAAGGGACCATGTTGTATGGAGGAATGTAGATTTTTAATTTGTTTATTATTTCTTTTTCTTTGTTGTTGTTGTGGTGGTGGAATTTGGTAGATTAAACTTGCAGAAGTCTGTTGTATATATGGATAGATGGATGGTCCTGTAACTCCTGATAGAGTCATAGGGTATTGATATACAGTGTTTTGGGGCATTTTAAGCCTGGCCTGAGTACATCAGATTTCTTTCAGAGAAAGATGGAAAATGAGAAGAGATATAGAGGAAGAATCAACCCCAGTACTAGACTGGTACTTTTTTTAATCAACCCCGAAAGGATGAATGGCAAAGTTGACCTCGACAGGATTTGAACTCAGAGAGCAGAAACGAATACCATAAAGTATTCTATCTGACATTCTAACGACTCTGCCAATTTGCCATGTGTCGTATATATATCATCATTTAACCTCTACGTAATTAGCATAAGTGACCTACTAGGTGGGTTGAGGGCCCACATTTCTCTTCTTCCAGTCCATTCTTACTACAGATTACAGAATTTAAAATCATCTTCCCCCACTACTGATTGTATTAAATAGGTAAGAAAAACTGTCAACAACCTCTAGGGAGTCTCCTGGGTAAATCAGGCAATCTATTATGCATGTACTCTTGGTGTTTGCATTTCTTATGCATTTGCTACAATCAATATATCTTCTCCATTAACCTGCCTTACATCATTTGTGCATACATGGATTTTACTGTGGGCACGTTATGGAATTTCTGCCCACTCCTTTTCGACATTTTGAACAAGGTCTCTTCTTTGATAGTATAAGATTCCTGTTTTTTTTCCTACTCATCAGTGCTTTAGTTTTCACTAGGCTTAATTTTAGGCCTTTCAATTCAAAGATTTGACTAGAGTTTGATCAACTTGAGTAGAGGCCATCTAATTGGTGTCTTGTGTTAAGAGAAGGTATAACATTACATAGATTTTGATTAATATCTTACTCATTCCTTTGTTCATTATTATTGATACGCAAATTTTCTTCATGTATGATTTTCTATATTAATTAAGCTAGAATTCTTCACAGTACATTTGAAACTTTGCAAAAGAAACTACCCAAATTTTAATTAATTTTACGTATCTGAGCGAACCATGGATTTATTTTGAATTATGTCTCTTTCAAACCAATGTAAGATCCATTATAAATAGGTGGATGGGTGTGTGGGATTGTGTTGACATCTTGCTTTAATATTCCAACTTGCTCATTTCTATGACTTTACTCTGTTTACTTCCTTCCATCTTAAGAATAACTATGAGAGCTAACTTCACTGTATATATTCCAGCAAGTTTAATATTTCAATAGTGTTCATTAGTCTTATAAGACTGCTCCTGTTTATGTCCATTATTTGACATCCTTTGTTCCCCTTTCACCTCCCTCTTCTCTCTTTCCACCTCTCCCACTCATTCTCTATTTTTCACTTTGATATCCATTTTCCATATAATGGCACAGCATAATAGTAATTTTCCTTAAAGACATGTTAAAAATGTATGTGTATACACACACACACACACATGAACACACACACACGCACATGAACACACACACACATGCATGCTAATGCCTACATACGCATCTATACACACATGTGTGTTCCCATGTGTGTGGACTGTTGTGCAGTATACGTTATTAGTTGATATCCTAGAAATAGATGTTAATGATTTCATTTATGCATGCCTTAACAGTACATGATAAAACATGATAGTAATTGTTGATAGGCGTTTTATATTTGTCATATTTTGCTTGTGTGTGTGTGTGTGTGTGTGTGTGTGTGTGTGTGTGTGTGTGTGTGTGTGTGCGCGTGTGTGTGTGTGTGCATGTGTGTGTGTATGTATATGGTATAGTTCAAGTATAAATGAGAAAATGAGACAAACAAAGATGTAGAAAGAAAGTAGTATTAGGTTCACGCTTGGGAATGAAGTAAAAAAAGTAGTATTAGGTTCACGCTTGGGAATGAAGTAAAAAAAGTAGTATTAGGTTCACGCTTGGGAATGAAGTAAAAAAAAAGGGAGGTAAATAAATGTCTCAACGTATCGGACATTAGTCTTTCATCAGGAAAGAGCAAAGTTCAAAGAGAGAGGAGGTTGAAAAAACAGAAGTTGGAAGGTTGGAGTGAGTGAGCAAGAGAGAAAGAAAGAGCGAGAAACTTTTCTTTTGAAGATGAGCAAGGAGGGCAGTCTAAAGTCTGTCTCTAGCCCAGAGGTTCATGTGGCGTTTCTGTGGCGTTAAGCAACTGAGAATACAAGACTTCCCCTGGACAGGATACCAGTCAATCACAAGGTTACCCCCAGCCATTACTACATTCTTTTTTAGTTGAGTATACTACAGTAACACAAAATGAAGTGTTTTGCTCAAGAACACAACGCACAACCCAGTTCAGGAATCAAATCCAGCACCCTTGTAAGTCCAACACCCTTACCACTAGGCCATGCACCTCTACAGTGCAGGCATGTTGTTATATTTTAAGAGGGTCATACGCCTCCAAAGTGCAGTCATGTACCTCCACAGTGCAGGCAGGTAGTTATACTTTGACATGGTCATACGTCTTCATAGTGCAGGCATGTAAATATAATTTAAGAGGGTCATACGCCTCTACAGTGCAGGCATGTAGTTATATTTTGAGAGGGTCATGTACCTCCACAGTGCAGGCATGTAGTTATACTTTGAGAGAGCCATGCTGCCAATAAAAACATATTAACCATTTGAATTTCACTTAAGTTTATTATTAGTTTAGTGACCATATAGATGTTTAATTGTAATTGTCATGTTAATCAACAATGCAATGATGAACAGATTAATTACTCAACTTATAATAAACTAAAGTGAAACATGAACTAGTGCTTATGCTTTTATTAGTAGCATGACCCTTGTAAAGTCCAACTATATTTGTTTCAACTTATAATTTCCCATCATATGTGTGTGTGTGTGTGTGTGTGTATCATCATCATCATTTTACATCCGCTTTTCCCTGCTTGCAAGGGCGGGATGGGTCCTATTCAGCACAGCATCTCTCCACTTGTCCCAGTCCTTTGTCATCTTCACTGTGAGCTTCAGCGATCTGAGGTCTATCCTCACCACCTCCGCCCATGTTTTTCCTGGTTTTCCTCTACTACGTACATCTTCCTTCAACTGGCATTTCTTGGCACTTCTTCACCCATCAGTCATCCTCTATGCGCATCACATGCCCATACTATTGCAGTCTCCTCTCCCGCATACTAGAATCTTTCCCTATCAGTCACAGTTTCTCGCTCAACACATCCATGCTTGGTCGTTCACGCACATTGACATTGCACATACAACGGAGAATGTTTCCCTCATATATATATATATATATATATATGTATATATATATGTATATATATATATATATGTATATTGTTCGTACTGCCTCTGTTTTGTTCCCTTTCAATTTTTTACTATATATATATATATATATATATGTAAATGTGGTTGGTGTTAGGAAGGGCATCCAACTGTAGAAAACCTGCCAGACAGTCCTATGCGAGCAAGACAATCACTCTTGCCTCAAGTGGGACTACCCCCGTCCAAACCCATGCAAGCGTGGAACACGGACGTTAAACGTTGATGATGATGATGATATATATATATGTATATATATATATATATATATAAAGAAAAAGGGATGAAATCGAAAATGCAACTGAAGTCTTATTTTTTTAAAAAATATATATATTTATTTGGTTCCTTTACCGGTTTCGCAGTTCTTCTGCTTTTCAAAAGGTGAGAAAAACCACAGACCCTCCATCTCAACTCACCTTTTGAAAAGCAGAAGAACTGCGAAACCGGTAAAGGAACCAAATAAATATATATATTTAAAAAAAAAATAAGACTTCAGTTGCATTTTCGATTTCATCCCTTTTTCTTTATACTTCCACTCGTGTAGGACACCTCGGTTATTTTTCATTTTGTAAAAAAAACCTCACTTTCTAATATATATATATATATATATATATATATATATATATATATATATATATATATGTATATATATATATATATATATATGTATATATATATATATATGTTGAAACAAAATGAAAACGAAATTTCATTTCTCACTCTTAGTATGGCACTTACTTAAATGTAAGTATGCATGTATACGTACATACATATATGTATACAGACGTACAGTAGCATGCACATATATATATATATATATACATATATACATACATATGCATACAGGTACACATACATATATGCACGTATCAGTTTAGCGGCGCTAACGTCGCTTTGTTCGTTTGTAAACAAACTGAACAGCCTGAATTTATGCCATACGGTGTTAAGGCAACCACGTCACCTTTTTGTTCAACACTGACACAGGAACGATGTACTAGTTTCAAGCTTGTTAGCTATCATCAGCACCGTTTACCCATCTGCCAGATAGTTGAACGTTCGAAAGTATATACTTTCCTTATGAAAATTAACGGCTGAGCAGCCTAATTTGCATATTGAGTGAGTTAAATCGGTCAGGCATACCGAAAACGATAAATTGAAACAAAATGAAAACGAAATTTCATTTCTCACTCTTAGTATGGCACTTACTTAAATGTAAGTATGCATGTATACGTACATACATATATGTATACAGACGTACAGTAGCATGCACATATATATATATATATATACATATATACATACATATGCATACAGGTACACATACATATATGCACGTATCAGTTTAGCGGCGCTAACGTCGCTTTGTTCGTTTGTAAACAAACTGAACAGCCTGAATTTATGCCATACGGTGTTAAGGCAACCACGTCACCTTTTTGTTCAACACTGACACAGGAACGATGTACTAGTTTCAAGCTTGTTAGCTATCATCAGCACCGTTTACCCATCTGCCAGATAGTTGAACGTTCGAAAGTATATACTTTCCTTATGAAAATTAACGGCTGAGCAGCCTAATTTGCATATTGAGTGAGTTAAATCGGTCAGGCATACCGAAAACGATAAATTGAAACAAAATGAAAACGAAATTTCATTTCTCACTCTTAGTATGGCACTTACTTAAATGTAAGTATGCATGTATACGTACATACATATATGTATACAGACGTACAGTAGCATGCACATATATATATATATATATACATATATACATACATATGCATACAGGTACACATACATATATGCACGTATCAGTTTAGCGGCGCTAACGTCGCTTTGTTCGTTTGTAAACAAACTGAACAGCCTGAATTTATGCCATACGGTGTTAAGGCAACCACGTCACCTTTTTGTTCAACACTGACACAGGAACGATGTACTAGTTTCAAGCTTGTTAGCTATCATCAGCACCGTTTACCCATCTGCCAGATAGTTGAACGTTCGAAAGTATATACTTTCCTTATGAAAATTAACGGCTGAGCAGCCTAATTTGCATATTGAGTGAGTTAAATCGGTCAGGCATACCGAAAACGATAAATTGAAACAAAATGAAAACGAAATTTCATTTCTCACTCTTAGTATGGCACTTACTTAAATGTAAGTATGCATGTATACGTACATACATATATGTATACAGACGTACAGTAGCATGCACATATATATATATATATATACATATATACATACATATGCATACAGGTACACATACATATATGCACGTATCAGTTTAGCGGCGCTAACGTCGCTTTGTTCGTTTGTAAACAAACTGAACAGCCTGAATTTATGCCATACGGTGTTAAGGCAACCACGTCACCTTTTTGTTCAACACTGACACAGGAACGATGTACTAGTTTCAAGCTTGTTAGCTATCATCAGCACCGTTTACCCATCTGCCAGATAGTTGAACGTTCGAAAGTATATACTTTCCTTATGAAAATTAACGGCTGAGCAGCCTAATTTGCATATTGAGTGAGTTAAATCGGTCAGGCATACCGAAAACGATAAATTGAAACAAAATGAAAACGAAATTTCATTTCTCACTCTTAGTATGGCACTTACTTAAATGTAAGTATGCATGTATACGTACATACATATATGTATACAGACGTACAGTAGCATGCACATATATATATATATATATACATATATACATACATATGCATACAGGTACACATACATATATGCACGTATCAGTTTAGCGGCGCTAACGTCGCTTTGTTCGTTTGTAAACAAACTGAACAGCCTGAATTTATGCCATACGGTGTTAAGGCAACCACGTCACCTTTTTGTTCAACACTGACACAGGAACGATGTACTAGTTTCAAGCTTGTTAGCTATCATCAGCACCGTTTACCCATCTGCCAGATAGTTGAACGTATATATATATATATATGTATATATATATATATATATATATGTATATATATATATGTATATATATATATATATGTATATATATATATATATATATATATATGTATATATATATATGTATATATATATATATATGTATATATATATATATGTATATATATATATATTTTCATCTGTATTTGGTGTTACATTCGTATGCGTGCAGGTACAGGCGTTGCGTGGGTTCTGTATGTGCGTGCGGGGTTTGAAATAATACCGTTTTTTCCTAACGCCAACTTTTCACAATCTAGAAATAAGAAACAAAACAGAACAAAACCCTCAGAGATTAATAACTTTAGTGTAGTAGCATTAGATGTTATAAAATGATAAAATAATATTAAAGAAATAAGAATTTAATTCATCTAATGATAGTGTATCCTCTCTTACAAAAAATACCACGAGTATTTTTTAATTGAATTTACTGGGTCAATAAACTGGTATGTTTGTCCGTTATATGATATTTGTCAATATGTTTAAAACAAAACACATATATATTTTGTAAGTTATGCTTAAAATATTTTGGAAGAATGTCCTTTGTGAAGAGATGTTTTAAGTGATCACTTTTGTAGCTCATTGAAACCTGTTATTAATGGAGTCCTGAACATATTTACAATCCATGTCAATTTTCTGTATAGTTCTGAAATATTAATGTTTTTTTTATTGAATGGATGTTTGTATTTCACATGCTAATTAAAGTTAATTGTCTGTGGAGTGGTGACCTTTATGTGGTTTTATCAAACTGTTTTGTATTATGGAAACATATAATAGATTAAAGTGCAATCCATTTATAAAAAGAATATATATTTGAGGTCTGTAATGAAATGTTTGGTATGTCATGAAATTAAAGGATTAATAAGAACTAATAAAAATTAAAATGCTAAGAATAAATGTGTGAAAATCATTGCTCTAGGTATTGCCCTTTTATGCTAGGCTTTGTAACTATACACTTTAGATCAACTAATTATTTCTAACATTAGCACAAGTCCAGCAATTCAGGGAAAAGGCAAGGCCGATTTTATCAATCCCAGAAGGATAAAAGTCAAAGTTGACCTCAGCGCGATTTGAATTCAGAATGTAAAGATGAATAAATACTGATACATATGTGTCCAACACTAAAGTACCTCTGCTATTTCACTACCCTTAACCCTTTAGCATTTACATTACTCTATATATACTATAGTATCTATTGTATTTTAACAGGAAGGCTTTATCTCACATAATATCCAATCTATGAAATTTTGATAGTATTTATTTTGAGAACAATACCGTAACATTAGTATGAGTGGCTGCTTATGGCTGGTTTGAACAGAAAGAGGTGAAAGAATTCTGGCCAGCTATGGCCAGTTTAAATGCTAAGGGTTAAGATCAACTAATAAACAGACATGCATACTGAGGTGTTTGCATAAACTGTTAGCAGCCAAATATCTTTTAAATCATACTATCATTTCAAAATAGAAATAAAATATTTGATATTGAAGTCCTAACTACAGTGACTAAAAATATAGGTTGGAAATTTCATCACTGGAATACCATTGATACTGAGTCTGCTCAATCACAACTGATCTGGGATAAACAACATTAAACTCATACATAAATATGAATTAATAGATGTTCATGATTTAACCCTTTAACATTTAAACTGGCTGTATCCGGCCAGAATTCTTACACCTCTTTCTGTTGAAACCGGACATCACTGGCCCCTTCATACCTACTTTAACCCTTTAGCATTTACATTATTTTATATTTTATATTGTATTTTCACAGTAAAAGCTTTATCTCATCATCATCATTATCATTTAATTTTACGTCCGCTTTTCTCTGCTTGCAAGGGTGGGATGGGAACTGATTCTGGCTTGATTTCTACAGCTGGATGCCCTTCCTAACACCAACCTCATTTACAGTGAGTGCTGGGTGCTCTTTTTTCCGTGGCGCCTACACGTCCACTTTACAGTGGAATGATAGGGACCCCAGTCCCTATCATCTCATTTTTACAGCTGAGTAAACTGGAGCAATGTGAAATAAAGTGTCTTGCTCAAGGAAACAACACATCACCCAGTCTGAGAATTGAACTCACAACCTTTCGATTGCAAGGCCACTAAGCCATGTGCCTCCATATAACATCAAATCTCATATAACATTTCATATAACATCAAATCTACGAGATTTTGATGTTATCTATTTTGAGAGCAATACCTTAAAGTAGTTATGAGCGGCCAGATATGGCCAGTTTGAACAGAAAGAGGTGAGATAGTTCTGGCCGGATATGGCTGGTTTAAATGCTAAAGGGTTAAGGTATTGTTCTCAAAATAAATAATATCAAAATTTTATAGATTTGATATTATATGAGATAAAGCCTTTACCACAAAAATATAATAGTAAATATAGAATAATGTAAATGCTAAAGTGTTAATGTTAATTTCTATTGATTTCTGACATTGGCATAAGGTCACCATATTGAAGTGTTATTTTGTTATAAAACCTGTAAGGATAAAAGGTAAAAAGTTAACTTGGTAGGATTGGAACTGAGAATGCCAAACTATATAATGTAAAACGTTGGCACAAAATCACACATTCTCTAGCATGAATATATGTTTTTAATGTTTACTGCTTTAATACAATAAATAAAGGAAATCTCAGCATTTTACGCAAATATGTTGTGATCCCAATGGACAAAATGGCAAATGCATTATCTCAGAGAATGAGAAGAGTGATATGCTGAAACAGCCAGCCCTTTTGTGAGGTTCATTCTTACTGATGCACAACTCCATTGTGATCTAAGACAGTAAGGAAGTTGTATATAATGTATGAAGTGTGTAGACAGTGGTATATAATGTATGTAGTGTGTAGATAGCAGTATATCATGTGCCATGTGTAGATAGCAGTATATACAGCGTTGTGTGTGTAGACAGCAGTATATATATATTGTATAAACTATGTAGATATAGAATTTTAGTAATGATTATTGCTTACTAAATTGATAGTATTCAACAAATTATAATCATTCATTTTGGAACATTGAAAATTCTTCATTTCATCACTCTCCTGAAATTAATTTATTCAAAATCAATTAAACAAAATCAATATTTGTGATTATTTAATGTACAGTCGAAACAGAAAACACTATTATTTTAAAATAACTGCTTATTATTTTTCATATTTAAAAACATTGATTGTACAGTTGCTAAATCTCTTTAGAAATCAATATAACTGTTGTAGAGCTATTTGTTGATAAAGTTCGATATAAAGAACAACATGAATAAATAACTCTATGTTTAGTTTGGTTTATTGGCGAAATGAAGCATTGGAAACAACAAGATTTCTTATTCAACCCTTTAGCATTTAAACTGGCAATATCTGGCCAGAATTCGTTTACGTCTTTCTGTTCAAATCGGCTGTAACTAGCCACTCATACTGATGTTAAGGTATTGTTATCAAAATAAATAATATCAAATCTTGTAGATTCTATATTATGTGAGATAATTATGTGAGGTAAAGCTTTTACCGTGAAAATATAATAGTATATATAGATTAATGTAAATGCTAAAGGGTTAAGTTAAAAATGTTTCTGACCAGTCATGAATATACTTTATACCAGTTTGAATGCTCCATACACTCTTTATCTTATGTTATACATAGTTGAACATTCTTTTAAACATTGTATTATTCTTAACATCATTTTCAGACAAACACAGTGTATCATTGAAATCACAGGCATAGTCCTTCTGACTGGTTCCAGATATTCCTTCTAGCAATTTTATTTAGCCCTTTAGCATTTGCATTACTCTATATTTACTATTATAGTTTCATGGTCAAGTCTTTATCTCACATTATATGGATTCTATGATGTTTTGATGTTATTTATTTTAAAAATAATACATTAACATCAGTATGAGTAGCTGGTTTGCACAGAAAGAGGTGAGAGAACACTGGCCGGATACGGCCGGTTTAAATACCAACGAGTTAAGTCTGTTAGTATATTTCTAATGCATGTGATTTTCAAACATAGTCACAAATTTGAAGGGATTTTAGTTTTGGGATATAACAAAACATTCTTAGATAAAATTGTTGGAAGATTTTAAAACAAGAATCTTTTGTGTCATAAAACCAAAGGCAGTTTAGATATCAAATTGGTATCAAAAGGGTTGATATTTGATTGGAACTATGAAAACATCTGAAGCTATACTTTGTCATTGCTGGCTGATAAGGTCATAATTTAGTTAAGTACCTACATTAAAATGAGACTGTATTAGCATTAACCTGTGTGATAATTACTAGGAGAAGTTTGAACATAATTTACACATTAATGCAACAGTATTGAAGTCTGTAAGTAATAAATTCCATATTTCTTAGTTTACATACTTATCTAATTAATATATGCATGTTATCATGTATTTAGTAATATTTATCTGTGTACACCTATTTATATTGTTATTACCAGAGATTTTATGGAATTTGTCCTTCCTTTTCTACCCCTTCTATCTAAGTTGTGAAACATGTTCATGTAAATAATACAAATGATACTAAAGTTAACATTAATATAGTTAAACCACGTAACTATAATCCCATATCAGAGACTCTTTGTCAGGCATGTCAAACCCGAGGACCACATTGGTCACATATGTTGTCTGAGAGCCTACACAACTAATTGCATACATTACAACTAATTTTACGAAGATAAAACATGCTTGCGCTGTAAAAACCTTTGTGTGGGCCGGAGGTGTGCTTGTAAAGGGCCACATGCTTGATATGCCTGCTCTATGTGGTTCTTCTCTCTGACAACCAAATCGTTCCCAAACTATATCTTATTAAAAAAAAGAGAAATAGTATGGCCTGGATGTATTTTACTAGAGTCAGTAGGCACCTCTTAACCCAATATACACTCCACCCCACACCCCTACTCCATCCTCCCACTTCCGTCCACTGTAAAGTGGTCATGTAGGTGACATGACAAAAAGCGCCCAGTCCACACTGTAAAGTGATCATGTAGGAGACACAGTATAAAGGCTCCCAGTCCACACCGTAAATGTGGTTGGTGTTAGGAAGAGCATCCATTCGTAGAAAACCTGCCAAAAACAGTTCTTTTTGAGCGAGACTCTGTCACCCGACCAATCTTGCCTCGAGTGGGACAAACTCTTCCAACCCATGCTAGCATGGAAGATGGACATTAAACGATGACGATGATGAGGTCATGTTAGTGAGGTTCTCTGGCAAAACTAGAAATATTACTTTACTCTGTACTAGTTTTTATTCAGAGTTATGCGTTGTCTGTATTGTGGTTTGCACAGTCCACTTGAGCTTCTTTCATTCCCTTATATGTGTATATCCTTCGGTGCTGTATATTAGTTAAAGCTGTACTCAATGCTGAGAAAACCTATAAACCAGTGTGTTGGAATAAAAATACTATTTTATAATATTTAATTCTTAACGGTTGCATATTTGTTTGTGCATTCATGCAGCCACACACACTTGTCATTCACATTGTAAAAAATGCAGTGAACCAGCAATTGGTCTATTGGAAACCCATAACCGATGGTGCGCTTTTGATTGTAATAGGCATGATAGAACTCCCTTTCCCAGGCAATTGTCCCTACATAAATTCCTTTCTAATATATATATATATGAATATATATATATATATATGTCAAATATATAAGAAGCTTAGAGAAAATATTTATTAAAGTAACAGATTAAAGTTTAAGCAAAGAATTGCTGCTTTCACCCTTAATGGGATCTTCTGAAGATTCTTTGCTTAAACTTTAATCTGTTATTTTAATAAATATTTGGATCAATAAGACAATAGAGGTAGTTCGATTTAATAATACAATGATTAAGCTTAGATTAGTTGTAGGCAGGAGACTACTGACAATCATCTCTGCCTATGCTCCCCCAAGCGGGCCTAGGTAAAGAAGAGGAAGACTGCTTTTACGAGCAACTTTTACAAACAACCGCAATGACAGAGGACGGAGACATCGTTATGCTAGCAGGGGACTTCAATGGTCATGTTGGTCAGGATGGTTACACTGGGGAACATGGTGGGCACGGTTATGGCTCAAGAAATGAAGAAGGAGTGAGACTTCTTGAATTTTGTGATGCAAGTACACTAACCATTTGCAACACTAACTTCCAGAAACCTGCCAACCACCTAATAACCTACAAATCAGGCGAGCACATAAGCCAGATTGACTTCTTACTAATTAGGCAACAGGACAGGCAGATGGTGTCAAATACCAAGGCATACTCTGGGGAAGAATGTACCCCACAGCATAGGTTAGTCGTTAGTGATATCTCAGTAAGCAAGAGATGGAATGAGACATACAGGAAGGTGTGGAGAAGAAAGGTCTGGAAGCTAAAAGACCTTTCACTAAAATACAAAATTAGAAAAGCCCTTCAAGACGTGTATGACGAAAAAGAAGACGATTTAGAGTCATATGACATAGATAATAACTGGAATTTCTTACGTGACAACTTACTTCAGGCTACTGATGAAACTTGTGGCTGGAGCAGAGCTCCAACCAGACAGAGAGTGACCTGGTGGTGGAACAGCACGGTAGATAGGGCCATTAGAGACAAAAGACTAGCATGGACGGCTTGGAAAAAGGGTGGGAGTAGGGAAGGATATACAGCCGCTAAGAGAGAAGCTAGATGTCAGGTGTATTTAGCACGCACGGAGGCTGAGAGTAGGAGGTTTGCCAATGTTCTGCGACAGGAAGATCAGAGACGTGTGGTGTTCCACATTGCAAGGCAGTGTAGCAATGCAAATCAGGATGTTGTTGGAGATAAATGTGTCCGGGATGATGCCGGTGTACTTAGTGTCACGAATGATCAGAAAAAGGAGGCCTGGAAATGTCATTGTGAGAGACTGATGACTGTGGAGAACGAATGGGAGAGAGAGAAATTACCCTCAGTACATCTGACAGAGGGACCAGCTATTGAGATTGACGAATATAGAGGGGTCCAAGAGGCGATTAAGGAAATGAAAAATGGTAAGGCTGCTGGACCATCGGGGATAGTTGCTGAGATGCTGAAGGCATCAGGAGACGTAGGCACTAAACTGGTTGCACGCATCATCAATCAGGCTATATATGGTGGTGTCATACCCAAAGACTGGTGCAGCAGTATTCTCATAGATTGCTACAAAGGTAAAGGGGATGCTCTGGAGAGGAGCAATTATAGGGGTATAAAACTGATGGATTAGGTTATGAAAGTGGCAGAAAGGATATTAGCACAACTAATTAGAGAAAGGGTCAAACTAGATGAGATGCAGTTTGGTTTTGTGCCTGGGAAAAGTACAACAGATGCCCTCTTCTTGGTGAGACAAATTACCATAGAGGTTCTTAGAGAAGAATAAGCCACTATACTTAGCCTGTGTTGACCTAGAGAAGGCCTTTGATAGGGTACCCCGATCTGTCATCTGGTGGTCCCTAAGGAAACTAGGTGTTGAGGAATGGCTTGTGAGGATAGTGCAAACTTTGTACAGAGGTGCTGTCAGTAAAGTCAGGGAGGAATTCCAGATACAAGTAGGAGTACATCAGGGTTCGGTCCTCAGCCCGCTCTTGTTCATTATAGTCCTCCAAGCCATAACAGAGGAGTTTAAGACTGGCTGTCCAGTGGAACTTCTCTATGCTGACGATCTCGTTCTTATGGTAGAATCAGTAGAGGAGCTAGAGAATAAATTCTGGCTATGAAAACAGCAGTTGGAATAAAGAGGACTGAGAGTGAACCTAGCTAAGACGAAAGTGTTGATGAGTAGAAAAGAGGACAACACACTGATTCCATCAAGGAAATGGCCATGTTCGATATGCAGAAAAGGAACTGGCATAAATTCTATAAAATGCACACAATGTAGATCCTGGGTACACAAGAGATGTAGTGGGATAGCAGGCAAACTAAGAGGTAGGGAGAAATACGTATGCAGTAGATGTACAGGGAAATTAGGCAGTAGAAGTCGCATTGATAGACACATTTTTCAAATGCAGGCGGGTGCTATAGAAGTGGTCGATTGCTTCTGGTACCTAGGAGATCAGATTAGCATGGGAGGGGGGTGTTCTGAGGCCATAGTATCTCAAATAAGGACAGGTTGGAAGAAGTTTAGGGAGCTGCTTCCTCTGCTGGCGAAGAAGGGTTTCTCCCTGCATACGAAAAGGCCGGTTATATGATGCCTGTGTGACGAGCATGATGCTGCAGGGTAGTGAGACATGGGCAGCAACTGCAGAGGATATGCTACAGCTGGAGAGAAATGAGGCAAGCATACTCCGTAGGAGGTGCAATGTCAATGTGCGTGAACGACCCAGCATGGATGTGTTGAGTGAGAAACTGTGTCTGAGAGGGATAGAGAGTAGTGTGCGAGAGAGGAGATTGTGGTGGTATGGACATGTGAGGCGCATGGAGGATGATCGATGGGTGTAAAAGTGAGGAAATGCCAGTTGAAGGAAGACATGATAGAAGTAGACCACGCAAAACATGGACGGTGGTGGTGAGAACAGACCTCAGATCGCTAAAGCTCACGTTGGAGATGACGAAGGACCGTGACAAGTGGACAGAAATAGCCGTCGAAACAGCTTAAGCTCTGCCATCGGGGTCTTGAACATTTTCCTATATATATACACACATACATACATATCCTATTCAACCACCATCCAAATTCATTTATTTTTATCAAATCTATGCTCTTCTCTTTTTCTGGTATTAATTTCCATAGCCATCTCTTCTTCACATTACAATCCTAACAGATAGCACATAGTTTATGAATCTGCCATTCACAAAAACCTTTTATTGAATCAAGTGCATGTAATAGTAGCAAAAGAAAAATATCATATAATATAATACAATATATATATATATAAGTATGTATACGTACATACATATATGTATAGACGTATACATACTTATATTTAAGTATCAGCCGTACTAAGAGTGAGAAATGAAATTTCATTTTTTCCATTTATCGTTTTCGGTACGCCCGACCAACTAACTCACTCGATATGCAAATTAGGCTGCTCAGCCATTAATATGCATAAGGAAAGTATATACGTTCAAATGTTCAATCAACTGACAGATATACGGTGCTGATGACAGCTAATAAGCTAGAAACTAGTTCATCGCTCCTTTGTCAGTGTTGAACAAAATGGCAACGATGGTTGCCGAACACTGTACGGCTTAATTCGGGCTGTTTGTTTACAAACAAACCGATCATTATAATAAATGTTCGGTAAACCCATACGCACATATATATGTGTGCATATATGTATGTACGTATACATACTTATATTTAAGTATCAGCCATACTAAGAGTGAGAAATGAAATTTCATTTTTTCCAATATATATATAATTTCTAGAAAATTAATTTTCTACCTTCAGATTAATTCAGTAATATTGCTTTGCTAAGGGATACATAAATGGTCTGTTTTTCAAAAAAGACCTTTCAGGCATTGTAGTTAAACACAATGAAATTTAAATATTTATTTAACTCCTATAACATCTATTCTCATGTGTTTCTATAGATGAGAATATAATTGCAAAGTTTGGATACTTGTATATAAAGTATATATGTCTCTGTGTATGTCATCCTTATCTTCATTTAATGTCTGTTTTAAATGATCACACACCGCGTGCACAGACATTTGAATGTGTTAATTTTTCTATTAACTACTCAGCTACAAAGTTGAAGTGTTTACTATTTTCAAGTAGAAAGTTTGTTGCTAGTAAAGTTAATAAGTATTGCCTGTAGTCACAATATATTGTTGTCTAACTCTTGTCTTGTACCAAAATTAATCTGGAATTTTTCTTGACATACAGATTTTAAATACATACAATAAGTTCTTTTTTTTTATAATTTGGTAGTCTTATGTGTTGAGGCAACATCTATAACCTTTTTAATCTATGCCCCTCTGTTAGATGCTAGAAGTTAATCCTTTTGATACCAAACTGCCTGAAACCACCCATGATTGTACAATACACAGCTGTTTCTTTTAAAATATTTATATCTTTTTGAAACCTTCTATCATAATTTCGAATTTCATTCACAAGACATTGTAAAACCAGCTCAGAAAGGTGTCCTATGGTTGTATAAACTTCCTGATTCTTTCAGTCAGTGAAATGATCAGTGGCAAAGATAGAGAACTACCAGTTCATTATTTTAAAATCCATATCAACAGAGACATTCCTTTGTAACCCTAGACATTACAATGTTATATTTATAGATCACTTCATCTAACTGTGAAGGTGTCTGGCCTAGTGGTTGTTTTACTTATAATCACATGTTTGTGCATTAAATTCCAATAGCTAGCACCATCTTGCATCGAAGAACAAGAAACCTCATTTCATGCTGTTCTAGCCCACTCAGCTGGGGATGGGGGGGGGGAGGGGAGTATCAGCAGCAGCTAGATGTTATCCCTTTCTTAGACAAGTCGCCTGCTCAGGGCAAAATTCTTATACTCTGTCGTTCAACAGCAAAAAATCTGGGATATGCCTTGGCTTAGGAATCACATTAACTCTTTTCTTTCCCTATTTCTAAAGAAAGACACTGCCTATGATTTTCAATTAATTTTGAAAATAATTAGGAATTTGGTAGGATTTAATAATATAAAATCAATTTTCTCTTATATGTCTAGTGTTTAGAATACACCTCAACAAAAGGTCTATACATGAAATTATGAAAGGTTTTAAAACAAATAGTTTTCTACAAAAGAAATAACATCCCTATAACTGTAGTTTTAAAAGGACCTGTAGAAGGAACATGATGATGATGATGATATTGCTGAGCTGTAGTTTGAAACCATTCTTGAAAATATGGAATAGTCCCTGATACTTTCCCAGGGAAAATTTTTCATTTTCATCTCACATCATTATTTCTGTTGTAAAATATTAAGGATGCTGTTTCAAATATTAAAATTGTTCCTCTTACAACATCAACTCTTTTTTTGTTGTGTTGTTGCTGTTGTTATTATTATTATTATTATTAATGATAAAAATAATAATATTTTGCTGGTTTCATTCCTCATATTAAATTTGATAATGGCTTGCAGAAATAAACTGGATAAAAAAAAAGTTTGTTATAAATAGCAAAAAGGATATTTTGCATAAAAACACATTGACAGCATATCATTTTCATTTTATTTTTTTCAAAAATGTTCATAAAAAATTTCCTTTGAATAAATATTTTTTCTATTCCTTCTCTGATTCTATTGTTCCACTTTTATTTTCCCTACCACTTATATATCATGTAAGCATTTAAAAACTATTTGTGCTGGAAACAGATTTTGTGGAACATATATATATATATTTTGAAATTTAGCAAATATTCTCAGTGCATCTCTTATAACAGCATTCTTTTTAAACTTTATATTTCAACTGGATGGGGTGGATAGTGATAAAGGGATAAAATAATATTGATATTGTGATGACAAAAAAAAGACAAAAGAGTGTACAAAAATAAAAATGTTAGTTAAATGGAGATGAAGGAGTTGGAGTTTATTAAAATAGAGTGGAGAAACAAAATCGAACACAATAATACATAAAATATATATAAAATAGCTGAGGTTTAGTTTTGTTTCAAGATAAAATAGAATTGATGAGTATTTCCTGTGGTAATATTTCAGTTTAATGGAGCAACTTCCTGCTGCAATTTATGACTGTTCCTCTTTTAAAGTTAAAATACAATAAAACGAAATGGAAAGATCTACCAATGGTAGTGGCCATGTCTATTGTACATTGTTATTTTCTTTGCAATTGAAAATTGAAATGTAGCAAAAACATATTTTTAAAATTATTTTAAGAATTAGCTAAATTATTTAACAAAAAAAAAAGGTGAAAATAAATAAAAAGAAAATACAATTTAAAATTGAGTTGTTTTTAATAAATCACAAACTGGAAGTTAATTTCATTCTTGAGCTGTGTATGGATATATGGGTTTTTCTCTATTTCTCACAACTTTTATCCCTCTTTTCTCTTATCTGTATATTTCTCTTTAAGTCCCTCCCTTTCTGTTCATGTGATATATGCATGTGTATTAAATCTGGAGGTACCTCTAATGAAATTACAGCACTTAGAGTAAGAATGTGCTGGAAGGATTTCAAAATACTATTATCATTGTTGATAAGAAACTTCTGCAATAATCTGCGTGCATGAAACATAACATGTGGTATAGTATGGGACTGAAAGGTGGTTCTTGATTGTAGAAAAATGAGCTTACTAATAATTTTGTGTGGAAACCACCCCCTGCATATTCGCAGAATCGTAAATATCCTCCACAATTTTTTTTTATGGCTTTTTTCTTGGCATTATATATATTTTTAACACTAAATTATTAATAACAATATACTGTATTTGCTGGCCTATTGGACTTCGCATAAGAGGTTCCCTCTTTTTTTATTATATTTTACGTTATAGTTTGACGTTTATAGGCATTTTTATGGACCACGTCCAATGTTTGCGGTTTTTCACTCTTTGTGAGTGCTCTACGAATATAACCCCTGTGAATACTGAGGAACTACTACTTTTAATTTGGGCCTCAGAATAGCTTCCACAATTTAATTGTCAAGTTTTACTACCATGCAACTTAAACTCGCATTTTTATATAATCTTTGATTCTTGTACTGCTAATAGTTTGATCCCTAGAAAAAGAGCAAAACAAAGACCAACAGAGCAGTTTAACCCTTTAGCATTTACATTACTTTATATTGACTATTATATTTTTGTGGTAAAGGCTTTACCTCCCATAATTATCTCACACAATATCAAATCTATGAGCTTTTGATATTTATTTTGAGAACAGTACCTTAACATCAGTATGAGCACCCAGTTATGGCTGGTTTAAGCAGAAAGAGGTGAGAGAATACTGGCCGGATACAACCGGTTTAAATGCTAATGGGTTGAACCAAATGTTAAATATATTTATCATGTGGTATTGTATTTAGGCTCCTTCTTACCAGCAGCAGTAAACTCTGGACACTGTTCTCTGTCTGTATCAGTTTTCGTACATCCGCCTACATTACTAATGAGATCTAGATTGCAAGGACTTTCTACTACTTCCTGTGAAACTTCTGAACATCTGAAACAGTTTCTCTTGAGTATCCTTATTGTTGACTACTTCTGTGCATCTACCACACACAAAGTCTACTCTTGTAGTTAGTTTCCACTGGGTACACTCTATGGAATTGCTACCACTCTTTACACTGCAGGCCCTTGATTCGAGATTTTGGTTCCATATCTGTAACTTCTTTTTTAGTTCTATTATTTTCCATATAAGGGCTACATCATCAGCATATAGGAGCTCCCACAGTCAACCAGTCTTGAATTCCTCTATTATGTCCCGGAGTGGACTGATGACTATACCTTGGTGGGCCCCCACCTGCGCATTAAACTCATTGCTGTACACATTACCAACTCGTACCTTGCTGGTTGCACTTCCTGACGTAGCCAGTACAACTCTTCCAAGCCATTTTTCTATCATAACTTCCTAAGCAACTGATAAATTACAAGGCATGGGATTCTGTCAGAGGCCATGAATGCAAGATATAGGGGCTTATTCTTAGCATAATGCACCTCATGCAACTATCTAACTAGGAAGATGGCACCCATAGTGCCTCTATTGGACACAAAATCTGATTACTTATGTTCCTAATTAGTTATGCAGTAATCCTTTCTGTGACCATCATAACTTGTTCCAACGGTTTCATATCTAAGTAATTTGCTCTCTCTAGTCCATCTCCTTTGAAGAAGTTGACAATGCTGCTGCTACATGAGTCATTGAGTATGACACCTTCCTGACTACCTGATTAACTGTGTGTGTGACTTACAGAAATAGTTAAATTCTCAACTTACAGCTAGGTGTAAACGTTTGAATATTTATACAGTAAAGGAAAAGAGCAAAATAGAGGAAAACAGAGCTGATACATCTGTTGAATATTCAATATTTTTTTCATTATCATGGAGAACTACTTTGTGTATGTTATGTCAGGTTATATCATGTACTGGGACATGAGATACGAGATAAGTTGTCTTTATATTTTTTTTTCTCATTGCTTTATTTTATCATATATTAATATTTAAGAGAAATTTCCCTATAGAAATAATATTTTTGTGTTATGTTGCTATGATACAGATATTTGAAAGTATATAACTTAACTGTGATATAAGAAATAAGTTGTTTGTTTATGTATTTTCTTTTTCTCATTGATTTCTTTAATCATAGATTAATAAGTATATTGAGAAGGGGAGGCATGAAGTGCAGGGCGAGGAACCATTTCTATTAATCAAAATTGCTACAGAAATGATGAAAGTCACCGAATGCATGATAGGGAGTGAAAAGAACCAAATGATAATAAGAGTTTGATCTGAGGTCAATCTTGGATGAGTCGAGATACAAAAACATCTTGTCTATGATATTTGTTTACTTTTAGCTGAAGCCTATCGAAGACTTCATCAGCAGACAACGGCATAATTTCTTACATCGAACCACAAACGTTCCATTCTTGGCAACAACTACCTGAACACTCCTCTAGCTATATTATACTCTATCTACTATACCAGAGGTTCTCAAAGTGGCCGCTTACCTCCGTCCCGGCAGGGGTTGAGAAGGCCCAGGGGCCACTGGGACCTAAGAGTGCAGTAGACATAATATAATAGTATATTAACTATCAAATAATACATATATCATCATCATCATCATTTTACATCCGCTTTTCCCTGCTTGCAAGCGTGGGACAGATCCTATTCTCTCCACTTGTCACGGTCCTTCATCATCTCTTTCGTGAGCTTCAGCAATCTGAGGTCCGTTCTCACCAACTCCACCCATGATTTTCGTGGTCTTCCTCTACTGAATCTTCCTTCTACTGGGATTTCTTGGCACTTCTTTACTCAGTGGTCATCGTCCATGTGCATCCCATGTCCATACCATTGCAGTCTTCTCTTCTGCACATTACAACTTATCCCTCTTATACACAGTTTCTCTCTCAACTCGTTTATGCTTGACATTTCACATCCAACGGAGCATGCTTGCTTCATTTCTCTCTAGCCATTGCATATATAAAGCAGACATAAAATGATGATGATGATATATATATAGTAAAATAAAATAAAAAAATAAAGGATAAAGGTGATAACACAGAACTGAGACCTCTGGCGTTAAGCAGTAATACAGAAGACCCAACTCCCCACGGGTACAAGCCGAAGCATATAGACAGTTTGTCAACACCCACCTCCCACTGTAAACTGGTTGCATAGGTGTCACTACAAAAAGTCACCTAGTTCACACTTTAAATTGGTCTTGTAGGCGCCACTGTAAAAAGACACCCAGTACTTACTATAAATGAGGCTGGTGTTAGGAAGGGCATCCAGCTGTAGAAATCAAGCCAAAATCAGTTCTGTGTGAGCAAGACATGGTCACCTCACCTGGCATTGTCCACAACAGGACAACCCGTCTGACCCATGCTAGCGTGGAAGAATGGACGTAAAACGGTGATGATGATGATGTCTTAGTCTTAGATTCTTCCGTGCCGTTTGGCGCATCGATCAATGAGTGCTCACCAGCGGTCACGATCAGCGACAACTTTTTCGAGACCGTGCCAGGTGATGTTGGCTGCCATCAGGTCCTTCCGGAACGTTCATTGCAAGGTGATCCTTGGGCAACCCCACCTCCGTTTACTGCCAGTAATGATGATAGTAGTATATATTATATTATTTATGATATATAAATTAACAATTTTATTTATATATTATATATAATTTGCTTGTAGGCAGGTCTTTCTGGAAATAAGGTTGGGGTGTGGCGAGGGTATCACATGGCCATGAGGGGGGGGGGGCAGTGGCTCCAAAAGAAAGAGAACCTCTGTATTATACTTTCATTATAATGACTTCCAACACTAATCATATGGTGTAGATGATAGAAGCTAAATCTGTTATATCGAGAAAGCTATTTGAGTAGATTCTGTATTTTATTTCATGTTTAATCCTCTTACTGACTGCTCTATCGTATCTAGTTCATCTGATGTCCAGTCCCCTGTTGATAAATGTTTACAATCCAATCTAATCCAGTCTCACTTCTGTTCTGTTGAGGAAACCCCTTCCTGATTGACCTCCACTGCTTTCTGTTTGGTTTTGGTCATGTCAAGGGTGTAACCATACTCACTCCACTTGGCTAATTGCAGGTTGACAAAGCTATTTAACCCATAGTTGTTGTGGATGGCTGTTGACATATACAACAAATTTGAGGACTGGCATTTTTGAGATTTTCTTATTTACTTTGATTACATTTAAAAATAATTTTCATAACTTTAACATAGTAAATATATTAATTTAAAATAAAACTGCATGCATCCTTCCATTTTCGTATTATGCTCTTGTCCTGAGGTTGTATTTGTTAATTGTTACTACTTGGGGTTCATTCTTCATAAGACAGTTATTAAAAAGCCAGAGCATTTTCTCCATAGATTATAATTATTAATTGCCAAACCTAAAAGCCTCTTGTTCACATGTTATAATCATTGCATTAGAAAATAATCTAAAACGATTACAATAATCATTTTAGTATTCTCTGTGTAATTAAATGTTTCTTTCTGTAGTTATGGTGTTGATTGTGGACTCCAGCATAGCTAAGTGGTTAAGGTGTCTGATGTTCAATCATGAGGTCCTGGGTTTGGTCCCACAGCAATTATCTTAACCATGATTTTGTTTCAACCCAAGACTTATGAGTGAAATTTGGTAGATGAAAACTGCATGGAAGCCTATCAGATTTGTCCCTGTAATTCAAAGATCTAACCTTGTTACATAGTGTATGATGTTGATTTATCACGACAATTACATTAAAGGTACACATGTCTATTGAAGGATTAGCCACATAGTTGGCATTCAGTTGAACAAATAACTGAATGCTGATTATCAAAACCAATGAACTGTCCAGGACTCTCTCTCTTTCATCATCACCATCGTTTAATGTCCATCTTCCATCCATATATATATAAAAGGTAAACAGAAATAACAACACAAGCGGTACAGTATATGGAAGGAATATATTAGGTTAACGCTTGAAATAGCAGGAAAAGGGTCTTAACGTTCTTGACGCTAATCCTTCATCAGAAGAAAGAATAAGAAATTAGTAGATTAAAGGGGCAGGCAGGGTGGAATTGGAAAAAATGTCTTTAGATATAAAGAACAGGTCCATTCATGTTGCCATCTCTTGGAAAACTGTTGATGCTGGCATTTTGTGCATGATATACTTTTTTAGAAAAGTGGATGATGGAGTGTCTACCTGAAATGAAAAAAGAACAGTTTCCTTATATATATATTGCTTTTCTCTTAAACTCTGTTTCTTTTTCAGTCTAAACTAGATATAATTTTATACCTTCTTTACTAAGGGCAGTGGATTGACAAACTCATTAGAGTCTCAGTTAAATGCTTAATAGTATGAGTTCTATTTCTTTATGTTTGCAGTTCTAATCTTGCTAAGGTCTAATTTTCCTTTCATAAGGTTGATGGAATAAAGTAGCCATCAAGTACATTGTCTGCCTCATGCCAATTTTAGAAATCATTGAAGCATCTTTACTATTGAATACATTTTACTACATGTATAACTCTAAAGTTCAGTTCTTATTTGAGTCTCAGCTGTCTGTACTTGTGGCTGACAATTCTTATCAGACAAATCCTCATGGTTTATTCTAGATGTAGAATGGTATTACTATATATGTTCAATAAAGATGAAAGCTGTGATCAAGTTGCAGAATTATCTGGGAAATACAGTGATAAACTTAACACTTGTATGCTATTATAGACCTAACATCTCCAACATTACTTTCATTGTAATGTAATAAAGTTTAAAAAGGTTTTCTGATTGATTTTATTGATTAATCTAGATCTGTCAGACCTGGTGCATATAGGTTCCTCCCTATTATTTGATAACATTTGTGTCTTCTGCCTCACTGATTTCTTCAATTTTTGCCAGACCCATTAAATTGTTAGATGAAGTTATTTACTACTTCTCTACCAACAGATTTAGGTCAGTCAACAAAATGGACAAAGTAGCTTAGTAAAAATTCTTTCATAAATAAATATAAATGGTGCTAGATGAAGCAACTAAGCTGAAACATTGAAGTCAATACCACATTTCTACTTAGCAAATACATTTCTACATGGTACCCACCAGTGTTGAGTGCTCATTTCAGACAAGAAGGATCAGTTAACCCTGTCTTGCTCGTACATTCCATATTTTTTGCATGGTTTCTATGGCTGGATACCCTTTCTAACTTTAGTCTATGTACAGGATATATTTTCTTTTGCCACCAGGACTATCACTTTAAAGAGTGTAGTGGGTGCATTTTATTGTAGACCCAATGCTAGAGTATTTGCCATGTCTTTGGCAAGACCAAAGGCTTCTCTTGACCCAATGTTGTTGTGGTTCAAATTGAGAGTTAGAGCAAATAACAATTATCAAGCTCTGGACAAGAGTTTATAACTGTAAAACTCAAGGAATTCACCAGAATCACTGGAGTCTCAAACAAAATACTTTACATTATTTGTTCCTGCTCACTATATTCTGGGTTCAAATCCTGCACATGGCAAACTTCACCTTTCATCCTTCCAAGATCAATAAAATAAATTACCAGTCAAGTAATTGGTTGATGCAATTGACTATTTGCTTTCCTTAAAATTACTGGCTTTGTTGCTATGTTAGAACCTATTTATTGTGAAATTATGAAGTTTATATGGATCCTTGAGAAACCTGGTCACCACCACCACAACTGGAGTCTGCCAGCCTCCACTGATTGGATAATTCTTTTCCTATTCAAGGGTGAAAACTTCTAATCTGGGACACCACTTGCTGTGATATGTTCTTTGGCTCCAAACTTTCCACATCAGCCACAATCCCGAGAACTGCTGCCTATAATGCAGAGGAGCAGAATATAGCCAAGTACCATGACTTGGCTGTGTTTATATAAAGTTAAGTTTAAATTAGTGAAGGCACAGGATTTAGTGGTGAGAGAATTGGATTCACAATTGTAAGGTTGCGAGTTTAATTCCCGGACCAGGCGATGCACTATGTCTTTGAGCAAGATACTATATATCATGTTGCCCTTTCTGTCAGGAGTAAGCAATGGAAATACCAATGGAAACATAGTTTCCTTTGTCCAATTTGATGAGCTCCACCCCACTCAATAACAAAATGAGGTCTAGGATCTTGTTGATTGATAAAGAAAATATTGGCAATAATGAAGAAAATCTAAAATATTTCAGTGCACACTAATTTGTTATATCCTGTACCAACTTGTAAAGTATTCTAAGATTTTTATTTGCTGCATTTTCTGTGACTGTAAGAATACAATAAAGTAGGTGCCCTGTTTATTTTATAGTTTTTAGAGTGGCTGCTGAAAAAATGGGCATCCACTTGTAAAAATAACTGTTCCAAATAAAAACAAACTATCCCACCCACACTAGTCCAGTAAACACATTTAAATAGTCAGAGCAAAAGAGTTTATCACAATTAACCTTTTAGCATTTACATTACTCTATATTTACTATTGTATTTTCATGGTAAAGGCTTTATCTCACATAATTATCTCACAATATCGAATCTATGAGATTTTGATATTTACTTTGAGAACAATACCTTAATATCAGTATGAGTAACAAGTTACAACCAGTTTGAACAGAAAGAGGTGACAGAATTCTGGCTGGGTACAGCCGGTTTAAATGCTAAAAGGTTAAATAGTGAGGGCAAAAAAATATGACATTTATTGGAAGCTTCAGATTTATAGCAGATAAAAAAATATTATTGTAATATTTATACATTAATTTTCTTAATGCATTAACTCAAAGCATAAAGTAACATTGCAAAGAACATATATATATATATACACAGTGTCCTCCCTGATTTTGAGATCCCGGTTATTCGTGGAATTTTCCTTAGAACCTAACTAATAATTATTTGTAGAAACCACTGCATATTCGTGGAATCATAAATATCTTCCTCAATTTTTTATGGCTTTTTTTTGTAGCAATATATATATTTTTTAATGCTAAATTATTAATAACAATATATCATATTTGCCCAGTCTATTGGATACCTCTTTGCATAAGACGCTCCCCTTTTTTTTTATAGTTTATATTATATTTCGATGTTTATAGGCATCTTTTTATGGACCACATCCAATATTCATGGTTTTTCACTCTTTTTCACTCTAGGAATGTTACCCCTATGAATACCAGGGGGTCAACTGTATATACTTGTAAAAAATATTCAATTTGAAATTCTGCTTGTTATTGATGTGTTGCCTAACTTAGCCCTGACCTGACCAAACAGTTGTATGACATAAATGAGGCCAGTAGAACAAGGAAGCCTTTATAAGGTTATATAGCCTGAAAAACATTTCTGGCAAATACTTTTCAAATGCTATCTTATCATTTTTAAAAATAGTTAAATATGCGGGATAAAATATTGTGGAACTTGAAATTGAATGGAAGTTTCGTTTGGGATCTAAGATTTGGTATATACAAAACACTGCTTGGAGAACATAAATTGAAGGCAAAAACCTGGAGCACAAGAATAGTGGAAAAGTGTTCTGAAAACAGAAGTTATTTGCATTCTTGACATATATAGCAATTTTATAAAGAATCCTGCCTGTAGGCAAAATCATAAGAGGTATATTCTGATAAAGAGACAATAATCTCTGAAATACATAAAAGATAATTTCTCATGTTTTTCTCCTTAAAAGCGGGAATAATCAAATGTGTGTTGCTACGTTCTTCTTTTCCCAGCAAGGCTTCTAATTAAAAAAAAAAAAAAACTGTACTTATATGTATATTATATTCTTTTGATAATTTAATGCATTATTTTTACATCACCAAGGGAATGAATATCATGCAAATTATTTTTCTTTACATACATAATGATGCTCTAAAGAACTACTTGGTAGACAGAAGAAAAAGGGTAGTTATCTTCAAATGAGGAGCCAATCGTCTCTGAAATGCATAAAGATAAGCTTATGTTGTCTGTGTACAGAGGGAGTAGTAGAAAGGGTCTTTACACTTCCTTCTCTTCAAAAGAAATTATATTTTCATGATAGAGGATAATATTACAAGTTTGTTAAAATATGATACATATTGCAATCATTATTTAGGAGAACCATAAAGCTGTTCTTTTATAATATCATGTCAGATAAATGTTAATTATAATTATTTGTCTTGTCTGACACAAGAATTTCTTCTTAATCATTTCTGAAAAGAATTAATAGGTCAATATTATAGGATTCCAATAAACTAGTAAGCCACCAAATAACTCATCAATGATACACTTTAAGCCGACAATGTACTCTGGCCTTTGTCTTGCTTTTAGAACTTGACAGGCTTAATAGGGTTAAATTGTACTGTTTGGCTAGCTTGCCACAAACTTTCCCAATGTTTTCCACAATGTTCTGGAAATTAGAAACTTTATTATGGTGTGATGGTGTTTGTAGGGATAAAGGATACTCTGAATAAATCATTCATTGTGAAACTTAGTGGAAGATATTTTATTGATTTCTCACTTTGATGGATATGAATTTTCATATCCATCACAAGTAAATATCAGTTTTTATCACGATGATATTTGTAAGAGGAACATTCACCTTTGCGTTGACATTGTACCATGATAGCATATATTTGAACTTCTCTTCTCTGGTTTTTCTGGTTTATATTACAAGAACGTTCTTGAATTATTTACTTCAAGCCTTTGTTAGGGTGCCAAGTAACTGATTAGAGTTCCATTATTTTCTTTAGTAATTAATTAAGAATGAGTTTGTAGAAATCAGATTGAAAATAAAGGCAATTATTGAACACTGATAAAAGTTGCTAGATTTTCAAGGAAAGTTGTTGCAATGATAAAAGTGTAAGGATGGGTTTGATGTCACTTTAATTTCTTACATAGTCTAGATCATTAAGCAGGCACATGTAATCCAAATGATTAGAGAAAGAGTTCCAGTATTACCAACATTTTTGTAGAGGGATGAAACTTAAATAGCTCTTCCAATTTATGGATTAGGAACAAAGTGGAACTTATTCAATCTACAGAACCATTTTTGTTGTCAAACAAAGATTTCCAGAGCTCCAACCCCATTTCAGTTGCTTGTATCCAGGATCCTATTCTTTCAATCATTACCCAAGATCATAACCATAGATAAAGCTTGGCACGAATAATGAATTGAAGATAGCAAGTTTGGTTTTTACACTTCCTTAACTCTTGAGCCTAAAACTGGCCATATCTGGCCAAAATTATCTCACCTCTCTCTGTTCAAACCAGGTGTAACTGGCCACTTGTACTGATGTTAAAGTGTTGTTTTGAAAATAAATAATATCAAAATCTCATAGATTCTATATTATGTGAGGTAAAGGCTTTACCACGAAAATACAATAGTACATACAGAGTAATATAAATGCTAAAGGGTTAAACTGCCCCTGGTTTTATGATACAAAGATGTTTGTTTTAAAATGTTTATATTTATCCAAAATCCTTCCATCATAAATTTATGTAAGAAGCTTTGATAAATTATATTCCAAACACTAGATTAATGAGAAAGTTAGAATGATTTTCATAAGAAATATAATAATTGTTTCTACTTTAGGCACAAGGCCAGCAATTACCCAGTGCATTACTGGTACTTTATTTTACTGATTTCTTTATTGATAATAATGAAAGCATCAAGGGAAATTATGCATAAATTGTTTCCTAAGGTGACATAATGACAATTAAATTTAACACAATAGTTAGATTTAGAAACCTATAGACAAGGAGATAACAATCTTCTGTTTTCATATGAAAAACTGATTATATATATATGACATTGGGTAGGATTGTTCTTTTATCAATTTAGTGGCTTCATTTATTTCACCTGTAGCATTGACTTGTATGGTATTTAATTAATCATGATGACTCCAGTATTTCGTTTTGTTATTAGGTATTTAATCATTATATTTATAAAATGAATAAGTCTCCCCTTTCATGTAAAGGGATGCACACACAAACACACACACACATGACAGGCTTCCACACAGTCTATGTCTTCCAGTTTCCATTGATAAGGCATTTGGCAAACCAAGAGGACACTTGCTCATGATGCTTTACTGTGTAATCAAACCAGGATCCATATGGTTGAAAGGTAAACCTTTTAACCAGACAGCAATGCTTTTCTTTGTATCTGTTAGGTTTGTGTTATAAATGCAATAGACCTACAGTAATTGCAGAGGAGGTGGATGATTCTGGCTTGTAAGATTAATGTTAACTCAAAAGTAATTTGAATGTAAAATAGTTAGGAAAAATACCGGTATTGAAACTTTGGTTAATGTACTTAATACATCAACCTCATTGAGTGCATACATAGAGAGAACAGATGATAGACTTTATGTGAAAAATGTTCAATGAATTATATCACAAATTTGATAAGGTAGATGAAGAAAGACTTGATGGGTGAATGAAAATGTAGTTATACCTAAAAATGGAACAAAGACTAAGATGAGAGATGACATATTTCTGGCCTTTGCAGCTCATGCCACATTAGAAGTAGAAGGCATTAAATCAATGATGAAAACAAACTTCCTTGCTTAGATTAAGTGTTAACATCTATTAATGGAAACCAACTTGTCTTATATTGAATATGTTCTTTTCAATATAGTTATTCTCCTCCCAACACAGTGACTGTTTCACTAGCAATATCTGCATGCTTATTGAAATAATTTCCTATTTTATTAAGCTAACATTTGACCTGTTTTAAATGTAGACCAAACTATTTATCTTTAATTTTCACCCACCTTTTCATTTATAGTTGCAGTGACCTAATCTTATTATTTCGAAACTCGTCATTATTATATATAAGTAGAATTATATTATAGTGTGGTTAAAAAGTCTCCAATAGTTGGGCAGTAAAGAATGTGACTGGTTATTTGAGTGTATTGTTTCATAAAATTGGTTTTAGAATTGGATTTATTTTGATATCTCTTCATATATCTCACAGACTACTGTATATCCTATTCACCCCTGTTTTCACATAAAGAGAGGAACAGACACATTCATCACATCATGCATGTCTATAGTGATTTGGTTTGGCAAATATTGATTGAATATTGTGTAAGCTGACCATAGACCATAGTTATTTTATTTTGCCATTCAAAGCTCATTTTGTGTTTGTTGAGCTAAACTCAACAAAGGGATATATTAATAAACAATATTCTCATCATTTGCTACATGAAAGGAATGTCATTTTTGTTTTTGCACTCACCTTGATGTTCATTTTTTTCATGATTAGATAATGCACATTTTTTTGTGTGTCCATATGATGTCTATCATTAGATGACTGACTTTATTATCAGCCTTTTTGAAAATAAAATGAAAGTAAAAGTAAAACATTCGTGTACATTCTCTATACTTTCTAAGTCTATAAAGTTTTCTCTCCTGATAGAATATTAAAAAAAAAAAAGGAACAACAGCTAAATCTAAAACAAAAATAAACTGGCTTTTATCAGTGATATTTTATGTGTTAAATCTCTAAAATGGACGATAGATTGATCTGATGTCACTTTTATCAAGCTATTTATTTCATACTAAGAACAATAGAATAACATTTTTGTTCGATTATATATAAGGAATACATTACCAGTGAATATGTGTTGTGTGTGACTGAGAATGTGTTACTGCATACATTCTTGCACACACACTAAAAGAATAAATAAAAAAACCTTTAAAAAAAACTAACATGGCATGGGTATAAAAAAAAGTTGCATGGCCTTGTCAAAGCCATCATGTTGGAGGCATTTGCAGCAGAGAGGATGATAGGCTAGGCTGATAGAAAGAAATGGTGATAGGGTAATAGCAAAGACTGGATTGGCATGAAATTCACTACCTCTTAAAAGGAAAGGAATATAAAATTCCATTCTGTTGTTGTTTGTTGTAACAGTTTCCCCAATTATTTTTTTAGGACTTGGCCATCCCTTTTTTAGAGAATGTTTTTCATCAGAACACCTTCACATTGTAAAGTTGATGTAAAATGATAGATTTTAATTTATCAAAAGTTTTATTTACTAGAATTTTTTCCATACACTGATGCATATGGGTATTTGTGTGTGTATATATGTGTGTGTGTGCATATGCATATATTTATATGTATGAGTATATAAATATAAACGTGCAAACACAGACAAACTTACAGAAATACACACCGACAGACATACATTCACACATACACACATTCATTCACAAAAACACACACACACATTTACACAAACATACACATAGTATAGTTTTCTCACCATCCCTTGCACAAATACATTCACGCATTCAGCAGGCGTAAAGAGAAAGGAGTCGTATGACTACTCCTCTCTCTTTCCGTGTTGTGACAGAATCGCAGAAATTTATATATAGAAGCATTTATTGTATAATTACAGTTGACAGTTTTATGAGCAACTAGTAATTTGTATTTTTCGTTCCTTTCCTCCTCCTTCACATCTTGCTTTCAAACAATCCCTTTTAGTGCTCCTACTGAGTTTCCCAACTCCCCAAAGGGGAGGCAACACCCACTTTGGGAATCATTGCTCTAGCACATGATAATGATGTCATACATTTGTATGAGGAATAGGAAAAGAAACGTGAGTAGCTTACTTGGAAAATTCTTCTTTATTAGTGCTATTTATTCCAGTAAATCAGCATGTGGGGGAAATTTCTATAAAAGTCAAATGTGACTGCTAGCAATAGACCTCTTTTTTGATGAAAAATCTTACTTGTTGTTGAAGAAATGTTTTATTCATTTTATAATTTTACATGTTTTATCATTTTATTGTGACCTAGTGGTTATTGTGACCACATGATCATAAGGTTGTTGGTTCAATTCCTGGATCAGCAAACATTGTGTTCTTGAGCAAGACGCTTAATTTCACACCACTTCATGATAGGACTGTTTATCAAAATAAAATCTCATCTGTAAGATTAATTATCATGAGACCTACCCCAATAATTTCTTCCTTATACACACACACATATGTGTGTGTGTTAAGTATTTCTGCAGAAAAGGTAAAGGAAAAAAGAGTGCTCTATGTATAGTACAGAGCTATAATTATTTCATCTGATGAACAGGCCGGACGTTTCTGTAAAGAGAGTCTAGTTTCTTGAAACGTTTGGTAATGGAATAATTATATTGTGTTGTTTATTATGTAAATATATATATATACACATACATATATATATATATATATATACACACACATATGCACATCACTGCCTCCCTTATAGCTTCCATATTTCAAATATAACTTTCAGATATAACTCAGTGGAAAATACTTGCTTAAGGTTCCACACAGTGAGAGTGAACCTACAACCATATGTTTCCTAAGAAAACAACTTAACCATACAGCCATATCTCTACCAATCATGTTTAACACCACACTTCTCTCATTTTTCTTATTTAGCATATATCACCTGTTCTCACATAATAAGCAAATCTGAAAGTTGTCTTTGCATAAGTCATTCCTGAATGATTCCAAAACCCAGCTGCTTTTTATAGCGCATCTTATATCTCTTGGGCATTTCTATGAACGATGAAGACGTTAATTGTTGATGAATTATTCTTAATGGCTATCACACTTATCTTACAAGATGTATGCCATAGTTTTCAATTTATAGAATTATTATCTTCATCTTGTGTTTGCAGGTGGAATCATACAAAGTGAATAAGTTCCTTTTTAACCAATATTCCTACCACACTATATATCATTAGAAATGTATATTGTTTGCTTATTATTTTACTACTACTACTATTTACTACCACTACCACCACCAGAAATACCAGCAATACTATTACTACTACCACTACCACTAATACAAGCACTACTACTGCTGCTGTTACTACTACTACTACTACTCCATATTATTAATTTGATTGAATCCCCCATATACTTCTGATCATAAGTTAGTACTGATATGATAACATCTCCCCATATCTTTCATTGATATTTTTCTTAGCTCAGTAAGATCTGTCTCCATATTAACCATGATACTGTCAGGAAATGTTGAAATATGCCTATTCTTACTTAATCCTTTCATTACATATTTCTAATTAACCTATGATTTTCAAATAATTTTAAAAATACCCAATAATTTGGAGGGATTCAGTAATGTAACTAACATTTTTATTATTAAGCTGATGTTTGGAGCATAACTTAACCAATAGTCTTTCATAAAATAATGAGGGAAGGTTTTTAGATAGATATAACTACTTTAAAATAGAATGTTGTATCGTAAAAAACTATTCAGGCAGCTTTGTATTGAAAGGGTTAATTAATATAGCAAGCAATAAATAAAAGAAAACATAGATGTTTTACTAAAACATTCCAAATTGTCTTGAAAATGAATTGAAATACAATGACAGTGTATCCTTGTTAGAGATATGGATCACAGAAGTGTTGATTATTATTCAAGTTTTCACTCAGTTCTAATTAAAATTCTTTTGCCTTCTAATGAATAGAAACATGTACTTGATTATATCGTGCCTCTGTTGTATGTGATTGATAATCAGGATATTAAAAGGTTTTATGTGTGTGTTAACCTGTAAATGTGTGTGTTAACCTGTAAATGTTGAGGTTGTGCATGAACCAGATCAATATTAGTAGCCAGGGAAGGGCTTAAGCCATGACAACTGCTCCTTGTAAATTGAAACAAAAGAAATTCTTAAAATTTCATCAACCAAAAAGAAAAAAAAGGAAAGGTGAAATTTGAACACATAGTGACATAGTGTACAGAGCCAGATTAGATACTGCAAAGCATCTTGTCTGACACTTGGACAGTCCTGTTAATCTGCTGCTCTTGTACTTTATTCATTAAACCCAAAAGAATAAAAGGTAGAGTTGAGCTTAGCTGCATTTGAACACAGCATACTACAATGAGCCAGAAAAAATACCCAGGCATTTAATCTGATGCTCTCATGTCTCTGCTAATTCACTACCTAGTTTCAAATACCACATCAGTTTGCTGTCAAACTTTTGTTGCTGCTTGCTCAACTATTTTGTCCCTTCTTTAGCACACCTCTATGTTGATATATTGAAACAATAACCATTGTTTGATTTGATAAGAAACTCTGCTATTATTTACCCCCAATAAATGAGATAGATTGGCAGTATCAGTAGATCATTTGACATAATGCTTTGCAATATTTAGTTATGACTTTCTAAGTTTTGAATTCAAATCAACTTCTTCCATCTTTCCTATGTTGATAATATAAAGTACCAGTTATGTATAATTGGCTTTACCCACCTCCTACAAATTGATGGCCTTATGCTTAAATTAGAAACCATAAAGGGCAGTGGATTGGCAATATGGATGGAGTTTCAGACATGTTTTATGGCATATAGTTATGCTCCTTTACATTCTGAGTTCAAACCCTTCTGTTGTTAACTTTTCCTTTCACCTTTTCTGATAAAAAAAATAAAGTACATAACTAGTATAGTGGTTGATTTAATTTGACTTTTCCCTCATCTAAATTTACTTGCTTTGTGCCTAAAGTATAAATCAATATTTACCCTCATACCTTTGTTAAAAATATTTGTTAAGACATTCACTGTTCAGACAAGTGTATCCAGCTTATACTTTTCTTTTAATATGTAGTTAGCACTAAAGAAGTTGTTTCTTTGACAAAACAAAAGAATCTGCTCTACTCTCTACATTGCTTTCATTTGTTTGCTTCCAATTTTACAGAATGTATTGTGGCACCAACATTATTTAATCCCATTAATATAGCATAATTTATATAGCATAATGTTTCTTTAAACCAAGGAAATCATACAAAAGAGTAATACAAGCTAACCAACTTCAAAGTTTGTTTTACGCAACATTAAACTGTTTT
>OZ024745.1:123682249-123732249 GCA_964016885.1 Eledone cirrhosa
TCACCACTGACCTTGGTAGGAAAAACCTACAAAGGATTTTGCTTCAAGCAAAGCTTGTTTGACGATTAATCAACACTAAAACATTTCTGTAATATATTTGGTCTCTACCTTGCAATTTCTGAAATCTCTCACTTAGAAGAAAATAAAACACATATAATCTGTTCCTTCCACTTCTAACAGCTTTTAGAATGAGTTTAATTAAAGCTTATGTCTTTTAAAACTTTGACCGTTTACCAAAACTAAATCGCTCCTGGCTTGAAAAAGTGAAACAGATCTTATATTTACTCATGAACAGATTTTAAGACTGACATTTTGAAACACTGTATGTAAATATGCTGCCCCATCACTCCAGGAGTGACAGGTTCATACATATGCACATATATATATACATATATATATATGGAGGCACATGGCACATTGCTCCAGTTTACTTAGATGTAGAAATGAGAGGCACCACGGTAAAAAAGCACCCAGCACTCACTGTAAATTAGGTTGGTGTTAGGAAGGGCATCCATCTGTAGAAATCAAGCCAGAATCAGTTCCCGTCCCAAGCTTGCAAGCAGGGAAAAGCAGACGTAAAAGGATGATGATGATGATATAAATATATATATACGTTTTGCCAGATTAGTATATCTATCATGTTGATCTTATGCTTGTACATGCACCTGTTTGTTATTAGCTGATGCATATTTTGAATTTTAGACAAACAAAACCTGAATATATTTTTCTATGTATGTATATATATTTGCATGTACATATGTGTATATGTGTTTATTTGGAAACTGTATATAGTTTTTTTTTTGTATGTGATTGATGGAGTATATTTTCAAACTGCAGTAGCAAAGAGGTGCATATCACTGAGAAGTGACTATTCATACAAGTACATTTCTTTAATGTAAATATTCAGAAGAGAAGTGCCTATATATATAAGTGCATTTCTTTAATGTTCATATTGCTGTTAGCAGCTATGTTAAAAAAGAAAGAATATATATATTGTTAAAGTAACAATCCTGTTGATTGCAACTGCAGGAGTTGTGACATCAGTTTGAATAATACCTTGTTAAGTTTTGCAATCCCTCTTGGTCACATCTAATATTCTATTTGTATTTAAAAATTTATTTTTCTATTTTAATGCTTTAGGAATTTGGTTTTCTTTACCTCAGCTTTTAACTTCTACTAACATTCTTTAAAAAAGTTTTGTTTCATGCTGTTTTATGCAGTTCCACAATTATAATTGCATTATATTTATTTTATTTTCAAAAAACTTTTTACACTTTTCTTCTTTCTTAAACTAAACCTTTTTCATCTTCTTTCATCTCTGAATTATTTTCATATCTTATTTATTTAAATTTCTTGGAAATAGAAAAAAAATAAGAAAAAAAAACATTTTCTGTGAGTTACTGAATCAAATCTCGGCTTCTCTTGTTTGCATACCCACTCACGTCTATACCAATAAACTTTGTGTAGAATAATATACGATATAGTTTCAAATCTAAGTAATATATATATATATAAAAGAAAATGTTCGCTCTACATGGCTGAATACAATAAATGTAATCTGGGTTTTTTGAATATTAATAATAACATTCCATTCGTTTGCAAATAAGCCAGTTTGGTAATATGCAAATCAGGGTGATCAGTCACTGTGTATTTTTGAAAATAGCATATATTTTCACTAGCTCTGACAGTTTGGCAGGTGAACAGTGAGCTGTACTGATGAAGGGTGATACCCAGAAACATTAGTGTCTGCAGTTCTGTTCACATGTGAACACAAGAGCAAGAATGAAGGGTTCATTCTACTGACATGGCTATAAAATTGAGGCTTGTTTGCAAAATTGCAAATGAATCGAATGTTATTAATATTCGAAAAACTCAGATTACATTTATTATATATATATAATGTACGGGATAACAAATTATCGTTATAGGTAATCCAGTTAGACGTTATGAGTACTCCGTATTGTGGATAGTTTTAACGTACAGCGTTGTTTGACTCAATAAGTGGTTAGGTGGCGAGTTCTCGGGAATTCCTATGCAGGTTAATCTTGGAGTAATAATAATGAAAGAGTGAAGAATAACATGGTCAACAGTACAAAAGGAGTTTTATTTACAGTATTAACAATTGTTTCATTGATTAGGGTGTCTAAAAATTGCTAATCACTTGAAGTTGTGTCACTCAATTTAAAATACATGTATGCCTAATCAAATCATTGGAATAATTGATTAAAATTATACACGCCATTTGTAATATACTAGGAAAATTCAAATCACAACATCAGTAATAAAGAAAGAAAAAGGAAAAGAGAGAGAGAAAAAGAAAAAAGAAAAAAATAATAAATAAATAATAATAAATAAATTAGAATGAAGATGATAAAAATAAGTAAAAAAAGTGAACATAATATGATTATTGAAAATAGTTGTGGTGGTTAAAGTTATATTGGTGTGTAAATATAAAGATGTGATGGTATAAATATGAAAATATTAACTATATACACATATGTATTAGTTTAAATTACAGAGGGCTATATTATGAAGAAATAATACAGTGATAAATAAAGGATAAATTAATAAATTGGAAGTAAGTGAGAGGTGAAGAGAACATGATAGGATATAATGGAAGAGGTGACATACTTTTAGGGAAAGAGAGTGAAATCATTTTAGGGAAAGAGAGTGAAATAATTTTAGGGAAAGCGCGTGAAATAAAGAAAGGTTAGGAGGTTATGGTGTTGATTCAGTGATTAGTTGATCTATTGACAGTTAATAATAATGGGTTATTATAATAGACTCTAAGTGGTTTAGTTTGAATTATGGGATTGCTGGATCGAATCATGTTGGTTTGACATTTACGAATTTAGTAGCTGCTTTATGCCTACAGAAAATTGACCGTTCTATTTTGCTGTTAAGCAGCATTTTGTCATACTTTAAAATATGGAGCAATATAGAACGGTCAATTTTCTGTAGGCATAAAGCTGCTACTAATTTCACAAATTTCAAACCAACATGATTTGATCCAACAATCCCATAATTATTATATTATTATAAAGAGGGCCCCTGAGACCAGTAAGACAACCTCTCTAGTGCTCGTGGCACGAATAAAAGCACTCAGTCCATGCTGTAAAGTGGTGCTGGTGTTAGGAAGGGCATCCAACCAGTATATATACTACTGTTAAACACAATGAACGCAACAAATGAAATTTGTAACAACTGCGTAAACAGCAATAACACTAACCATGTTAGGTCTGTGCACGGTAGTGAGGCCATGTGTGAGAACCCCACGACTGTCATCAAGCAATCGCACAACAGGAAAAAGAACGAGACATCGCATCTCAAAGTTGCCACACTTAATGTTGGCACTCTAGCAGGTAGATCTGTGAGATTGCAGAGATGTTGGAGAGAAGGCAGGTGGATGTGTGCTGTGTGGAAGAGGTGAGATGGAGAGGTGCCTCTGCAAGACTAATCACAGGCAAACATCGTAGTTATAAGCATTTCTGGGTGGGTAATGATGATGGATTAGGTGGGGTGGGCATATTACTGGCTGAGAGATGGATCGATAAGACAATAGAGGTAGTTAGAGTTAGTAATAAAATAATTAAGCTTAGATTAGTTGCAGGCAATCATCTCTGCCTATGCTCCCGAGGCAGGCATAGGTAAAGAAGAGAAAGACTGCTTTTACGAGAAACTTTTACAAACAGCCTCAATGACAGAGGACAGAGACATGATTATGCTAGTAGGGGACATCAAGGGACATGTTGGACGGCTCCAGGATGGATACACTGGGGTACATGGTGGGCTCAAGAAATGAAGAAGGAGTGAGGCTTCTTGAATTTTGTGATGCAAATACACTAACCATTTGCAACACTAACTTCCAGAGGCCTACCAACCATCTAATAACCTACAAATCGGGCGAGCACAGAAGCCAGATTGACTTCCTGCTAGTTAGACAGCGAGACAGACAGATGGTGTCAAATACTAAGGCATACCCCGAGGAAGAATGTGCCCCACAGCATAGGTTAGTCATTAGTGATATCTCAGTAAGCATGAGAAAGAATGAGACATACAGGAAGGTGTGGAAAAGAAAGGTCTGGAAGCTAAAAGACCTTTCATTAAAATATAAATTTGACATAGATGATAACTGGTATTTCTTGTGTGACAACTTACTGCAGGCTACTGAAGAAACTTGTGGTTGGGGCAGAGCTTCAACCAGACAGAGAGTGACCTGGTGGTGGAGCAGCACGGTTGCTAGGGCCATTAGAGACAAAAGACTGGAATGGAAGGCTTGGAAAAATGGTGGGATTAGGGAAGGATACACAGTCACTAAGAGAGAAGCTAGACGTCAGGTGTACTTAGCACGCAGGGAGGCTGAGAGCCGGAGGTTTGCCAATGTTCTGCGATGGGAAGATCAGAGACGTGCGGTATTCCGCATTGCAAAGCAGTGTGTCAGTGTAACTCAGGATGTTGTTGGAGATAAGTGTGTCCGAAATGATGCCGGTGTACTTAGTGTCACGAATGATGAAAAAGAGCAGACCTGGAAATGTCACTATGAGAGACTGATGAATGTGGAGAACGAACGGGAGAGAGATAAATTACCCCCAGTAGACCTGACAGAGGGACCAACTATTGAGATTGACGAATATAGGGGAGATGTATATATATATATATATATATGTTTATATATAGTAATAATAATAAAATTGAAGAAAGCAGCGATTCTTTGCTTAAACTTTATTCTGTTATTTTAATAAATATGTTTATATATATATATATATATATATATATATATATATATATATATATATATATATATATATATATGTGTGTTTATATATATATATATATGTGTGTTTATATATATATATATGTGTGTGTGTTTATATATATATATATATATGTGTGTTTATATATATATATATGTGTGTGTTTATATATATATATATATATATATATATATATATGTGTCTGTGTTTATATATATATATATATATATGTGTGTGTGTTTATATATATATATATATATATGTGTGTGTGTTTATATATATATATATATATATATGTGTCTGTGTTTATATATATATATATATATATGTGTGTTTATATATATATACTAACGGCAGTAACCAGCATTGTCTGGGTAGGTAAAATAATATCTGCTTGGATGAAAAGGGTGTTGATCTTAGCGACTGCGAGCTTCTTGAAAATCGGTCGTAAGGTGTAGCAAAAGGCAAAATGTTGAGTAAAATCAGGACAACCCGTCTAACCCATGCTAGCGTGGAAGAACAGACGTAAAACGGTGATGATGATGATGATGATGATGATGATGATATATATGTGTGTGTTGTTTTATATATATATATATATATATATATATACACACACATATGTGTGTTGTTATTCATTTCCTTCATTTCATTTTACGTCCACTTTTTCCCTGCTTGCAAGGGTGGGATGGGAACTGATTCTGGCTTGATTTCTACAGCTGGATGCCCTTCCTAACACCAACCTCATTTACAGTGAGTGCTGGGTGCTCTTTTGCCATCACACTTCCACGACCACTTTGCAGTGGATTGATATGGACCCCAGTCCCTATCATCTCATTTCTACAGCTGAGTAAACTGGAGCAATGTGAAATAAAATGTCTTGCTCAAGGAAACAACACATCACCCGGTCTGAGAATTGAACTCACAACCTTTCGATTGCAAGGCTAGCTCTAACCACTAAGCCATGTGCCTCCATGATATATATATATATATATATATATATATATGAAAGAGGTCATGTCCCCAATGGCTGAGCCCCTGCTATTTCAACAGCTAGATTCAACTATCTTGAAATGGCCAGAGCTCAGCCATCAGGGTCCCAAATGTTTTCATATTACCCACTCTACTACCCCAAGTATTGAATGCTCTGGTGAGTAATGGTCTAACTGGTTTTTACTGCATCCATTCTGATTTATATATACATACATATTTATACATACATACATACATATCAGAAAGGGTGTGGTAAAGTACCAGGTGGACCATAACCAACCAGAGTACTCGATACTTGGGGTAGTAGAGTGGGTAATATAAAAATATTCAGGACCCCGACAACTGAGCTCCGGCCGTTTCGACAGCTAGATCCGGTATATGTGTGTGTGTGTGTGTGTGTGTGTGTGTGTGTGTGTGTGTGTGTGTGTGTGTGTGTGTGTTAGTTAGGTTTGTAAAAACAGTTACAGGTGGTGCTGTAATATACAAATACAGTTTGTACATATGCTGCAACACTGACTTTGACTCTCTCTCTCTCTCTCTCTCTCTCTCTCTCTCTCTCATCATCATCATCGTTTAACGTCCATCTTCCACGCTAACATGGGTTAGACTGTTTCGTTCAACTTGGTGTGGGAGTAGTCGGGAGACCATGTCTTGCTCGTATATATATGTATTCATTTTATTAAGACTAAATAGTGAGTCTTTTTACTCTGTTTATCACTGGTGAAACTCCAGACAAACAAGACTCACTGTTTAGCCTTGATAAAATGACTATTAAAACTCTACTTCGGTATTGAGTACTCTTTCCTCTCAACTGTCAACCACATGTTGGTGTTGATAAACTGACATCTCATATTATCATTAATGCTAGCAGATTTTATATGAAAAGATTTTAATTGAAAAATGAATATTTCTGTATTGGTCATCTGAGGTTGTTTCATATTAAAATGGTAAAAAAAAAAATGCCCTGGTATGTATGTTCATGTTCCAGCACTAGGATTGAACTGCTAAACTTGTTGATACATGCAGTAAACGAGCTCAAAAGCCAATTAATTCAGTCTACAATCAGTATCTTGCTTAATTTAAAACCTTGAATTTATCAAAGAAGATAAACTCCCAAATTAAATTCGCTGTTCATATTCTCTTTCATTATTTATAAGGTGCCAAGTAACTTTGTTTAAATCCCAGACTTTCCTCATCATCTTAATTTGTTTTAAAACATTTTGATTGATATCTTCATTGAAATAAGACATTTTGTCATGATTGAACAAGACACTAACTAAGGTATCAGGAAGAAAACTAACAAAGATGAAAGTTGACAGCTTGGAAATTAAGCCATTAATATATAACTTTAGGTTTTGACTGATATTATATCAAATAATTAGCACCCTCAGAGAAGTCAGGCTTATGTTTCCTAATATAATGTCTAATTTAGTTTCTTTTAACAAAATTTATATTACTGTGGATACTTTTATAGGTCTTCACATCTTTCACAACCTCTTATCTTAAAAATTATTTGATTAACTAGTGTACCTGTATCGGCAAAAACAATAGCATTTTTATTAATTATAGATGATGGCTTATTTTGCCAAAAGAACAATAACAAAAGCAGGTGCAACTATTGATAAATTACTTACATAAAGTGTTCAAACTTTATATCTAATAGTAAAATATCTTTCTTTGATCTCAGCCAAAGGACCAAGATCAATAATGTGTAAATGTGATAGTGCATGCCATCTGTTGAAAATATCTCTCAATGATATATAACAACATAAACACTGGTTCCATGAAAAATGTCAGCTTTTTTAATCACATTTTTTACTGACCCACTAAATGATTTAATGATAGCTATAGGAATTTAGTTTCAAATGAAAGTAGTATATTTACGAAAATATTCTGATAGTTTTGCCTCTATGATAAAATGTCCCTAGTACACTGTAACAGATGCAGTTACTTGATAAAATGTGCCTAGTACACTCTGTAAATGTATTGTGTTGGTAACACCCATCATCATCATCATCATGCGTCTGCTTTTCCCTGCTTGCAAGGGTGGGACGGGTCCTATTAAGCACGGCATCTCTCTGTTCGCCACGGTCCTTTGTCATCTCCTCCATGAGCTTCAGCAATCTGATGTCTGCTCTCACCACCTCCGCCCATGTTTTTTGTGGTCTTCCTCGGCTGCGTCTTCCTTCTACTGGCATTTCTTGGCACTTCTTTACCCAGAGGTCATCCTCCATGCACATCACATACCCATACCAATGCAGTACATTCTAAAAGTGTTTGGCATTAGGAAGCACATCCAGCTATAGTATCCACCCTAAAAATGGCACATATGAGTAAGATGTGGCTGCACAACTCATCTAGTTTGTGATTACGATAACCCGATCAAACCATGCTAGCATGGAAAACAAACATAAAATGACGATGTTAGTTGGAAATTAGGTTGTTTATTTATTTGACTAATATGCTAAAAGAATTCAAAAGTAATGTGGTATTTTGTTTCTGTTTCTACACTGCAATGTACACTACTGTTAGTATAAACTCTCCTATAAGAACACATACATTTCAAAATGTTACTTGCATTTTAATAAAGGAAATAACAATTGTATTCCAGCTGCAACTATCCAGTTATTATATCATTTAATATTTTTGCATTATATATAATTTAATATAACATTAAAATCATTTATTTCATTTACAAATGCTATAAAAACATTTCGTTTCTTTTTATATTTTATATAAAAATATTTCCTATTATATTGGTTTATTGATATGCCTTTGAATTATTTTATAGTATTTTTGTATATAAATATACATGTTCTTGTAACTCTGTATATATACAGACTAACTTATACAGCAAGGTACTTCAGCATTTGACCATCAAAGATTTGGCTTTACATTTTACTTCCTTGGTTGTATCAATAAAATAGAATATAGCTGAAGAGAAATATTTACATGTAATTATTATTACTATTGGATTGGCAGAGCATCAGACACCATGCTTTGGCTCTTTATGTTCTGAGTTCAAATCCCGCTGAGGTTAACTTTCTCTTCTGTCCTTACGGGGGTCAAGAACATAAAGTACCAGTAATGTACTGGGATAATTGTTGGCCTTGTGCCAAAAGTAGAAACAATTATTGTTACAGCGTCGGATACCATGTTTTGTGATATAGAGTTACGTCCGTTTGGGTTCTAAGTTCAAATCCCACCTAGTCATTAAAATAAAGTACCATTACTGCTCTTGGGTCGATGTAATCGACTTTCCCTTCTCTCCAAATTGTTGGACTTCTGCCTACTTCAAAAATGATCGGTGGATTCACAGTGTCGGTCGAGCATCAGACACCATGCTTTGCAGCATAGAGTTATGGCTCTTTATGTTCTGAGTTCAAATCCCGCTGAGGTTAACTTTGCCTTTCATCCTTACAGGGTCGATAAAATAAAGCAGCAGTAATGCATTGGACATATTTTGGTCACTGGACATATTTTGTTCATTTGTTGAATAGGATGACTTAAAGCTTCTTTATATTGAATGCTCAGAGTGTAGAGAATGCGTAGTAGCGAAATAAATATAATAAAGCAAAATGTGATTTTTAAAAAAAAGATCATTATAACAAATTGGCTTACCTGAGGTATTTTTCTTGACTCATTTTATTTTTCTTTATTTACTAAGCTAATGTTGGGCTGTAGCTTTGATTGCAAGTGTTCATAAGTTGCTGTTTTTGTTTTTGCTATAGATAGTGCAAGGCAATCAGGCACAGCACTAGAGCTGTAGGAAGATTTGAATTAATTACCGTATTCCTTTCAATCATAGAATTTTGCTGTTTGTATCCAGTTTGGAATACATACACTGTATCCCTGCCTCTCATAAGAGGTAATTAAAACTGCTGGCACCAGATGAGCCTAGGCTATCAGTTCATGAATATTGCTTTACCCCTTTAGCATTTACATTACTCTATATTTGCTATTGTATTTTCACAGTAAAGGCTTTATGTTACATAATTATCTCACATAATATCGAATCTATGAGACTTTGATGTTATTTATTTTGAAAACAACACCTTAACGTATGAGCGGCCAGTTACAGCCAGTTTGAACAGAAAGAGGTGAGAGAATTCTGGCCGGATATGGCCGGTTTAAATGCTAAAGTGTTACACATCTGAGACCTGCAATGGCAAGGAAAATAGCCTTAAAACTCTTGCTATTGCTTTTATTTATAGGATTGTAGCAATAGTAGAGCAGCACTTTTGAATTTTTTTTAGTCAATTATATTGATCCCAAGTACTTAGCCATTTGATATTTAGCAATCAATAAAACTAAATATCAGATTATGTTCACCCATTGAGTTGCACCTTCTTTTTAGAAAGTTGCCACTCTAACGGGAGTAAATGTCACTAGGAATTCAGACCACTATACACAATAAGAGTTCAAAATCTTATCGTCAATGTCAGGTTGTCTCTTAACTTGCAAAACACCACGATTTTCAATTTAAATTGGAAAAATTACTTTATAAAAATACATTTATTTATTTATCATCATCATCATCATCATCATTATTACTATTATTATTATTATTATTATTTTTTTATTTTTTGTAGTAGTGCAAATTGTCCATCAGTTAATAGAAAACTTTAATATTAACATACAAACAGCGTATTTGATGGATGTACTGTTGGAAATTAGTGATGCCTTGAGTGTAAAGATATAACCATCATTTTGCAATGGATGTTTAAATTAGGAAATTTTATTGATTTCTCTTTTAATAAAGCCAGCCAATACAAAATGTTTGTATTAGTTTTGTTTTTGTAGAATTTTTAGTAGAGTATTTTGTAATTCTCTGTTTTATATGAACATTATTCTATATATTTAGCAAAATGTTTTCTGCTTTCAAATGCATGCACAGGAAATTATAAATTTAGTAGCATGATCAGAACCCAATGACAAATCATTTTATAATCCATAATTTCAAATAGTTCTTGTTAGAAGCCTTTCATGAATTTATTGCGATGTTTAATGTTCACAGTTTCATTGATTAATACTGTATATAATTCATTCTGATAGGACAACAGATGTAAAACCTTGATTTCTCTAAATAGGCTTGTTTCAAGCTGTGTTCAAGAGAAGCATTTTCCCCCACCCCTACAATTTTTTTAGTGATGAAGGAATTATTAATTTAAAATTAGACTTTGCGTGTTCAAATATATGCTTTTGATGCCAAGTATCAAAGGCTAGAATATTTTAATTTACTTGGATTTTATTTAATAGAAACAGCCTAAGCATTTTACAGTTTGTATTACTATGATATAAAAATATCTTAAATTTCTACCAGATTATACATCTGAAAGATTTGTATTTCTTCATATTCATAACTTACACTGAAAAGTTACAAAATCCAAACCTTGTATCACAATATTTCTATTATGAGACAGCACAACCCCACTACCTTATTTCTTTTCACATCTTTCTCTTTTTGGGTTAATCTTGTGTGTGTGTTTTTTTTGATAAGATTAAAAAAACACACATAGATATTTCAAAGTGTCATTTGAAACTTTTATGCCTGTGATCCTGGCTCAAAATTTTCCAGCCATTAAATTGACTATATGAATTTTTATTACCAGATAATCCACTTGAGTTTTATTTATAGACTTGATATGAAGCAACATTTGTTATTTATTTTTTAATCAAGGGATTAGTTTAGTTATAAATTATGGTGATTGTTTTGTGTGTGCTTCTTTTCCTCACCCTAACTTGTGTTAATCTTCAAAATGAAAATGTGTGTAAAAAGGTTTGTAATGTTCACTATTATTTTTTTTAGAATTCATGTGATTTATGAAATAAAATTCTATAATTATATTATGCAAATTTGGTTTTTGGTGATTCTCAAGGAATACAGTGTTCCCATATATTATAGAGTATGTTCTGTTTATATCATCATCATCATCATCACTATGTCCATTTTTCCATGATTAGACACAATCTCTCCAGCCCAATATCTTTTCACTTGGTTCTTAGCTTTATCATCTCCTATATGAGGTTTAGATTAGCTTTCACCAACTCTGCCTACATCTTTCTGGTCAGCATCTTCTGCAGCTTCCTTCCTCTGCAGACATATATATAGGAAAAGAGAATTTTTTTCTTTGTAGCATGAGATATGTGGTCTAATATGACTTGTTCCATTTAAGCCTTCTGGAATATGAAGTTCTGTAATCTCGTCCCCCTTAATAATAAATTGCTTCACACCTCCAGCATCTAAAAAAATAGAGCAAGTGAAAAATCCTATTACAACTTTATGAGAGATGATTTAGAAATACTGTTAACAATTTTCTTGTCAACAATTTGGAAATCCTCATCTCTGATGACTGGAAATTGTATTAACTTTGGCAGTTGGAAGATGTATTATGCAAGCGATTTTTATTTAACATATATTTATGATATAACGACAAAAAAAAATCTATATATAAAAAGGAGAGAATTGAGTAGGGAGAACTCTAACACTAGGATTGACTCGGCTGTTAAGATGTTGAAAGTATTGCTATGCAGAATAGCCAATGATACTTGCTGAATCAGCCATTTCTCCTTGTAGAGTTCCTTCCTCAGGTATGTTGCTCTTATCCTATTTGGTGAAGAAAATAGGCATTTCAGGGACGAAGGAAGCCAGAGGTCTAATTGGTAACCAGCACAGAAAAGAATTGGTCTATCTGTGCTCGATATTTGATATTGACTATTGTATATAGGTCATTTGGCTTTTAATATCTCTCTTCTGTTACTTTTGATCTGCTGTGAAACTGATCTTGTTTTATTTATTATTTTGCTTCTGTCTACTTAAATATTTAAGCTGCTCACCACTAGATCAGATAAAAAAGCAAATGCCGGAAACACTGTTAACCTAGGTTTAAAAATCGACAATTGTTCTCGCTTTTCATGTCATAGAAACTACAATTTAGACCTCAAGTACCATTTTATTTGTCATTTTTTTGTGTTTAAGCATCACCATCTTTCTTTGTCTCAAGCAATTGATGGCCTAATTGAAAGCTTTCCAATAACTCTTTAATTCTACTCTGCTGTTTTCTGTATGTACAGTGTTAGTATAGACATTTTTAACCAACTCCAAGCAGCTATTTAATCTGTAATCTTTGTTATTTGCCTTCAACTTGTCTGTTCTGAACAATATTTGATTTTCATATTTACATTTTCAGGGCATATTTACTCCCATGTCTACAGTATATATATTTAGCAACATACTAGCTTTAAGAATTGAGGAACTCAGTTCAATTCAGCTTAGTTCCTTTAATCATCATTTTTTATTTCAATCATCATCATCGTCATCAATATGGCAAGAGTTAGAGGCATTGTTCTAGACCAAATAGTGGCTGTTGTCTTCCCACATGGGCTGGAGTCCATGTCTCATATATGTTCCAATTTTGGCATAGTTTCTGTAGCTGTATGCACTACTTATCACTAATATTTTACTGAGTGTAATGGGTGCAGTTTTATATAACTCTAGCACTAATTACTGAAAGTTAGTTTAACTGAAAATATTTTTAATGAATTTCATTGTATTTCAAATAATTATAATTTTATGAAAAAATTTTGAAGGATTTACTCAAATTATTATTTTTTTTTTTTACTAATACATACTTATGGTTCTTATATAAAATTATATGTGGGATAATTATAATCTAGATAGAAACCGTCTAAACCCATGCTAGCATGGAAGATAGATGATAAAAATTTATGATGATGATAGAAACTCTTTAGATTTTGGTACTTCTGTTTCATAGAACTAGAGGTGGTTTTGGGCTGGGTTGGTATCAAATGGCTTAGTCTACCCCAGGTTCTGCAAAACATCATCATCATCACCACCGTTTAATATCTATTTTCCAAGCTAGCATGGGCTAGATGGATTGTCCCATTTGGGGCAAGGCAGATCAAATGACCATGTCTTGCTTATACAGAACTCTTTCTGGATTGGTTTCTATGGCTGGATTCCTTTCCTAACACCAACCACAATTGGAGTGTGTGCTGGATGCTGTTTGTCATGACACCTTCACCACAACTTTACAGTGTGTGACTGAAGCTGTATATTTTGTAGTATATACATTTATCCAGAATATTTCATAATGTTATGTAAGTCATGTTTTAAGTACCATCTTAATAATGAGAAAGTTAATTATTTTACTAAATTATTTCAAATTTTTTATTATTTTCAAAATGATTTGAGATTTACAGGCTGTGTCTTTTATTAGAAATATTGTAATGAAAGTGTTAAACGAAGAATGAAGACATAACATATCTTTTCATGTGAAGTAAATATGACGTGGATATATTGGTAGTGCATTCCGAATTATATAAAAATCATTACTTCGAAATTGTTTGGTCATAATATAGAAATTATTTCTTTGAAATCTGTTTACTAGTTTCAGTTGTTTGACTTAGGCCATGATTGATCACCTGCTTCAAGAATTTTTATGCTTTTCATTTGAACTCTATACTTTAGTACTCCTCTTCTCAACTGTAGAGGAGGTCTTAGTTGTAGGTTCTTTTGCGCGTTTTGGTGCATTGAACAGTAAGTATTTGCTAATGGTCATGATCAGTGGCGGCTTTTCTACGTCTGTGTTAACTGATGTTGGCTGTCATCAGGTCTTTTTGGAACATTTGTTGCCAGGTGATCCTGGGGCAACCCCGCTTCCATTTGCTATTTCTTAGCGTTGCTCATTGGGCAAGCACAGAATATGGCCAGCCAGATGGCACTGGTGCTCCATGACCACCCTCTGCAGCATCCATGACTCGGCTCTCGGCAGATTTTCCTCGTTTCACACTTGGTCATGCCAGGGCGCATGAAGGATCCTTTACAGGCACTGCTGGTAGAATGCGTTTAGCCATCTCTCTATCTTTGCCGTGCTCTTCCAGGTTTCACTCATGTAAAGCACTGTCGACAGCACGATGCTCATGTACAGGTGTTACTTGATCCTGTAGAGGATGACAAAACAATGAATTTGACTGAATGTTGAGGGCGATAATTGTCAGAGAAAAATTCAAGCTTTCTAAGCCACTATAATGTATCTCATAGTTGTGAATATTTTCAAAATTAAATTTTAATAAGTGTCATTGTATAGGCATAATATCAGTTTATATGTTGCAGCAGTGAAAAGCCGACAGTGTTTCTTCAAGTGGGTACATAGGACTTATGAATCTTTTGAGCAAACACATCTATTGTTGTACCCACAATAAGAACGGCTGATTTATCAGTATCCAGGTGGTTTATTTTATACATAAACCAACTACCAACCTGCTGTGGCCAAAGAAATGCCTTATTTCATATCACATATGACACATCTGTTTATGTGAAGTACCTTAATATACTCAAATATAAGCTGAGGAATATGCGACCAAAAATTCGATGGTGGTTGGCTTATAATTTGGGGTCAATAATTTGAGTATTTTCCCCAATTTCAAATTCTATGTAAATAAGGTTCTAAAATATCTATCAATCTATCTAGGGTGGGTAAAATTCCCGAGACCCATGGATGAGTTCTCTCCAGTGGTCTCTATCCTTCATTGTCACTATGACCTGCATCTCCCAGAGAACCGTGTCTGTCCTTAGGGCATCAACATATGTCATCCTTGGTTACCTCCTTCCAGTGTGTCCGTGTAGGGGCTCCCACAGGATCACTGAGTGCAGTGTTAATTCTGAATGTCGGTGAGCATGTCCAGCTAACCTCAGTCTCCTCTGTGTCACTTTAGGGAGGCTCCCGTACAGCTCTGAGTTCTTCATCCTCAGTGTATACTGATTAATATTCAGAGCCATCCTCAATATTCTTGCTCCGTGTCCAAGTCTCTGACCCGTATAGCAGGACAGACTCAACTGTAGCGACGAAGAGTGTTTTTTCTACATTTCCTATATGGTAAGAGGTTTTTATTTATGAAGGTGCATGGCTTAATGGTTAGAGCATTGGGCTTGCAATCGAAAGGTTGTGAGTTCAATTCTCGGACCGGGTGATGTGTTGTTTCTTTGAGCAAGACACTTTACTTCACATTGCTCCAGTTTACTCAGCTGTAGAAATGAGATGATAGGACTGGGGTCCCTGTCATTCCACTGCAAAGTGGTCGTGGCGGTGCCTCGGCAAAAAAGCACCCAGCCCACACTGTAAAGTGGACGTGTAGGTGCCACGTAAAAAAAAAGCACCCAGCACTCACTGGAAATGAGGTTGGTGTTAAGAAGGGCATCCAGCTGTAGAAATGAAGCCAGAATCAGTTCCCGTATGAGCAAGACAAGGTCAGCCGACCGGACACTGCCCACAACAGAACAACCCGTCTAACCGATGCTAGCGTGGAAGAATGGACGTAAAACGGTGATGAGGATGATGCCCTGAGAATATTCCAGCAAATTTTATTATTGAATTTTTTACTAAGTAGATATCCCTACACATAAACACATACATGTACCCACATGTTTATATAAAGATGTGTGCCAACTATTTTTCTCTATCTCTTATGTGATTGTACTTTCTTTTTTAATCGTTTTGTTTTATTTTGCTTGCTCTCTCTCCTCTCACTCTGCCCCTCCCCTCTCTATATCTATCTCTATCTCCCTCACTCTCCCTTCTCTTTCTCTGCCTCTCCCCTCTCTCTCTCTGCCTCTCCCCTATCTCTCTCTGCCCCTCCCTCTCTCCCTCTCCCTTCTCTTGCTCTGTCCCTCCCTCTCCCTCCCTCCCTCCCTCCCTCCCTCCCTCCCTCCCTCCCTCTCTTGCTCTGTCCCTCCCTCCCTCCCTCCCCCTCTCTTTCTCTCCCACTCCCTTATCTTGCTCTCCCTCTCTTCTACCTCCTATCTCTTGCTCTCCCTTCTGTTGCTGCCCCCTCTCTCACTCACTTCCCTCCCCTTCTCTGAATCCTTTTACAGTGTTCTCTTTGTTGATCCTTATTCTGAAAGTAAGCAAAAATTTTAGAAACTTGAAACTTTATAAAACAGATGAAATGTTAAAAATGTCTTTACTTAGAGGATTTGTGAAACTTCGTAAATATTGTCTCTACTCATGAGAATGTCTAAATAATGCCATAATGTGTTGATTAGCTGCCTCAGCTGATAAACAAGGTTTTGATTTTTGTCCATTTCTCAGGCATAAAACAGGAGAATGGTTGGTTTATATTCGTGTATAAACTGTATGTCTGTATTTGCATTAATTTTTTCCAATTTTGTTGAACCAAATCAGAAAAAAAACGACCCAGCGAAACGTATGAGCTGATCAAGTGATAGCATGCATATTAAACTGAGAGAGAGTGGACAGGAAAATATTACAGTCACAGTAGTGATTTTGAAAATGAAAATTACTCTGAACCAAGTAATAATGGTGCTTGTGCATATATCTGTGCAGTTAGATGATGATGTAGAAGGCAACTTAAAAAAATGTATCAACAGAAAGCAAGTTCAGATTCTGCAAAATGTTGAGAGACACAGTAATTGAATGTTGCTATGGTCTGAGTTTATGAAATGATACTTTAACTATCAGATTTTATTTTCATTCAAAATATGAAAATTGAATTACTGAAGACTTTTGTTTATCCTTTTTTTTTATTTTTTTAATACAAAACTCAATATAGAAATCAAGTTTTTAAATTCTGAATATTTTTACTTGTAATGCTACAATATTTACTGATAACAGTTTCAAACTTTAAATAGTATGTTAAACAAGAAATGCCCGAAATGCTATCAAATAAACCCTTCCATAACTGTTGGATTATTTGAAACATTATTACTATCATCGTTATTATATTTTTTTTAGCCATAATCTTTCTAACTTTTGGAATGAATAGATTGTGGCAACAAAAAGCAGAGGAGCGAGGATTATAATTTTGCTATCCATTCAAGCAAAATTAAATCTAAGTTACTTAAGGAAAATATGTTTATGAAAAAGAAGGGACTAATAAATTGATATTTTTTTTTTTTTTTAGATTAAGATAAAAGTAAAGAAAAAAAATGAGGAAAAAAATAGACACAATTTTAATGCGAGTAATAGGATGAGAAGAAAATTGATAGCCAGATAAAAATTGACTTAAGAAATGCAATTACTTTTTCGTAACTGAGTCCACTGGAAAGTATTCCCTTGTGCTGTTCTTACTAGTACTGTCAATATATGTGTGTCTATGAGCCAGCAAGGGAATCTTTGTAGCAAGGACAGTAAACCCTTTTAATACCAGATGCAAATTGCAAGTGTAAAAGAATGTGCAGATGTGCATAGCTTCTGCAAAAAAAATGGATCTTTAATTTTACAAATTTTGAAGTATAAAATTTATATTAAATTACTCTAGGTCAAAGTTAAACCCTTTCATTACCATATGTCTAATGAAATACATAAAAAAAAAAAAAATTCTGAATTTGGAGGTATTGAATAATATAACACACATCCTCATTATCAAGCTAGTATTTGGAGTGTAATGTAATGGAGATTCTGAGATGAAATTACAATTAAAGGTTTATATATAAATATAAACATTTTAAAACAGTTTTGTATCATAGAACTAGGGGCAATTACAGATGGTTTGGCATCAAAAGGGTTAAACCATGTTTTGATTTTCTTCTTTGGTCATGAATCTTGATTAATGACCGATCATGAACTCAAGCTGTCAAAATGAGGTTCTTCCGAAGGGTCTTGGTAGTAATGTTACTTGATAGAGTGCATAGTTCAGAGATCAGAGAGTCACTCCAGGTTGAGGCGCTTCTCTGAATTGAGAGATCACAGCTCTGATATTATGGGTATGTAGTTAGAATGTCTCAGGAAAGAATGGCTGGACAGATTTTACAGGCAAAAACAAAAGGCAGGAGACCCAAGGGTAGACCCTGGACAAGATGCTTGGATAACATCCATGAGCTTCGCTGCTCTCGCTTAGGAATCCAGCTGGATCTGTTGGAGATGGGTTGATTCTGACAGGACCCACTACAAGGAGTGTTTGAGGACTCTGCCCCATGACCCTCTCAGGAATAAATGGTCGAAGAAGAAGAAAGTTTTTATAGATGTCGTCAGTGGGCAGTATAGAATTTGAGTGTGAGCAAAGGGGTTGTTTTGACCTGGCAGGAATAGTGTTGAAATCACCCACAAAAAAAAAAAAATCCTCCATGATTTTCTGTTAGAACGTTTTTGTTCCAAACACCAGCTTATTAATAAGAATTGTTAGTTATATTAGTCGTAAATCCCACCAAATTCTGAATTAGTTAAAAAAATATTTGAAAATCATAGACAATGGAGTCACTGAATTACAAAATGATAGGATGTTCATGACTGGAACATCTTTGATATCATATATCTGCCAAATCAGGACCGACCTGACTTAGCAATAATATCAACTATATATCCACCTATGCTGATATCACCATTCTGTTCTGTTTTCTTATTTTCTGACCAGATATGTACAACATCGACGAATGGCTACTAGAATGGATACATGACTATTCATAGCTCAAAATATATATTGCACTAAAATATGGAAAGGCCTGGCAATGTTTAATTATACATTATGGAAATTTCTTGCATTCAATATAATCAGTTCATAAGACAAAATATATGCTGAGTTTCCTCCCTTTAGGGTGAACCTTTCCTTAGTTTTAAACAGTTTCTAATCCTTTCATAATCAAAACAATCCATGTAATCATCCAATCATCCACATGCGTCTAATATTGCCTCAATTCAAATGTCATTTGCCTATGCACATTTTAGACATACATACCGACCTCTGGCGTTATGCACTTTTACGGAAGACCTGCCCTCTATTGTTCTTGGGATGAGGCTTATAACTAGTAGGCAACACCTTCCTCAACCTGCTATCCCATCTCATCCACCTCCCTTAGTGGTAACCATACCTCCCCTACTACCCTGTCCACATCTTTTCCCCCTTGGCCCTGCTAAATCTCCATGAGAATTATGTTGGAGGTAGATATGACTTTGGAGTTATTAACCCTTTAGTGTTCAAACCGGCCAAAACCGGCCAGAATTCTCTATCTTTTTCTGTTGAAACAGGTTGTAACTGGTCACTCAAACTGATGTTAAGGTATTGTTCTCAAAATAAATACTTTCAAAATCTCATAGATTCGATATTATGTGAGATAAAGCATTTACCATGAAAATATAATATTATATATAGAGTAATGTGAATGCTAAAGGGTTAAACAACTGGATCACACAACTGGAACACTCATCATTGAAATTGACAGTGGTCCATTCCATTCTGTCATGTCATTTGTAATTATTTTGGAAATTAAAACACAAACGCAGAATGTCTTTTTTTTTAGAAACATGATTATCAAATGGTTTAAACTAGTGATGAAAGCTATTATATATCTATTTTTATCTTTATATACTCTTGTGTATTTTCACATTTCTTTATTGTACAATAATTAACAGTGTGTTATTGCTAAACAACCCCATCACCACCATCATAGTTTAGTAGAGAACTTTCTTCTTGACTGTTTTTATTCTTGTGGTCATATGTCTTACTATGTGTGTTAATGTTATTGTTGTTGCTATTAATGTTTTCATTATACAGGAAGTTAGCATAGTGTTAAAATAATTATTCTTAAATTCTTCCCCCCACTGTTTATTCCATTAAAGTTTACCATTTTAATAACCATTTCAAATGGAAACTTTTACTTTTTTTAGGAATTTCGCATGAAACTTTCGTGAAGCTAACAAAGTAAGATGTATCCAATGACATAGAAGAGAAATATGTGATGATCCAAACATGTTTTTTTTTTTTCTTCTTTTCACTATTTCCTTGGTTATTTATTTATTTATTTATTTTTTTGCTTTTTGCTCTCCTTCACTCTTCTGCTGAATTCTATTCTGTGTAGAAATTTGAATTGATAAGTTATTGTGCGTGTTCTCTGTAATGACAATTATTTCCTTTAATCTCTATAGGTTATGGATGAAGCCGATCGTCTCCTGGAAGATAACTTTGGCGAGCAACTGGAAACCATCTTCAATGTTCTGCCAGAAAAACGACAGACACTATTGTTTAGCGCTACATTCACTGAGTCATTAGCAGGAGTTATTGAAATCTCTAAGAAAAAGCCATTTGTCTGGCATTCAGAGTCGAGGTAAGAAGACAAAAATTAACTCTCTAGCTGCTAATTTTTGGTTGTTTCTTTTTTACATTTCTCTTTATTTACTTTATTTACAGACCAATTGTTACAAACATTTCTGATTCTCTCTTAATGACATCAAATCAACAACCACACATAATTTTGCTCTGTTATTATACCTTATAATTTTTCACTAATTTAAATATTTGCAGCAGACATTACAAAAGTCTTCCATCTTTGATTGACTTCTGTAACATGCGACCAAAACATTTTTCGTGTTCTTGATAATTTATTCAACAATATACACTTCCAGCCTAAACATGCAGTGTGTGATCTATCTTTGAAAGGGTGAGATGATGATGATGATGATGATGATGATGATGATGATGATAATTATGATAATAGTAGTAATTATAATAATTATATCATTTTTTTTGTTTATTTGTAGCAGTAATAATAATATTAATAGCAATAATAGTAGCAATAGTAATAACAACAACACAATGTTCATCTTACTTTGAATGACATATTGTGCTTGGGGGCAGCATTTTTAAACACATGATTTGCTCTTTTTTATACTTTCAGCGTGACTTTCCAACTTACATAAGTTGAATGAAATATAGTGTTTTGGTTTCCTTTTTGTTTTCTCTTATTATCGAAAATAACAACTACAATGAAATGAGAATTTTGAAATCAAATCTTTACTTGAACAAGATATATTGCAACACTCTTTGATATGCTAACAAAGATAAACATGAAAGACATAAAAATATATAGGTCATATCAATAAAGTATTTTTTTTAATACCTTCTTTTCTTACTGCTATATGTTGAACAGAATATATCTATAGATTATGTCCAACCTTATATGTAACAGACTACTGTAAACACCGTGTTTATATATACAATATCTTCATGACAAATAAAAGAGGGATTTGCCAAACTAGTTTCAATTCTCAGTTGAGACATATTCAGCTACTGAGCAACCTCTTTAACCCTTTAGTGTTTTCATTACTCTATATTTACTATTTTATTTTCATGGTAAAATTATCTCACATAATATTATTTATTTTGAGAACATCACAAAGACCTCTGTGTTGGTGACATGTTCATTCCAGTTAATGTTTAGTATGCCACACAGATAGCAGTGGTGGAATCTCTCCAGGAGATGGGTGTGACAACGATACAAGACCCATATCTCAGAGCCATATAAGAGGGTGGTAAGAACTACAGCCATGTAGATTCTGAGTTTTGTCTTTGTTTTGAGGTTATTGTTTCTCCACACCTTCTTGTTTAATCTCCCGAAGGCACTGTTGTCTTTGGCTAGTCTGTTGTCTTTGGCTAGTCTGTTGTCTTTGGCTAGTCTGTTGTCTTTGGCTAGTCTGTTGTCTTTGGCTAGTCTGTTGTCTTTGGCTAGTCTGTTGAAAAATTCCTTATCAATTCTACTGTCAACAAAAATGTAACTCCCAAGATAGCAGAATTGCTGCACTCAACTTTGCCTGCTTGATGGGAAAGGTCTGGTGGATGGTATATATCTTGTGGAGCAGGTTGGTAGAGGACTTCAGTCTCTACTTTTAAGATTTTCATCCCTATATTTCTATCTGTAATTGAGCTTGAATTTTGTCATACGCAATTTCTCTTCAAGTAATTCTATGTGTATGTTTTTCTCATATGTAATTAAAAATATATATCATCATCATCGTTTTACGTCCATATCTCCACATATATGGCATGGGTTAGACGTATTGTCCTGATGTAGGCAATGTTAGGTTAGGTGATCATGTCTTGCTCATACAGAAGTGATTTTGGCTCCGTTTCTAAGGCTGGATGCCCTTCCTAACGCCAACCTCATTTACAGTGAGTGCTGGGTGCTCTTTGTCATGACTGCTACACAATCACTTTACAGTTGGATGTATGCACTTCAGCTTCGGCCTGTGCCCCTGATAAGTCAGGCCTTCTGTATTACTGCGTAACACCAGAGGTCTTGGTGCTGTGTCATCGCCTTTGAGATGTGCAATTGGGCAAGGTCAGCTTTTATCACCTCATCCCATGTCTTCGTGGGTCTCCGCACTCCAAGGCTTCCATCGACTTTGACTGCTGTGCACCTTTTTATACATATATGAGTGTATAAATGTACATGCATATATGTGTTTATGTGTATTTGATACAACCGTATAGTTACTTCCTACATGTTTTATACATATATATTTATGAAGCAAAAATGAGAATGACATAGGTATAATCTCTAAGGGGAAGAAATAAAAAAAGAAAAACACCATTCTATTTTGTCAAATTCTAGAATCAAAATTATGTTGCCATAACTTATCATTTTATTTAAAAAAAATTTTAATTGGATTAGGCATGAATAAAGAACCATGCCCACACATTGCTCCTGTCTCTCTGAGACTAATGAGATCTATGTGGTTAATATTCCTCTTGAATAGTTTCCAAATGAATGACTACAAGAAAATCTTGTGCAAGGCAGGAATTTTAGAAAGATGACATTCTGGAGAGGATGTATATTCGTGATTTTACTATGATTCCTTATCAAGTTGCTTCATGTTCTGAATTCTAACCATTTCCTGGTTTAGCATTTCACACCTTTGTATATTTTTTGTTTGTCTTGGTTTTGTATTGTTTTTCCTGGACATTTAATGTTATTTCACTATTACAGTTAGTTTAGAGTGTATTAGTTGCCTGTATGTCACTGTTTTAGGTATATCCTGTTATGTATTTAGTCAGTTGTAACAGTTTTCCAATATCATTTCCTGCTTGAGCACAACCGTAAACCTAACGAGTATGGTTTTAATATTTGATACAATGTACGAGTTCTGATTCCTCTATTTGTTTCACTTCATCTATCTCCCTTAGTAAACAACTTTGTGTACGTATGTATGTGTGTGTGTGTGTGCATGTGCGCACGCGCATGTGTGTGTGTGTGTGTGTGTGTGTGTTTGTATAATGCTATTTGGAACATGTCAAATGCATTTGTGATGAAAATTTGAAAGAGAATTTTGAGTGCTGAGGAATTGGTAGAGACATTAGGGAGAATGCCCTGTGGTATCTGTTATAGGTCTATGTGCTCTGAGTTCAAATCCTGCTGGTGTCTTTTGCTTTCCATCCTTTTGGGGGTCAGTGAAATCAAGTACTCGTCTAAGATAGTAGATTTGTTAGAGTTTCTGATAAGATGCATAACACTATTTCTTTTGACAATCTCTATTCAAATCCTTCTGTTGCCTTCTAGGATCACCCCCAGGATTTGGGTGCCTTTAGCAAATTCCACTCTCTTTTAAGCATTTAAGCCCGAGAGAATTCCTTATTGAAATAGATATGCCTGAACCTTTTTAGTGAAATATCGATGAGGATGATGGGCGCAACTGGAAGATATTTGATCATATGTTTGCTTGATCAGAACTAACCTACAGAATAAAGAACAACAATACTAGCACTATTTTTTAACCCTTTCAATACCAAACTGCCCAAAATAGCCCCTATTTCTATAATGGATAGCTGTCTATTGTAAAGTGTTGATATTCATCTAAAACATTTCCATTATTATATTGGCAGTATCGGTAGAGGGTCGGACGCCATGCTTCCCAGCATAGTTACGTCCCTTTACCATCTGAGTTCAAATCCCGCCGAGGTTGACTTTGCCTTTCATCCTTACGGGGTCGATAAAATAAAGTACCAGTAATGCACTGGTAATTGCTGGCCTTGTGCCTAAAGTAGAAACAATTATTATATTGTATAATAAGCTGCGTTAAGGTATGCTCCAAACATCAGCTTTATAATGAAAAAGTTAATTATTTTTACTAAATTCCTCCAAAATTATTTGAAAATCTTAGACTGTCTTCCATTAGAAATATGATAACAAAAGGGTTGATTGCAATATGAATTGTCGCCATTTAGCTTCACCATTGTCAGTTTTTTGTTGACTTTTTCATCCTGGCATAGGTTAACCCTTTAATATTTAAACTGGCTATATTTGGCCAGAATTCTCTCACTCATACATACACACACACACATTAGTGAATGTTAATAGTTCCAAACAGGGATTACATTCCTTAATTCCCTTTAGCATTTAAACCGGCCGTATTTGGCCAGCATTCCCCCACTTCTTTCTGTTCAAACTGGCCATATCTGGCTGCTTATACTTACGCTAAGGTATTGTTCTCAAAATATATAATATCAAAATCTCATAGACTTGATATTATGTGAGGTAAAGCCTTTACCATGAAATATAATAGTAAATATAGAGTAATGTAAATACTAAAGGGTTAAATGGGAGTTTTTGAGGCTGTTTTATAGTCAGATCCGGTTCCTGGGACCAACCCATACAGCACACTGGGATACAGTGTTCCTATTCTAAACCAGATATGTGTTCAGATATTCCCTGTCAGTAATGATACTCCATATCCTATGAGAAATGTTTTAGATATAATAGCTTATAGATAACATTAGATATTTTTTGAGTAGAAGTATATATGAAACCTTTTATATCATTTTTCTTTCCATTTTGCATTATCTTCTTTGCAGATACTACAATATCTTTGTTTTGTTATTTTTTAGTGCCTTGACAAAAGGATCTCTGTTGGCCAGATATGTTGGCAGATGTATGTGTGTATGTATGCATTTGTATGTATGATGTGTGTGTCTGTGTGCTTGTATGTGTAGGAAGTGCTCATGCTATGGAGACAGTGATAGCGGAAGATCAGCGTAGTGTTCAATGCATGTTTAGGTGCAGAGTTAATAGAGTAATTAGGAAATTCCCAACACAGAGACACTCACTCACACATAAACACACTTATATGTGAATGTTAATATTTCCAAACGGCAAAAATATTCCTTAACTCTTTAACATTTAAACCGGCGGCGGCGGCGTATTTATTAAAATAACAGATTAAAGTTTAAGCGAAGAATCGCTGCTTTCACCCATAACAGGATCTTCTGAAACTCCTTATCGAGCCCTCTTCGGATGTTAGTCTTCACATTTATTATTCTTACTATATATATATATATATATATATACACACACACACACACATATATATATACACACACATACATAGACACACACATATATATATATTAGGATTGGTGCTCTGAAATAGCGATGTACATCGCTATTTCTTATAGAATTCCAGTAATAATCAGGAACTGATTATACAGAGCGATTGCCGGTCCAGCAATGTAGCGATGTACATCGCTATTTCAGAGCACCAATCCTAATTTCTAATTTTTGCTGGACCGGCAATCGCTCTGTATAATCAGTTCCTGATTATTACTGGAATTCTATAAGAATCCAGCCTCTATAATTTTCGGAAAAGGCGGGGAGTACGATGCTCTGAGGATCGCCAACAGTGTGAAACAGAATCTGTCAACTTCTCTCCCTTCTTTTACCGAAAAAAGAAGCAAGTGATATAGTCACTATTTAAAAAATGATAGCGCAAGGTCTTCAAAATGTTTTTAATTAAACATACGGCATATTGCCAAATATACTATATATATATATATAAGGGATAACAAAATATCGTTATAGGTAATTCAGTTAGAGGTTGTGAATACTTCATATTATGGATGGTTTTAATGTACGGTATGGTTTGACTCAACAAGGGGCTTACGTAGGTGGCGAAGTTATGATTTCACTTGTATTCCTATGTAAGTTTATCTTGGAGTAATAAAATTGATAAAGTGACGAATAACATGGTCAGCAGTACAAAAAAGGGTTTTATTTACAGTCTGACAATTGTTTCACTGATTAAGTTGTCTAAAAATTGCTGAACACTTGAAGCAGTGCCACTCAATTTCAAATACGTTGTTAGCTTAACCAGATCATCGGAGATAACTGTTATATGTCCGGTAATTTTACAAATTCAAATTACAGCATCATTAATAATATTAATAATAAAGATATAGAGAGAAAAAAGAAAGAGAGATAGAGAAAAGAAAAAGGAGAAAAGAAAACATAGAAATATATAGGGAGAGAAAAGGATAAAGAAGAAATAAAGGTAAAGAAAAATAAAGGGAAAATAATGATATCAACAATAGATGAATAAATGCTAATAAATAAGTGTTAATAAACAAGTTACATCGAGGATGATACAAAACAATACAAAATATGAAAATAAATAAAGAAAAAATGTTTATATGTGCGAAGTAAAGTAAACATAGTAAGATTATTGAGAGTAGTTAAAATATAGAGATACGAAGGTATAAATATGAAAATGTTAAATATATTTATGTGTGTACTGGTTATTTTAATAAATTAATTATATAATTAATTAATTATTTGATTAATTAGTTGTAAGTTATATTAGACGTGAAAATAATATGATGAGATAAAATAAGATAAAATGCCAGAGATGAAATAAATTTAGGGAGAGAAATAGAAAGATAGAAAGTGAAAGATAGAGATATATAAAATATAAGAGGTTATGATGTTGGTTCATGGATAGATGATGACAATTATAATAATAATTATGATAATAGGATATTATAATGGATCTAAGTGGTACAATTTGAGTTATGGAATAGATGGGATGAATTAAGCTGGTCTAAAGTTCTCAAATTTGGTCGCCATTTTATGCCTACAGAAAATAGTTCTTTCAATTTTGCTGTTAAGTAGCATTTTGTTGTATTTCAAAATTTGCAAAAGTTCCATAATACAAAGACCACAGTGGGTCATGCCAATTCTATAGGCTATTGCCGCTGATAACTTCGTCCAGCTGATTTTGTATTCCAGGTTTGCATCTCTGAGTTGCCAGATTTTATTGGCGAGTGTTGTTGTATTCATGAGCTTCCTGTTATTCATAGAGTGTCTGTGGACATACCACCTTTTCTTGAACTCCCCCGCTGCGGAACCTATGTAGTGCCATGCTAAGCTGCCGGAATTTATAGTACATAGGTGCACTATATTTGACTCCAGGCATTGATATCGTAATGGGCATTTATCAGGTAGATGACAGTTACATTTAGATGCCTTCCTATGTGCTGGTTCCTCAATATGGTTTTGTATGTTGTTATGTATGGGCTGAGAATTGGGTTTATTGATGTATTGTGGTGATTTGTTCTGACGTGTGTTTGATTGTGATGCTGTTATGTGCTTGCGTTTTATATTTGGTGTTATGGTACTTGTTTGCGGGCTACTTGTATTATAAATTCTCTTATAGTTAATTTTATGTATGTGCGATTCTATATTGTTGGCAGTGGAGTATGATAGTTTGATAGTTTTTCTATTAAAGATTTTATGATCTGGTTAAGCTAACAACATATTTGAAATTGAGTGGCACTGCTTCAAGTGTTCAGCAATTTTTAGACAACTTAATCAGTGAAACAATTGTTAGACTGTAAATAAAACCCTTTTTTGTACTGTTGACTATGTTATTTTTCACTTTTTCAATTTTATATATATATATACATTAATAAAAGGAAAAGAATGACTTCATTTGTAGTGTTAAATAATTTGATTTAATTTTATAATTTTTCCATGGGTTCGAAAAGTCTTTTCCCGCAGAACATCAATATTTTCCTTTTTTTTCAAATATACCTAACTGTACCAAGGATCTCATAAATTTTCCAATATATATATATGTTAGAATTAACAACGAATATAGTGAAGAGTTTAGTGTAAAAGTTGGTGTTCATCAGGGCTCCGTTCTTAGCCCCCTACTATTTATTATTGCCCTTCAGGCTATAACAGAGGAGTTCAAGACCGGCTGCCCATGGGAACTCCTATATGCAGATGATCTAATGCTCATAGCTGAATCAATGGCTGAACTAGAGAAGAAATTCCAAACATGGAAGCATGGCCTAGAATCAAAAGGCCTTAAAGTTAACTTGTCTAAGACTAAATTTCTAGTTTGTAGGAAGGAAAATAGGGCACCGGTCCCATCTGGGAAATGGCCATGGTCAGTGTGTAGGAAAGGAGTAGGCAGAAACTCCATTTTATATCCCAAATGCAAAGTATGGGTGCATAAAAGATGTAGTGGGATCACAAGTAAGCTAACTAAGAATATAGATTTTATATGTGGCTGGTGCTCTGGTGCAATAAGTAGCAGCAAGTGCCCACAGAATACTAGCTCATTCCATTGCAAAGATGGTTCTATAGAAATAGTGGACACCTTCCGTTACCTGGGTGACAAAATCAGCAGTGCGGGAGGGTGCTCTGAAAGTACAGTAGCTAGAGTCAGAACGGGATGGAAAAAGTTCAGAGAGCTTATACCACTATTGGCCGCTAAAAGGTTCTCTCTAAAATTGAAAGGCAGGCTGTATGATGCCTGCATACGAAGAGCAATGTTACATGGCAGTGAGACCTGGGCATTGTGTGCAGAGGATATACGCAGACTGGAGAGAAATGAAGCTTGCATGCTCCGCTGGATGTGTAATAGTAATATACATGAACGGCAAAGCATAAACGAACTAAGGGAGAAATTAGGAATAAGAGGGATCAGATGCTGTTTACTCGAGAGAAGACTACGTTGGTACGGTCACGTGATGCGCATGAAAGACGACAGCTCTATAAAAAAGTGCAGGACAATAAAAATAGACGGTAGCCACGGTGTAGGCAGACCCAGAAAACCTGGGACGACTTGATAAATTCCGACCTCACCCACTTACACCTCTCCAAGACAATGTCACTGGACCGAGATCTTTGGCGCTACACAGTCATACAGAAGACCTGCCTTGCCTAAGTACAAAGCGAAACCTACAGTCAGTAAGCGCCTCTAACAAAATACACCCCTGTCCCACTACCCCCACCCCATCCTTAAATGTGAAGTTATGTTGGTACCACAACATCCAGTCCGAAACAAATGAGGTCGTGTAGGTGTCACGACAAAAAAACACAGTCCACGCTGTAATGTGGCCATGTAGGTAACACGGTAAAAACCTCCCAGTCTACACTGTAAACGTGGTTGGTGTTGGGAAGGGCACCCAGCCGTAGAAAACCCGCCAGACGTGTAGGTGTCACGACAAAAAAACACACAGTCCACGCTGTAATGTGGCCGTGTAGGTAACACGGTAAAAACCTACTAGTCCACACTGTAAACGTGGTTGGTGTTAGGAAGGGCATCCAGCTGTAGAAAACCCGCCAGACAGTCCTATACGAGCAGGACAACAAATCTGGCCTCAAGTGGGAAAACTCCCGTCCAAACCCATGCAAGCGTGGAAGATGGACGTTAAACGATGATGATGATGATATATATATATATTAAAATGTTGAGATACAATTTCATCCATCCAAAATCTTGATTTCTCTATATGACTTCTGGCAGTGGCAAGACATTTTGTCCAATGCTTATGAAAAATTGATTATATAACAATGTTGGTTTCCTCAGACCATGATTTTTCACTTAACTGCATTACACAACTATTAGTTAAGTGCTGATTATATTATTTCTCCCAATGATGTATTTGGTTAAAAGTTTTTACTTAGTGATATTCAGAGGAACAGAAGTTTTAATCAAATATATTATAGAGAGAAATAATATAATAAGCCTTTTCTAAACATATCTGCTCAAAGCTACATTAAACTCTTCAATGAAACACTTTATTATACTAATGACAATGTCTGATTTCAATGGGTAAATTTTGACATTTATTAACTTGAGTTTCAAAAACCTCTATGAGTATGATAACACTAACAATTTAATTCAGAAATATGTGGAATATCTTTCTTTTTAACAACTTTACATTAAGTTTCACAGTAAGTATTTTAAACTGGGATTATAACACAGCTACAGTTTATGCTGATACTGTGATATAATTGCAGCTTGAAATACTAATACTCATAAACCTGACTAAATGCATATTTATTTATACATAAGTATAGTATATATGGATCTATATATGCTTTTGTAATAATTGTATTTTGAGAACTAACTGAACAACCAGGCTGTCTATTCCTGTTATAAATAAGATTTCAAATGTGTTAATGTACAGACATTATATGTATATCTATCCTCTTATAGAGCCTTTACTAAATTACTTACCTAATCTTTCTTCCACAGAACTACATCAATCTGAAAATCTCTTTTAAATACTAACTGAAACATTAGGTGAACTAATCTCACTCAGTCTTTTTTAATACTTCATGACAATATTTAGATAGGACTATGGCCCTATTAACAAAATGCTGCAGAAACCTTCTATGAGATGCAACCCAACAGTAGATTGGCTAAACCTACATAGGTATGAGGCATAGCTACAACGAAATTGTTATAATACTCTGGTTAATATGTATTGAACACATTCATGGCAGTATTTCTAATTTAATATACTGTCTATGAGGTTTCAATTCATTTAGAAAACAATCGAGGATTTGGAAAGATTTCATGAAATAACCTGATAAATTTTAAAGCTGATCGTTGAAGTAATCTTCAACAGAAACATTTCTCTCATAAAATTGTGATGGCAGTAAATTGAAATGTGAACACTTTAAGATGAGATGTTTTGGATAATATAGAAGAATCAGTCTCAGGTGGGTTGCTATCAATCCACATTTTGAAGTGGACTTCAGATATTGCGACAGAGTTCTGAACTATTTGTAACAAGTATTTACATAGAAAGTTAACATAGTTTCCATTTTAACAAGAGAAAAACCTTCTACATAAATAGAATCATTTTTTATTGTCTAATTATCAAATAATGGCAAGGGATAGACAAATGTAACAATAAATTAATGTAGTTTATAGCCATACATTAATGTAATTATTTACAAGAAGGATCAAAGAATGTTCTATGTGATGATATTACAAGTAAATATGTGGTAGAGAGAAGTGAGGAGTGACATCACACATCTTGCTTTTAAAATAATGTAAATATTAGTAGTTACACTTCTTCGAATTCCTAATAGATTTTTTAAAGCAACTCAGTGTCTATTCTTCAAGCTATCTCAGCAACAGTAGGATATTGAAGTTGTTAATAGATACATGTCCTATTATTACAAAAGCTACTATCAGTCAGAATGTAGATTCATGCAATGAAATGAATACTTAGGAAAAAGAAGAAAAAGTTTATGATAATGCAAATAATAATAATAAAAAAAAAAATTTGACAAGCAGGATAAAATGGAAGCCGATTCCTAATGATGGTGGTGGAGTAAGAAGTATTGTTAAATACTCAGATACAACAAAACAACACCTTGAGTGAGTGTATTTTGTGTATCTGTCAGTGGAGCGGGGTTTGCCTAGCACTGTTAACATAATGGTTTGACGTGGCTAAATTAGCACAAACACTGCATCCATAAAAATATTGTTGTCATTTCCACTTATACTGAATGCAGCTATTTCAATCCCAGTCTAAGAATTAGAGATTTTATTATAATCTTAGAAGGGATACAGATATTTAATCCGTTAGAATGGCTGCCTTAATGGAGTCTATCTATTTAAGATATATCTTTTATCAAGTGATATATAGTGTTTTTAAAAGTAAGGAAATCATATTCTTTAAGAACTTTCCTTCTGCACATAGAGCTTTTTACATAACATTCGAACTGCCTCAGTCTGTGTATTAGTCTGTGTTGGCTTTATCAGATTGCTCTTATTCTTTTTTTTTGTTCTGTTTTGACTTTTCTTTATTTTTTCTTCTTACTCTTGTCTTCTTTTGTCTTTTTTTTTTTTTTTTTTTTTTACATTTTTCCTATTCTTTCATTTGCTAAGCTATCAACTTTTCACCATCATATTTAACATAAGCAATAAGCTAAAGATAATGTATCAGAAAAAATTTGTAACAACAATTTTAAAAAAGAGAAATAAATGTTTTAGTAAGATATAATGTTTACTTGTAATGTGGGGGTTCTCATTGTCAATGGAAGTTAACATTTGTCATCATATGTTAAATATGTAGTTTCTTTTTTCTGTGCTTACAAACACATGCACATATTCTAAAGGACACCTAGAGTGCAATTACAACATGTTAGATTGTTGAAATACAAACACACACACACACACACACACACACACTGTCATCATCATTCCAATTTAAATACCAACCTTTCCATGCTGGTATGGGCTAGATGAGAGATTTTTTGAGGCAATATTATGAACAGAATGCACTTATTCAAAAGGCATCATCATCATCACTGCTTCACCTCCATTTTTGCATGCTAGCATGGGTTACTAGTGTGTAATTACTAAAACTGCCTCAAGTAACCCATGCCAGCATGGAAAGGCAGACGTAAGAAAAATTAAGATGTTGCAGTTGATGACATGTATATCATCATCATTTTTATGTCCAACTTCTCATGGTAGTCTGGGTTAGACATATATGTATAATATATATATATATATATATATATATATATATATATATATATATATATTTATCATTATCATCATTTTATTTTCTTGTGTACATACATGCAAAAGGCTTCCTCACTGGTTCTGTCAATGAAATTCACTCAGAAGTGATTGGTCAGCTTCAGGCTAATGTGGAAGATGTTGGCCCAAATTGCCATAAAAACCACATGGTTTTGAAATGAATGTTTAACCTTTTAGCATTTACATTACTCTATATAAATTATTATGTTTGTGGTATAGGCTTTACCTCACATAATTATCTCACATAATATTGAATCTGAGATTTTGATATTATTTATTTTGAGAACAATACCTTAATATCAGTATGAGTGGCTAGTTATGAATGGTTTGAACAGAAAGAGGTGAGAGAGTTCTGGCCAGATATGGCCGGTTTAAATGCTAAATGGTTAAGCACATAGCTAGGCCTGTTGCTTTATATAGACAAGTGTGCATATTTCTATATATTTATGTGTCTTTAGAAGAATATTGTGGTTTGCTCGAAGTGATGCCAAGTGCCTGTATATCCTGTAAATTGTTAGAACTAATATTGTTTACCACTTTAAAAAAGGGGCCAGTAAATTTGGCCAAAGGGCAATGTTGATTAACCCTTTAGCATTTACATTACTTTATATTTACTATTGAATTTTCACGGTAAACACTTTATTTCACATAATTATCTCCCACAGTATCAAAGCTACGAGATTTTGATTGGTTTTGGCTAGTTTGAACAGAAAGAGGTGAGAGAATTCTGGCTGGATATGGCCGGTTTAAATGCTAAAGGATTAAATCAACATGAGTACTCAAATGATGCTTTATTTTATTGATACTGGAAGGATAAAAGTCAAAGTTGACAGTGGCAGGATTTGAATGCAAAGAGCCAGAACAAATACCACAATGGTATTTTGTCCAACAATTTACCAGTTCTGCCTACTTCGCAATTCCTTAGCTGTAACTTTTATGTAGCATTATGTCCAACTAGCATCATCAGCAGTGGTGGAGGGTGTTCTGAAAGTACAGTAGCCAAAGTCAGAACGGGATGGAAAAAGTTCAGAGAGCTTATACCACTATTGGCCACTAAAGGTTTCTCTCTAAAAATGAAAGGCAGACTGTATGATGCCTACATACAAACAGCAATGTTACATGGCAGTGAGACTTGTCCATGTCTCACTGCCATGTAACATTGAGGATCTGCGCAGACTGGAGACGAACAAAGCATGCATGCTCTGTTGGATGTGTAATAGTAATATACGTGAACGGCAAAGCATAAATGAACTAAGTGAGAAATTAGGAATAAGAGGGATCAGATGCTGTTTACTTGAGAGAAGACTACGTTGGTATGGTCATGTGATGCGCATGAAAGATGACAGTTGTATAAAAAAGTGCAGGGCAATCAAAATTGTTGGAAGTTACGGAGTAGGTAGACCGAGAAAAACCTTGCCTATATACAAAGCGAAACCTACAGTCAGTAGGCACCACTTAACCAAATATACACTCCCATCCCACTACCCCTACTCCACCCCCATCAACACCACCCATTTCTCTGTAAAGTTATGTTGGTACCACAACATCCAGTGCTAAATAAATGAGGTTGTGTAGGTGTCACAACAAAAAAACATACAGTCCAGGCTGTAATGCGGCCATGTAGGTAAGATAGACGTTAAACGATGATGATGATATATACATATATATATGAAAAAAGGAAGTAAGGCTCTATACAAAACAGTGGTTATAGAGAAAAGGTGAAGAGTTCATTTTTCAGTCTCCTTCTCAACAAGGTAGATGAAAAAAACTTACCTCTTAATTTTAAATCTTTAATTTTTAGTTTTTAATTCTTATTAATTCTTTATAATTGTAATACTCAACATTTGATAAGATGAATTTTACTAATACGTCGAAACCGGTTATACTTTAAATGCTTTATATACATTATAAAACTCTTTTTTAAAAGAATTGTCCCTCTCATATTTTCAATAATGTCACTTTGACGAATCAAAGAAAGGTAAATAAAAGTGAAACACCCCAAAATATATTTTCCATACTATTTCCAACCTCTCTCTCTCTCTCTCTCTCTCTCTCTATATATATATATATATATATATATATATATATATAATTAGAAAGTGAACAACACATAATATAACTACTCCATTACCAAAGGTTTCTGGATCGCAGACAATATTAATATATGTCTGGATCGGTCATCAGACAGAGATGATATGGATATAAAATATGAAATGAGATTTAAAATCTGTCAAAAATTGGAAGTGAGGCTGGAAAAATAGCAGGAAATATACACAAGAAAAAATATATAAAAAAATGGGTATAAAAAAACGGGTAAGAAAAATATTATTTTTATATATTTTTTCTTATGTATATTTCCCGTTATTTTTCCAGCCTCACTTTCAATTGTCTGATGACCGATCCAGACGTATATTAATATTGTCTGCGATCCAGAAACCTTTGGTAATGGAGTTGTTATACTTTGTGTTGTTCACTTTCTAATTAAATAGCTCTGTTCTATACATAGAGCACCCTTTTTTCCTTTCCTTTTTCTTCGGAATTACTTAACACACACATATACATATATATATATGTATCTATATATGTTTAAATATATATAAATGTACATTTATATATATATATGAGAGCTTATACCACTATTGGCCGCCAAAGGGTTCTCTCTAAAAATGAAAGGCAGGCTGTATGATGCCTGCATACGAACAGCAATGTTACATGGCAGTGAGACCTGGGCATTGTGTGCAGAGGATATACGCAGACTGGAGAGGAACGAAGCTTGCATGCTCCGCTGGATGTGTAATAGTAATATACGTGAACGGCAAAGCATAAACGAACTAAGGGAGAAATTAGGAATAAGAGGGATCAGATGTTGTTTACTCGAGAGAAGACTACGTTGGTATGGTCACGTGATGCGCATGAAAGACGACAGCTGTATGAAAAAGTGCAGGGCGATAAAAATAGACGGTAGCCACGGAGTAGGCAGACCCAGAAAAACCTGGGACGACTTGATAAATTCCGACCTCACACACTTACACCTCTCCAAGACAATGTCATTGGACTGAGATCTTTGGCGCTACACAGTTATACAGAAGACCCGCCTTGCCTAAGTACAAAGCAAAACCTACAGTCAAAATACACCCCCATCCCACTACCCCCACCCCATCCACACCACCCCCTTAAATGTGAAGTTATGTTGGTCCCACAACATCCAGTCCAAAACAAATGAGGTTGTGTGGGTGTCACGGTAAAAACCTCCCAGTCTACACTGTAAACATGGTTGGTGTTGGGAAGGGCACCCAGCCGTAGAAAACCCGCCAGACGTGTAGGTGTCACGACAAAAAAACACATAGTCCACGCTGTAATGTGGCCATGTAGGTAACACGGTAAAAACCTCCCAGTCAACACTGTAAATGTGGTTGGTGTTAGGAAGGGCATCCAGCTGTAGAAAACCCGCCAGACAGTCCTATACGAGCAGGACAACCAATTTTGCCTCGTGTGGGAAAACTCCCGTCCAAACCCATGCAAGCGTGGAAGATGGACGTTAAACGATGATGATAATAATGATGATGATGATGATATATATATATATATATATATATATATATATATATATATATATAATATATATATATATGTGTGTGTGTATGTATGTATAAATCTGAATATCTGTGTGTATGTATTTATATTCACTATCTACTTGTTATTTCACTGAGCAGCTAATACATAATTTAGAATTTAAAATATCAGTTCTAATCCAGTCTGGTACTATGTATACATATAGGATTAAGATGTCTGATGCAGATCAAAGATAACAGCAATTGAAACAACACTATAAAGTTTGAAATAGTGGAAAATGTTTCATTTCCAAAGTTGAGATTAATAATCTGAAAAATTATAATCTTATTAACAACTTATCTTAAACATTGAGACATTTAATCAAATTTATTTTAATTTAATTATGTACTTAACTGGCTAAAAGGAATGAATTTCTACTATAAATTTAACATTAGTTTGTTTCCTCCATTCTTTCTGGTAACATTTTGCTTTTAGGCTCTAACAACTTCATTTAACTTTTGAATGTATTGTTTAGTCTCCAAGGATTTGATGCAAATTCCAATATTTTGGGATTTACTGATGTGTGTTGTTGTTTTTTTTTTATATTTACTTAGATATGGAAAGGCTTTTTTCATGATCAACAGCCTCTCAGACTGTTCTGAGGAAAAAAGGTACCTTCAAACTGGAGGTGATCTAGGTCAGATCTTTGTAACAAGTTGAACTCTGCTAAACACATGCAAGGTCCAGCTGGTGGTGTTCTTTTAAGTTTACCTTCCATGGGGGCTGCAGTAAATTTGAGCATAGAACGCAAAGAGTTGAATTAAATGCCACAAAGCATCTTGCCTAATGCTCTAACAGTTCCACTAATCCACTGCCTGGAGTGGTCATTTCTTTCATTGATTGAGAAAGGATGAATGGCAAAGTTGATTCTAATGAGATCTGAATTAACAACGGAGAAAGCTGGAATAATTATGCCAAAGTAGGTTGTCCAATGCTTTAGCATCTTTAACCCTTTAGCATTAAACTGGCTGTTTCCAGACAATTCTCTCACCTCTAAAAATTATTCCAGTTGTGCCCATTCTGTCATTTGTAAAGGCATAGCAGATCAAGGCCTGAATTGTCCAATGAAGTGATTCTTGGGGCAGATCTTATTGTCATGTCAACTCAAATGTCTGAATACCTATCTATCTCCCATGTAATTGTGATTGTTTAGCTCCAATTAACCCTTTAGTGTTCAAACCACCTGAAATTATTTCCTCTTCATTTGTTCAAACTGCCTGAAATCGCCCGAAAACATCCACACTAAAAAATCGTTCTAAAAATAAACAAACCATCATTAAAATCTCGTCAATTCGAGACTGCTGCGAGATTAGGCCTTTACCGCGAAAATTAACACTTAATATAGTGAAACAAGTTAAAACAACAAGTGTTTTTTTGACTTATAAAAACTTTTTTTTTGTATCAACATGGCTTATGAAAGTAGCGATACCGACTTTGAAGGTTTTACACACGACGACATTCAGATTAAACAAGAAACAAACAATAATATTAGTGATTTATCTTCAAATGAATCTGATGTTTACATTTCTGAAATTTTGTCCGACGTTGATTGTTGTTTTGAAAGTGAAAACGAAGGAGGTCTCCAGACGCTATTGAAAATATTACAGCAACGTGGTTGAAAAATACCACACCAATATATGTTCCCGATTTTATTCAAAATACTGGTCCACAACACACATTAGCTCCCGATGCTAAAGCACTGGATTATTTCTTTTTGTTTTTACCACAAACTTTCTTCGAAGTTATGGCAGAAGAGATTTCAACAGATTTCAAATCGAGGAAAACCCGATCTGTTTGGCGACCGACAGATGCTGCGGAAATGTAAGCATTTTTTATCGTAAATATTATATTTGGTATAAAACAATTTCCAAGACTGTCGAATTACTGGAACACTGACATAAGGTTTAGTGATTCTTACATATCGAGTATTATGCTGAAAGCAATGTATCTAAAATTAAACCAGTATTTGCACCTGGTTGATACTTCAAATGCCCCTATTAATTAATTTCACCTGCCCATAAAAGTCAAATTTGACCAAAAAAATCAGGTAAAATTATATAATTGTAAATTATTGATATTTAAACATCTACTGACAACATTTCATGCCTGCACATAGAAAATTAAAAAAATTACAAACAAATAAAATTGACAACCCTCTTGAAAATAATTGTTTCTACTTTAGGCACAAGGCCAGCTATTACCCAGTACATTACTGGTACTTTATTTTATTGACCCCGTAAGGATGAAAGGCAAAGTTAACCTTGGCGGGATTTGAACTCCTTAAAGAGACGTAACTATGTTAGAAAGCATGGCGTCTAACCCTCTACCATAATGCGAACAGATAAGCATGATGTTTGCTAAAGGGTTAACCAAGATGGTGTAAATCTATGATCAAAAGTCTGTTGACATTGTACATCTGTCTTCTTTTCATGCATAGTATATCTAGGACCACATTATCCAATTCGCTCCTCCCCCCTCCTCCTCCTTCTCCTCCTCCTCCTCATCATCATCCCCCCTCCTCCTCCTCCTCCTTCTTCTTCTTCTTCTTCTTCTTCTTCTTCTTCTTCTTCTTCTTCTTCTTCTTCCTGAGAGGGTCTTGAGGGCAAAGTCCTCAAATACTCTTTCCAGCAGATCCTGTCAGAAGCAATCATCTCTAGTGGGATCCCCAAGAGAGACCAGCCAAGCTCATGAATGTTATCCAACCATCTCACTCGAGGGTCCACTCCTGGGTCCCTTGCTGGTTGGTTTTGTCAATAAAAATCTGTCCAGCGAGTCTTTCCTGAGACATTCTAACCACATGCCCATAGTATCAAAACTGTGATCTCCCATTTCTAAGACAGCAGTGTGTGGTTTGAGGGAGATTTGTATGTTATTTCCTCTATGTCAGTTGGCCAATAATTTAACTGCTTCTTATGTTTTGCTTGCTGTTCTTCACTACTCATCGTTAGCTATCTACCTGTCACTGCCAACAACCCTTTCTTTATTGTTTTAGCTACTTGTGACACCTATATAACAATTACTACTAATTTAAAGAAAATATATATACTGTGTTATCAAAGGTATATATTGAGTTAGAAACTCAAAATAGTCTCTTACAATAAATTAGCTCTAGGAAAGAGATTTTTTCGAGCCGTATAAGAAAAAAAAGAAAGAAAAAAAACGAACACAGACATATACATATATGTGTTCAAATCGTAAGGGACCATATTCGCTAAGGTGAAGAGAATACTAACTATAGACAATAGGGTTTGCCAGACTCAATTTAAGAATAAATCAAGAAAATAAATACAAACCAGAATTGTGGTAACTACCAATCACCCGGACAGTTTTGATAATACTGTTTTGCAATATTAATTGTGAAGAGGAATACCAAATCCTTGCTCATCAGCGGGTGAATAATTATTAGTATCCTGATCACTTCTAAGTTCATTACGATTACTTCTAAGTATATTACAATTTGAACACGTATATGTATATGTCTGTGTTCGTTTTTTCTTTTTTGTTCAGTTATATATACTATGTTATAGAGTTAATGACTGCTGCGAAAACTGAAATATTTGTCTTCCCGAGGAAGTCTGCGCAGTGCTCTCTACATGTAAATGGAGTTCCACTGAATCAGGTGGAGAGGTTCCGTATCTTAGGGCTGTGTTCACGAGTAATAAAAAGCAGGAGTTTGAAATAAGTGCAAGTATTGCAGGAGCTAGTGCAGTAAAGTGCCAGCTTCAGCATTTGATAATCAGAAGAAGGGAGGTAGGTGTAAAAGTCAAACTCGCTATCTTCAATTTAGTATTTGTGCCAACCCTTACTTATGGTCATTAATCTTGGGTAATGACAGAAAGAATACAATCACGAATACAAGCGGCCAAAATGAGGTTCCTCCAAAAGGTCTTTGTAGTAACATTACTTAATAAAAGGCTTAGATCAGAGATCAGAGAGTCACTCCAGGTAGAGCCGCTACTTCTCCGAATTGAGAGATCACATCACCGATACTACGGCCATGTGGTTAGAATGTCTCAGGAAGGAATCGTTGGACAGATTTTATGGGCAAAACCAACCGGCAAGAGACCCAGGGGTAGACCTTGAGGAAGATGGTTGGGTAACATCTATGAACTTGGCTGGTCTCGCTTGGAGATCCAGCCGGATCAGTTGGAGACAGTTGCTTCTGACAGGACTGGCTGGAAGGAGTGTCTGAGGATTCCTGCCCCCCCCCCCCCCACCCTCTCAAGAATAAGTGTGTGAAGAAGGAGGAGGAGTGTTATATAGACACATATTCAGCAAAGTATTAATGTATCTCTTCAATGGTGCTAGTACTCAAACTTATAAACTATGCAGAAAATCTAAACATTTTATAATTTTATAAAGAGTAAAGCGTAGATGTCTGAAAACAATAATGAGTACTTAGTTACTAAGTAGTTTTGTACAAAGCAGTTCTGGTTATGTTAAATATTTCACGCAGCAGACCGTGGCCGCAACCTTCGCTGTGGATTGAGCATTCTAGATCTACTTTGTCTATGTCTTAACATGAACTGAGGGTTGACTTGAATGGCAAAGCCAAACTGATTATGAATTTGTCAAGTCCTTTGAAGAATTAGCAATGACAAAAGACATAAAAGATAGCAGTTACCATGAACTATGTCAGTATTGAACATACTGTATAATGTGCAGTTTATTCATTTGTTGATATACAAAGATGGTAGGTAGTATTGTCCCTTGAAAGTTTTACTATTACAGTTCAAAGATCTTCCTTTCTTTTCTTTTTATTTAATCTTCTCTGTAGCCATTATATCTCTGTTCAGAGGTTTCTGCTCTTATCCATGCATCATTTCCAAATTATATATGTATTTATTCATTATCTGAAAATACAGAACATAAGAAACATGTTTGAATTTACATTTTTGTTTGTATTATCATTCCAAAATTTATCTTTATATATTTGGACTGCTTCTGTCATTAAAATTAGGTGGTATTTAGCTTATGTCATTTCCATATGTTTGGCTCGCTGTTATTTCCATATGTTTGGCTCGCTGTTATTTTGTTACATATTTCTTTCAAACTATTATTCTATTCTTACTTTATTTTCTTTATTATTTTACTGTTAAGTATGACAACTTATATTCTGCACACTCTCAACTTTATTTTAATGTAGCTACACTAGAGTAAACATACAGTTATATCCCAGCATTAACATAAGACATCTATGCTACAACTGTAATGATTACGACAGGACAAACTGGAGCAGTGGATAGGCTGTATCTGTAGTGTCAGACAATATGCTTTGCAGCATAGAGTTACCGTCCTTTACACTCTGCCAAAGTTAGCTTTGTCTTTCATTCTTACGGGGGTCAATAAAATAAAGTACCGGTAATGTACTGAGGTCAATTTAATCGCCCCCCCCCCCCCCCCCAAAAAAAAATTGTTGGTCTTGTGACTGAAACAAAAACCATTATTAGAGGCTAAACTATCCTCTACAACTAGCATAGAATGATCATATAACCATCTTTCTACAACTATTACCTACCAACAAAATATCTAGACCAAAACCAAATGTGAGAGGCTTTATATCTGTTATTTGATCAGCTACAAATAGTGTTGGATAATGGAAGTCTTGAACATATCATTGAGAAAAAGTTCAGGCCTAGAACATTTTTGAACATAAACCAGTCACTACTGATCTTGGGCTAAGTAACAGCAATACCTAAACCATGTGTTTCCACAGCGGTGGATATCAAATCATAAGGACCAATGGAACTACCCACATGGTTTCTTGAATTTAGGGGCCAAAACCCGACATTTGAAAATCCATAAAATAATACAAAATACATTTTGGTTACACAGGTTTCTGATTCATAATTAGTCTTTATTGTCAGTTTTATTGTCAATTTTATATGTCATTTATTGATTTATTAATTTATTTATGTTTGTACAGGCTAGGGGTCAGTGATGTGGTCAAGAATTCCACGTAAGGGCCATGGTCAAAAGGTTTGGTAGGATTCCTGACCTAAACTAACAATCTACCTGTCTTCTGTCAAGAATCCATCTTTTCTACAGACCATATAAGTATTATTGCATCTGTATTATATATGAGGCTACACTGCAGCATGGTCTTCCATCCATTCTTTAACGAGCAGCACAAGTTAGCTGAGTTTAGCTCAATAAAGTAGACTTTTCCTTTATAAAACTAAGCATTATTCTTATAACTTCTAAACATATTCAAATCTAAAGTTGAATGTATTTCTAGCAATTCTTCATCCAATAAGACATACATATCTAAAGAAATTTTGTGGAGAAAATTTTCATCTTTCATGAAACTAGTGTAGTCAACAATAATAACTACATCTAACCACTACTGCTACTGCAAATAATTAATTCAATTTACCTTCTTTGGCATATTTAATTAGTCCCAGTGACCAGATATATATCGCTTAGTATGGCATTTGAAAGACCTACTGCTATCCATAGCAAGAGACACGCAAGTGAAATAAAAGTAGTTTATTTTATCAGCAAGAATACTTACAACAGCCTTCCCTTGCTATCTCCAGCAATTGCCTGGGCAGGTCATTCAATTTAACCAGAAGTGTATTCATACATAATTATTGATAAATTTTATGTTTTTGTTTCATTCATGTAACTCATTTCTTCTAAGCCTTATAGTTATCTGTCAGCAGATAATGATGTTACTTTATCAAGTTTTCTTACATAGGGGGGTCTTATAAAATAAATATCCAGGAAATATATCTACATGCATATGTGTTTTATATATACATATATATAAACACACACACACACACATATATATATATATACACATCTATATATTTATATACATCCATATATATTATATATATATATATTTACGTGCCCCTATGTATGGTTGTGTTTTTAAATAGACATATAGCCTGTGAATCTTGTCATTTATATATATATGTGTGTGTGTGTGTGTGTAATGAAGAGTATAAAATTTGTTTTGCTGACTGATGGAATTACATAGACTTTGGACAGTTGCAAAGATACCTCTTCACCTACATGCTGCCTCTCTAAAGAATAATTACTGATGCCATAATAATTGAATATGAATATAAAACATGCCCACACCACACTTGTGTCATTGTGTCCAGCATGCGCACGTACACATGTATGTATTCACTAAAATCTATACACACACTCACATACGCACACACTCGTGCCAAGATCTAGTTCCAATATATAAACTGTTAGCTAAGAGATGTAATCATGTACACATGTTTTTGTAAAATCTGACACTCTGGTCTAACAGAAATATTTATGTAAATATTTGTGTATATTATCATTGTTTAATAGCCATTTTCTCTTGTTTTCATGGTTTTCTCTAGCTTTTTGAAGTTGTGTCAACAATTTTTTTCGTTGCCTTTTATAACTAAAATAGGATACATACAGTATTATACATATTTATCAATATCTTTATGTCTGCTTTTTCCAGGCTTGGATCCTGGCATGGATTTGATGAGCCATTCTGGGTGGTATTGTATGGCTGGATTCTCAGCCTGATGCTAACCATTACTTTTATTCCAGTTAAGGTGTTTTATTCCACTGGTCTTTGTATGTAAACTGAATGGGTTGCAGGAAATAATGTATATGATTGACATTAATAGCTGTCAAATGTTCTAATATAAAGACACACGCACAATGTGCTCACATATAGGATGGTCTTCCTTACTGTGTCGGTATTCTAAACTTTTTCACAAGCCATGGGTCAGCCTGTAGATAACACGCATCAGAGGTGTCATGCAGTAGGATCAAACCCAAACCATGTGACATTTGCAACTAAACACACACACACCTATCCATTCAAACATATATGTACCTGTATAAATATGTGTTTATGAATTCGAGTTAACTCATCCTAACGTGTATTCGTTCCAGTGCCATGGGCGAGATAATTCATCCTAAGATGTTTGAACTCGTTTCCAACAGTCTATAACTTCACAGTTATCAACTTGTTTCCAACAGTCCATAACTTCAAAGTTATCAACTTGTTTCCAACAGTTCATAACTTCAAAGTTATCAACTTGTTTCCAACAGTCCATAACTTCAAAGTTATCAACTTGTTTCCAACAGTCCATAACTTCAAAGTTATCAACTTGTTTCCAACAGTCCATAACTTCAAAGTTATCAACTTGTTTCCAACAGTCCATAACTTCAAAGTTATCAACTTATTTCCAACAGTCCATAACTTCAAAGTTATCAACTTATTTCCAACAGTCCATAACTTCAAAGTTATCAACTTATTTCCAACAGTCCATAACTTCAAAGTTATCAACTTGTTTCCAACAGTCCATAACTTCAAAGTTATCAACTTATTTCCAACAGTCCATAACTTCAAAGTTATCAACTTATTTCCATCAGTCCATAACTTCAAAGTTATCAACTTATTTCCAACAGTCCATAACTTCAAAGTTATCAACATGTTTCCAACAGTTCATAACTTCACAGTTATCCACTTGTTTCCAACAGTCCATAACTTCAAAGTTATCAACTTGTTTCCAACAGTCCATAACTTCAAAGTTATCAACTTGTTTCCAACAGTCCATAACTTCAAAGTTATCAACTTGTTTCCAACAGTCCATAACTTCAAAGTTATAAACTTGTTTCCAACAGTCCATAACTTCAAAGTTATCAACTTGTTTCTAACAGTCCATAACTTCAAAGTTATCAACTTGTTTCCAACAGTCCATAACTTCAAAGTTATCAACTTGTTTCCAACAGTCCATAACTTCAACGTTATCAACTTGTTTCCAACAGTCCATAACTTCAACGTTATCAACTTGTTTCCAACAGTCCATAACTTCAAAGTTATCAACTTGTTTCCAACAGTCCATAACTTCAACGTTATCAACTTGTTTCCAACAGTCCATAACTTCACAGTTATCAACTTGTTTCCAACAGTTCATAACTTCAACGTTATCAACTTGTTTCCAACAGTCCATAACTTCAAAGTTATCAACTTGTTTCCAACAGTCCATAACTTCAACGTTATCAACTTGTTTCCAACAGTTCATAACTTCAACGTTATCAACTTGTTTCCAACAGTTCATAAATTCAAAGTTATCAACTTGTTTCCAACAGTCCATAACTTCAAAGTTATCAACTTGTTTCCAACAGTCCATAACTTCAAAGTTATCAACTTGTTTCCAACAGTTCATAACTTCAACGTTATCAACTTGTTTCCAACAGTCCATAACTTCACAGTTATCAACATGTTTCCAACAGTTTATAACTTCAACGTTATCAACTTGTTTCCAACAGTCCATAACTTCAAAGTTATCAGCTTGTTTCCAACAGTCCATAACTTCAAAGTTATCAACTTGTTTCCAACAGTCCATAACTTCACAGTTATCAACTTGTTTCCAACAGTCCATAACTTCAAAGTTATCAACTTGTTTCCAACAGTCCATAACTTCACAGTTATCAACTTGTTTCCAACAGTCCATAACTTCAACGTTATCAACTTGTTTCCAACAGTCCATAACTTCAAAGTTATCAACTTGTTTCCAACAGTCCATAACTTCAAAGTTATCAACTTGTTTCCAACAGTCCATAACTTCAAAGTTATCAACATGTTTTCCACAGTTCATAACTTCAAAGTTATCAACTTGTTTCCAACAGTCCATAACTTCAAAGTTATCAACTTGTTTCCAACAGTCCATAACTTCACAGTTATCAACTTGTTTCCAACAGTCCATAACTTCACAGTTATCAACTTGTTTCCAACAGTCCATAACATCAAAGCTAGATGGGGTTACTAGTTTATTGATGTGCCATTTGTCAATTAAAATTGTCATTTTACTGTCACTGTGTAAAATATATGCTGCAGTCAACAGGTTAAACAAGCTCATGTCTCCTATCTCATTCATTGGATACTTATGAAGCAGATATATGAAATAAAACAAACTTCTTAGTTGACTTCTTCATTTACTCCTTCTTTTCCTCCCCCTCCATCTTTGCAAGGCCTATTGGGAGCAGATTCCTCAGATATGCCTTCCAGATGTTCCTCAGATATGCCTTCCAGACGTTCCTCAGATATGCCCTCCAGACGTTCCTCAGATATGCCTTCCAGACGTTCCTCAGATATGCCTTCCAGACGTTCCTCAGATATGCCTTCCAGACGTTCCTCAGATATGCCTTCCAGACGTTCCTCAGATATGCCTTCCAGACGTTCCTCAGATATGCCTTCCAGACGTTCCTCAGATATGCCTTCCAGATGTTCCTCAGATATGCCTTCCAGATGTTTCTATCAAAAGCATCCCTCTCCAATTAATCCAGCTGGATTCTCAAGTGAGACCAACCAAGCTCATGGATGTTATCCAGCCAGCTTGTTTGTGGTCTTCCATCATGAGTTATAGATGGCATGAGGCTGAATTAAATAAAAGAATTGCTGCAGCTGGTGAAGCAATGTACCAGCGTTAACATTCAGTTATCAGAAAAAGGCAAGTATGTGTAAAATCCAAACTTGCTACCTTCAGTACGATGTCCATGCTTCTCCTTATCTATGGTGATGGTGACTACAAGCAGCTGAAAGGGGGGTTTCTTTGAAGGTTCTTTCGTGTAACGTTACTTGATAGGATGTGTAGTTCATACACCAGGAGGTGACTCCAGGTAGAATTACTACTTCTCCGAATCAAGATATCACAGCTCCAGTGCTACTATCGTGTTATTGCAATGTCGAAGGAAAGAATTGCTGGACAGATTAAAGAAATATTATTTAACAAATATTATATTACTTTAATTTTTAAATACTTTTCAAATCCCGCCGAGGTTAACTTTGCCTTTCATCCTTACAGGATCGATAAAATAAAGTACCAGTAATACACTGGGTAATTGCTGGCCTTGTGCCAAAACGTAGAAACAATTAATTTTTAAATAATACAAACTGTTAGACAGTGAAGAATTTGATCCTGATTAAGAAATTTAGTTCTAACAGTTAACTGTAAGTGTTAATAAAAATAGTAATTTTATAGGTAGTATATACTATTCGATACATATATAAATAAATATATATGTACACAAATTTAAATAATTTTGTAAACCATACAATGCACTAGATAGAAAATTAAAATTGCTAAGATAACAAAAGAATCTTACCGTTGCACATTTAATAATCCCAAATATTTTCAGGTTTAAAAACCCATTATCAAGGGGGTATCCCCATGAGAGACTTAAAGGATTGATAGGAATTAACTAGTTTGGAAAGCAAATTTAACTTAAATCCGATCGATCCTTTAAGTCTCTCATGGGAATACTCCCTTGATAATGGGTTTTTAAACCTGAAAATATTTGGGATTATTAGATTTGCTAACATAAGATTCTTTTGTTATCTTACAATTTTAATTTTCTTTCTAGTGCATTGTATGGTTTTCAAAATAATTAAAATTTTTGTTTCCTATTCAACAATGCTTCAAGCAAACTACAACACTCTGTTAAATATATGTGTTTGTAAAATGGTTGTGGTGGTGGTGATGATGTTGTTGATGATTATGATGATGATGATGATGATGATATATATATGGAAATAGATATTTTGTAGATGTTACGAGAATATATACTTAGTATATTAATTTTATCAAATCACACAGATATAGGAAATATTTATGTCTCTAAGAATATATCTTAATGTAAATCCAGATAATAACTAAAGAAATGTTACGTGTGTGACAAGCAGACAAAAACTGTTATAGTGTTATTATAATATAGATTGTCTCATTACCTGTATGCATGTGTATGTGTAACTCTCTCTCACTCAACTCAAATAAACGTGATGAAAATTTGACACCTCATCCATATTATTAAATTATCATCATCATTTAATGTCCATCTTCCTCGCTAGCATGGGTTGGACGGTTTTGTCCCACTTGAGGCGAGATTGGTCAGCAGACCATGTCTCGCTCGTACAGAACTGTTTCTGGCAGGTTTTCTGCAGCTGGATGCCCTTCCTAACACCAAACACATTTACAGTGTGGACTAGGAGCCTTTTTACTGTGTCTCCTACATGACTACTTTACAGTGTGGGTTGGGAGCCTTTTTACTGTGTCTCCTACACAACTATTTTACAGTGTGGACTGGGAGCTTTTTTACCGTGTCTCCTACATGACCACTTTACAGTGTGGACTTGGTCCTTTTTGTCGTGTCACCTACACGACCACTTTACAGTGGACGGAAACGGGAAGATGGAGAAGAAGGGTGGGGTGTATACTGGGTTAAGAGGTGCCTACTGACTGATGGTTTAAGTTTGTATGCAAGGGAAGGCGGGTCTTCTGTATAACTGCATAGTGCCAAAGATCTCGATCCAGTAAAATTTTCTTAGAGAGGTGTAAGTGAGCTATATATATATATAACTGTAAACTATGCCAAAAAAGGTTGGGAAGTCTCAGTTGTGTTAAGGGCAGAATAACCTCTCTAGTCCTCTAGTTTTTTGGATTTACATGATAAATGCACCTAGTACTGCTATTTGGGTGGGGATAGGAAGTGCAGCCAGTTGGAGGAAGCCTGTCAAATAAAGGTTAAGAAGGACTTTTTGTCTGTGTCAGTGACAAAGATACTCAGTACCTGTACATTCTGGGAACCGACTGATGATAGAAAATGTATTCAACCACAGAAACCCTTCCAAATGAAGGGCTAGGAGGACTCTTCTTCAACTGTGTCAAGGACATACCAGCTCCAAAGTATTGGTGATTTACATGATAAACACATATAGTACACTCGGTAAAATGGTTAGTGATATGAAATTATTGTGTACAGTGTTCAGGTGTACTACAACTCATCAAAGGTTCTTGTATTAATGAAAATCTCGTAGCTTTGATATTATGTGAGGTAAAGCCTTTACCGTGAAAATACAATAGTAAATGTTGAGTAATGTAAATTCTAAAGGGTTAATGAAGTAGTACTGGAGATATAGTAAAACACACTCTGTCCATCCTGTAATGTATCATCATCATCATTTTACGTCCGCTTTTCCCTGCTTGCAAGGGTGGGACAGGAACTGATTCTGGCTTGATTTCTACAGCTGGATGCCCTTCCTAACACCAACCTCATTTACAGTGTGGGCTGGGTGCTTTTTTTGCCGTGGCACCTCCACGACCACCTTGCAGTGGAATGATAGGGATCCCAGCCCCTATCATCTCATTTCTACAGCTGAGTAAACTGGAGCAATGTGAAATAAAGTGTCTTGCTCAAGGAAACAACGCATCACTCGGTCTAAGAATTGAGCTCACAACCTTTCGATTGCAAG
>OZ024745.1:123739749-123748560 GCA_964016885.1 Eledone cirrhosa
AAGTACCAGTCTCGTACTGGGGTCGATTCTTCCTCTATATCTCTTTCTTACTTCCTCCCTCTCACTTTCTATTTTATCTGGAAGAAATCTGTTGAACTCAGGCTTGGAGAGGGATGGGCTCCGCCAAGCTTAATATGTCCAAGAATTGCTGTATTTCAGTACGGTGTCACTACCACTCTATCAGGAGTTACGGGACCATACCATACCATATTACTAAATCCCACCAAATTTTCGATTATTTTCAAGATGATTTGAAATTTATAGGCAGTATATTTCTACTCTCCCCTACACCTTTATCCTATGATTATCATTCCTACACATAAGCTGTATTCTTTCTCCCTTGCCTGTTTCCCATATCTGCCATGATGAAACCCTCTTAATTCTTACCCAAGGTGTATTATGTTACTTCCTGCTATATATCAATAGAAGCATTATCATATGAAACATAAGCTTTGGAAATTGTTTTGTTTCTTTATTGTGTATACATAGGTTTCATTTCATCTCATATGTTTTTGAGGTTATTTTTTTATAGGGACCCCAGACGTAATATACTTCCTTGTGGAGATTTAAACTATGACCTACATATTGTGTCATTGCTACAAGCACCCTTACTGATTAGGCCATCACGGTAACAATGCAATTTTGACATGGAACTTAACCCTTTAGCATTTACATTACTCTATATTTAATTATATTTTCATGGTAAAGTGTGGCTGGCCAGCAATGTGAAGAGGACTGACTATTTCAATATTGATTTTTATTTTTAATGATTATCTTTGATTTGTGAAATATTACAATAATATTGGGGTTGATGAAATAAAATACCAATTAATGATAGTGGATTGGTATAATTGTCAGGGTGTTGGGTGATGTGCCTCGTAGTATTTCTTCTGGCTCTTTACACTCGGAGGTTATATCCTGCTCAACTCTTTTGTTACCAACCCAGCCAAAAACCAGCTCTGGTTCTATGAAATAAAACCACCCATTTTAAAGATTTCCAATTTAACCCTTAAGCATTTACATTACTCTATATATACCGTAATATTTTCCCAGAAAAGGCTTTATCTCAGATAATTATCCCACATAATATTGAATCTATGAGATTTTGATATTATTTATTTTGAGAATAAAACCCTAACATCAGTATGAGTGGCTTGTTATGACTGGTTCCAACAGAAGGTGGGGAGAGAATTCTGGCCGGATATGGCCGGTTTAAACGCTAAAGGATTAAATTAAAATCCTCCCACAGAATTTTATATAAGAACCTTACATTAAATTACTTAGTAATGAAATAATTAATAATTTTAGTAAATCCATCAAAATTATATATCATTTCTAAAAATATGAATTATCTTCCCATCATATAATCTAAAGGCCATTCTTAATAAAATTCACAAGGATATCATTAACTCTTTAACATTTACATTACTCTATATTTACTATTGTATTTTCATGGTAAACACTTTATTTCACATTATTATCTTACATAATATCGAATCTATGAGATTTTGATATTATGTATTTTGAGAACAATACCTTAACATAAGTGTGAGCAGCCAGTTACGGCTGGTTTGAATAGAAAAAGGTGAGAGAATTCTGGCCGGATAGGCAGGTTTAAATGCTAAAGGTTTAACCTTTAAAATTTTATTTTCTGTTAAAATTGATTTAGATTTATTTCAATATTATCCATATTATTCATCTTTCTGAGGTTCATAAAATAAAGAACCAGTAAAGAATCAACAAGTCAAGTACTGGGGTCAATTTACCAAATATATTTAAATATAAGCCAATCCATATATAAGCTAATCCTCTATTTTATGTCTGAGAAATAATAAAAAATCCAAACCCTGTTTATAAGACAAGGCAATCAACACATCATTTTCAAAGGGTGCAGGTTTACAATTCCTATGAGTGGGGAATGTATTTATGAAGTTTTAATATTGTGATATTTAAAATGTTTTAAGTGTCATTTAAAGCAGGCATGCCAAACTGAGGGTCCCCCAAGGTCCACAAGAGCCACATGTGTTGTCTGAGGGCCACACATGACAACTAATTGCGCACATTACAACTAATATTTTATATTTTATATTATGAAGATAAAATATGATTGCACTGTAAAAACCTTTGTGTGGGCTGCAGGTGTGCTTTTAAAGGGCTGCGTGTTTGACAAGCCTGATTTAGAGTATATTTATTGTTTCAAAACTCCATTACATAATGAGTTTTTTTTATTAATTTCCGACTATTTTGAAAGCCATATATATACATTCAAAATATCAAAAACAATAGGAAATACAAATTAAAACCAGTGTACTATTCACCTCCAAATTAAAACCAGTGTACTATTCACCTCCAAATTAAAACCAGTGTACTATTCACCTCTAAATTAAAACCAGTGTACTATTCACCTCCAAATTAAAACCAGTGTACTATTCACCTCCAAATTAAAACCAGTGTACTATTCACCTCCAAATTAAAACCAGTGTACTATTCACCTCTAAATTAAAACCAGTGTACTATTCACCTCTAAATTAAAACCAGTGTACTATTCACCTCCAAATTAAAACCAGTGTACTATTCACCTCCAAATTAAAACCAGTGTACTATTCACCTCCAAATTAAAACCAGTGTACTATTCACCTCCAAATTAAAACCAGTGTACTATTCACCTCCAAATTAAAACCAGTGTACTATTCACCTCTAAATTAAAACCAGTGTACTATTCACCTCCAAATTAAAACCAGTGTACTATTCACCCCCAAAGTGAAAATATTTTAACACTAAATTTACATAGAATTTTGAAGTTAGTGATAATCTGCAAAATATTGACATCGAATATAATTTGGGCCCCATTTTACCATCAGTTGTTTTTGTTGTCACATATTTCTCAGCCAGTATATGCAGTAATTGACTTTCCTTGTGCCGATTATTATTAATAGGGTGGTGGATTGGCAGTATCGGTAGAGGGTCGGACGCCATGCTTTGCAGCATAGAGTGACGGCCCCTTATGGTCAGAGTTCAAATCCCGCCGAGGTTAACTTTGCCTTTCATCCTTGTGGGGTCGATAGTACCAGCAATACTCTGGGGTAATTGCTGGCCTTGTGCCAAAAATAGAAACAATTACTGTTAATAGGAGTAATATCCTTTCAGTGATGAGTTTGTGTTCAATTTTTGTTATTATTCTGGTAACTTGGTTTACACATGTTCTTCTATGATTTAGATAATTGTTTCTACTTTTGGCACAAGGCCAGCAAATACCCAGTATATTACTGGTACTTTATTTTATCGACCCCGTAAGGATGAAAGGCAAAGTTAACTTCGGCGGGATTTGAACTCAGAATGGCAAGGGCCGTAACTCTATGCGTCAAAGCATGGCGTCCGACCCTCTACCGATATGCCAATTCACCGCCCTATGATTTAGATAATGAAAGTTTAAATAACCATGACTTGGTCAAAGTAACAGTAGAAATCAACAAACCTTATGGACTTCATCACTCACAACAATAACAGCCACAATGGCATCCACATTACCACCACTCCACCATAGAAACAATTGTGTCATTTTCTATATCTTCTCCTCCCCTTCTTTCTCCTCCTCCTCCTGCGCCTCTGCACCTTCCTCACCTGCATCATCCTTCTGCTCTGCATTAATATTATTAGAGAGGGGGTGCTCTCCCTGGGGGCCCTAGAAGCGCAGGGTGGTTCAGGATTGGTGGGGTACCTGAGTCACCCCAGGGTCGTCCACCCACTATAGGGGAATTTATTTTGTTATATTTATGCATAGTTTATTTTATATTTGTTATATGTTCACTTTTACTCCACCATATTGTAAACCCCACTGTCCCTGTCTTTGTATTGTCCTCGACATGTCGGTCCTTGTGGACAATAAATGAAATCATTATTATTATTATTAGGGTGGTGGATTGGCAGTATCAGTAGAGCGTCAGATATCATGCTTTGCAGCATGGAGTTATGACCTTTTACGTTCTGAGTTCAAATCTGCTGAGGTTACTTTTGCCTTTCATCCTGGGGGTCGATTTTAATCGACTTTCCCCTCCCCCAAAATTGCTGGCCTTGTGCCTATATAAGAACCAATTATCATTAAGGGCCGTAATCTAAAGTTACAGCCCTTTACGTTCTGAGTTCAAATCCTGCTGAGATTAGCTTTGCCTTTCATCCTTGCAGGTGTCAATAAAATAAAGTACCTGTAATGCACTGGGGGTTGATTTAATCAACTTTCCCTTCACCTTCAAATTGCTGGCCTTGTGCCTAAAAGTAGAAACAATTATTATTATTATTATTAATGGCGGTGGATTGGCAGTATCGGTAGAGGGTTGGACACCATGCTATCCAGCATAGTTACGGCCCTTTACGATCTGAGTTCAAATCCCGCCGAGGTTGACTTTGCCTTTCATCCTTACGGGGTCGATAAAATAAAGTACCAGTAATGCACTGGGGTAATTGCTGGCCTTGTGCCTAAAAGTAGAAACAAATCCCGCCGAGCTTGACTTTGCCTTTCACCCTTACGGGGTCGATAAAATAAAGTACCAGTAATGCACTGGGTAATTGCTGGCCTTGTGCCTAAAAGTAGAAACAATTATTATTATTATTATTTATTTATTTCGTGTCTTTATCTTTTATTCAAATAACATGGATTTAATGAAGAATTAGCATGCTGTAGCTAACTATTTTTGTCTTACAGCTAGACTATTGATATTTCACAGAGTAGCAGCAAGAATGATCATGAGCAAATTTTCCTTTTTGCTTTTATTTTATGTCATTATATGTTTGTTTGTTTTGTTTTTTTTGTTTGTTTGTTTTTTTGTGCGATCCATTGGCATCAACATTATCATTAATGAGATTTTATTTTGTTTTATTTTGTATTATTTTCTGGTTTTCTTTGTTCTCATGATGATAAATGAACATGTATATTATTAGATTTCTCTGCCATGTATATGTGTAGAGAAGATGTTCTTGTAAACACATTGGCAAACACGATTGTGTTAAAAGAAATCATAAAGCAATCACATGCATTATGTAGATATATATATATATGTATGTGTGTGTGTGTGTGTGTGTATATGTATGTGTATGTGTATATATGTATATATATGTGTGTGTATATATATATGTATGTGTGTATATATGTATGTGTGTGTGTATGTATGTGTGTGTGTATAAGTATATATGTGTGTGTGTATGTATGTATGTATATATATATATGTGTGTGTATATGTATGTGTGGGTGTGTATGTATGTGTGTGTGTATGTATGTATATGTATGTGTGTATATATATATGTATGTGTGTATGTATATATATATATATATATATATGTGTATATATGAATGTATGTGTATATATATATGTATGTGTATGTATATGTATATATATATATGTGTATATATGAATGTATGTGTGTATATATATATATATGTATGTATGTGCACATGTATGTCTGTGTATACATGTATGTATGTGTGTATATATATATATGTATGTGTGTATATATGTATGTATGTGTGTATATATATATACATATGTATGTGTGTATGTATGTATATATGTATATGCATATATATATATATATGTATGTGTGTATATATGTATATCTGTATATATATATATATATGTATGTGTATAGTATATATGTGTATGTATGTATGCATGTGTGCATGTGCATACTCATTCATACATATTTGTGTGTGCGACTGTGTCTCTGTTTGCATGTGTGTGTATGTGTGTTTGTGTGCATGTATGTGTGTGTGTATGTGTGTGTAAACTACACACTGTTTTGTTAACTTTTGGTCATGAAATATTTATAGAACTTTAGATATTCTCACGACTTTTCTAAGATGGAGATATATAGACTTATCTTTTCCTTATTACTTGATTAAATTCTACCTTCTGTTGGCATAGTTCTGGTGGTAGTAGTAGTAGTGGTAGTGGTAGTGGTAGTAGTAGTAGTGATGGTAGTGGTGGTAGAGTTGTTGTAGTAATAGTAGTATTGGTGGTAGTGATGATAGTAGTAGTAGTAGTAGTGGTAGTGGTAGTAGTAATAGTAGTAGTAGTGTGGTAGTGGTGGGAGTAGTTGTTGTAGTAATAGTAGTATTGGTGGTAGTGGTGGTAGTAGTAGTAGTGGTAATAGTAATAGTAGTAGTAGTGATGGTAGTGGTGGTAGTAGTTGTTGTAGTATTAGTAGTATTGGTGGTAGTGGTGGTAGTAGTAGTAATGGTGGTGGTAGTAGTTGTTGTAGTAATAGTAGTAGTGATGACAGTGGTGGTAGTAGTAGTTTAGTAGTGGTGGTTGTGGTAGTAGTAGTAGTATTAGTAGTGGTGGTGGTGGTAGTAACAGCAGCAGCAGCATCGGTAGTAGTAGTAGTAGTAGTAGTAGTAGTAGTGGTGGCAGTGGTAGTTGTAGTAGTAGTAATGGTGGTAGTAGTTGTAGTAATAGTAGTAGTGGTGGTAGTAGTAGTAGTTGTATTATGTTGTTTATTCCCAACTAAGATCTGATTGAGCAGGCCTGTGAGAATTGTTTGTAGTTTAAGCAAGCAGTGGAAAATTGTTGCTAAATTTACTTGCAACTTGAAATCACTGGTGTTAATTTGGTAGTAAATCTAATTGATGCTGAAACAAATGTCTTCTATAGATGACTCTTTAAATGCAAATTATTTTATGATTTACTAGCTAATCCATTTTAAACCAGAGAAACTGTTGTAAGAACATCCTCTGTGGCAGCTGGTAGTGGTGGGGATTCGCAATGTGATGGTGGGTGGTTTTTGTAGGCCTGTTCATTTGTGATGGGGGTCTATGTATGAGATGCTTAAAAATGGTAGCATCGCATTTCCAGAGCCTCAATCTTTCCCTGTACCTTTGCAGTGAGAATGCAGGCAGAAATCTCATCACATTCTAATACCACAGTCACCATACGGTGATCCAAAAGAAAATGTCAGTGGTCTGAAAAAGAATGTGGACATTATTTGTAATTTTTATGTTTTATTAATAATAAAATTAAAATAATTGTTTCTACTTTTGGTACAAGGCCAGCAAATACCCAGTACATTACTGGTACTTTATTTTATCGACCCCATAAAGATAAAAGGCAAAGTTAACCTCAGCGGGATTTGAACTCAGAATGGCAAGGGCTGTAACTCTATGCGTTAAAGCATGGCGTCTGACCCTCTACCGATACTGCCAATCCATTCAGTTAAAATATATTTTATAATGCCCCTAAAAAATGTTTCTCCTCAGTAAAGAACTAACATCCATGAAATAATTTTACACATGTATCATCTATCGACAATATGACACACTTACACTTCAGTGTTGTTTAATAAAATGGAAGTTCTCTGATCATGAGGTTGACTTTGCCTTTCATCCTTACGGGGTCGATAAAATAAAGTACCAGTAATGCACTGGGTAATTGCTGGCCTTGTGCCTAAAGTAGAAACAATTATTTTACAAATGTATTTATCTTTTATAAAAAATTCATATTAGTGGTTCGCGGGATTTAAAATTATGAATTTAATTGTCCGTAAGGTTCGAAATTTTTGGTGACTGCTATTCTAATTTATAAAACTAAAAGTTTTTAAGTGTTCTAAATTAGAGGCCACAGCTTTACGCATAGGTCTTAGGAATTTGGAATACATATACACCTTGGAGACATTTTTGAAATTTTATCTGTTTAGCTCCTAGCAGGAAAACTAAGACTTTTCTATACACAGAAGCACTGCAATAGATATTAGTAAAACTTAATGATTCTAAATGGTACTTTTAGAATAATTATGTGAATTAACTCAGGAGACCGAGAAGTAGACTGTAAATAAGATAGTTTGGATAATGTCCATGTGCTCGGCTGGTCTTGCTCGGAGATCAGCTGAATTAATTAGAGACGGTTGTTTCTGACAGGACTTGCTGGAAGATGGGTTTGAGGACTTTGCCCCCATGACCTTCACAGCGATAAGTCGGTGAAGAAGAAAAGGCTCAGACTTTTGAAAAAAAAAAAAAATTTCCCTTTAAAATAAAAATCTTAAGATGTAAGAGTAAAATGTTATTTTACATTTAAGTTTGTCTGTTAAACCTCTATTGTAGGGGAAAATCCCTGAACACCCCCGCTAAAAGTGGACTAGGCGAAATGTCTATAAATAATAACTGAAGTGAACTGTCAGAGGCAACTACAGAAACAGTTCTTAACTAAGAGAAAGCATTCATTGTCAGCATGCTAAAGAGTTAACACAATATGAAATTCTGTAGTCTCATGATTGTGAAGAAGATTGAGAATAGTGTTTGAGGGCTGTGCAATCTACATAGGAAGAAGCTATGAGGAAGATGAGAGTCAGAAATGAGTTCAGTGACTGCGTACTCTTGTTTAGTGTAGTTATTTAGCTATAGTTGAGGTGGGAGTTGATTTCTGTTGGAACTGATCATTGATAAAGACCCAGTAATGATACATGAATCAGTTGAAGAATTAGAGGAAACATTTCAAATGTAGAAGCAGGCATTTTTTGTAAAAGATCTACAAGAATATGTATGTGTGTGTGTGTGTGTGTGTGTGTGTGTGTGTGTGTGTGTGTGTGTGTGTGTGTGTGTGTGTGTGTGTGTCTGTGTGTACGTATATATGTGTGTGTGTGGATGTGTAATTCAATTTCTGCTAAAAATGTTGCTTAATGTGTTATAATTTGTACCAATTTCTTGCCTATTATTATATGGATCAGATCAAAAAGTTTAAATTCTATATTTAGGAATCAATATTAATCTATAAATCTAGAATATATTATTTCATTCATATTGAATTCTGATGTATACATCATCATCAT
>OZ024745.1:123748760-123776260 GCA_964016885.1 Eledone cirrhosa
CATGTACATACATTCATAGATACATACATATGTATACATATACATGTACATATATATATATATATACATACATATATACATGTACATATATTCATAAATATATATATATATATACATCTACATACATACATAAATATATATATACATACATATAAACATCTACATACATACATATATACATGTACATATATTCATAAATATATATATATATATACATCTACATACATACATAAATATATACATACATACACATACATACATATATACATGTACATATATTCATAAATATATATATATATACATATATACTTCTACATACATATATACATGTACATATCTACATGTACATACATACATATATACATCTACATACATATATACATGTACATACATACATATATACATCTACATACATATAGATGCACATATGTATCTATGTGTAGTTATAGGTATCTATATACTCGCTCTGAAATCAGATATATTTCTATGTAGCTGTATAGATAATGCATGTGTATAAATATATACATAAATAAATATGTATATTATCATTATCATCATCATCATCATCATTATAAATATATATATATATGTATATATATTATGTTCAGATGCATATTGCCATATACAGATATCTATGAAAGCTTGGATGAACATATAACTATGTCAAAAAGCAACAGTATTCAAACACTATATTAAAACTATTACAAATCAAACAGTCACTTTTCTATTTGTTTGTTTCAGTAACTTATATTTACATTAGACCTGTAACAGTCCTTGAATTGCATATATGTGTGCATATTCTACTACCCCTCACTGATACACAAATAGACAGATTCATAATGTGTTATATATATTATATATGTTTTGACCCTCGGCAGGATCTCCTAATGTTTCAGTATATAACAGTCAATCAACAAAATCTCAGACCTCATTTACTTAAGGAATAGTGTGGAGCTCATCAAATCAGACCAAGGAAACTATGTTTCCATTGGTCTTTCCAATTACTGATACTCTCTACCTGTTGCAAATCCAGGTAGAAGGAGCAACGTGGAATAAAGTGTCTTGCTCAAGAACATAACGCATTGCCTGATCAGGGAATCGAGCTCACAACCTCATGATTGTGAATCCAATTCTCTAACCACTTAGCCACGCGCCTTCACTATGTTTCAGTGTATGTATATATATATATATATATACACACACACAGCATATTATATCCACACATGACACATGTTTCATTATCAATTAGCTCAAGGTAAAATCAATCATGATTAGACCTGACTGCAATCCATAGCTTCTCAGATATATGAGTTTCTATGTATAAATGATTACATCCAAACGCATGTAATAAAGCATAGCCACCGTTTTTGTATATGTTACCTAGGTAACTGGCACAGCAACTGTAGCTGTGTAAAATATATGCAGCATTCAACAGGTTAAAGGTATTCTAACTTGTGATTTGAGGAGAAACTCGGTTGTCATATCTTGCAGATGAAATGATCTTGGAGCGGGTACGGGTGTTAATGAGTGATGTAATAGGAATGTTCTTATATGTTGTTTACTGGTTTCATCATTTGACTGTGGCCATGGTGGAGCACCACCTTGACTCTTTTTCTCTTGTGGCTCTTATGTGATTATGTGGTTATTATGTGATTATTTCCCTGAGTATTTAACACTAACTTCCATTTGTTTTCTCACCACCCCCCTAAGCCAAATAGTGAGAATTGACAATTTTTTAATGCAGCCATACAACAATTGCAAAAGCCATACAACATTTATAAATTATTAAGATAAAAGCATGACATTTTCAGTGAAGATTTCAAACTGAATTTTCTTAAGGATATTATGAAAAATGTCATTATATATATACAGATTATTAAATAAAATAAACAATTTAATATGATAAAATGTAAGCAAAACATGAAGAAAAAAATGTTCTGTAAGTATTATCATGTATATACCTATAAGGGAAATGCTTCAGATGATAGGCCTTGAAACAATACAGAAATTTACCTTGAATTGCTCACAGCCTGTTTTTGGTTCCCTTTTAATATTTAGTTCTTCTTTTTCCCTAAGTATACAGGCCAGCGCATGGCATCTTGAACTTGGGGATTTTCTTCCAAAGATATTTTCCTTTTATAGGAATAGTCCACAATGAATTGATGGGCCAGCTTCATTCTGAGATTCAATTGAACTTTCATCAACACAAATGACTAACATTTAGCCACATCAACAACAAAATAAAACACTCTATCATTTATTTGATTTCCTTCCAATGCTGTAGCTGCTTTCAACTTGTCTGCCTGTTCCCATGTAATATTTTACTGTCTTTGGATCTGGCACAATGCAATGTTTTCTGGTCTTTTGTTTCTATAGACACTTGTAAAGTCATTGGGACTTGAATATCTGTTCAAAAGTGACACAGTCCTCTTCCCATGCTAGGCTGTTGCCACCTGGTTCCTTTTTTGCCTCTGCATTATTTCACCTTTTTTTTTTCAATTTTGCTGAGGTAACAGCTTTTTGCATGTGTTTCCAATTTTTCTTATTGTGCCACAAGAAGAGATCCCATTTTTAAAAAGTTCCTGAAAGAGTTTGACAGAGGAGAAAAAATTATCATAATACACGTGATGAATATCTCCATATGTCTTTTGTGAGGTCCTTCACAACTCTTTCACCAAGTCTTTGTTCTGTTTGATTTTGCACTTTCTTTGTATGAACTTGGAAGTCATTTACATAGCCGTTGTGTGGATCAACCTGCAACCACACCTTTATCTCAAACTTTGTAGACTTCAGTGGAATATATTGTTTGGAACCAAGTCATCCAGTGAAAGCATCCATGCCTTCATGAATTGATGTTTCACAATGAAGACTGATTTGTAACTTCAAATTCCTACATATCTTTTCAATAAATGGCTGTATACGAGCAAGTTTGTTGTGGTCAGCGCAGTCACATGTTGGATTCTGGGTGACATCTGAAATATGGAAATACTGGTTCAGTTTGTCCAATTTGACCTTGTAACCAATTCCCTGATCCCCGCCGTCTGGAATAAATTATCTTTTAAAAAATACATGTCCTGATTAGGGACAGAAACAACTCCCATCACTATTTGAGATACAATATAGGCCCTCATTTCCAAAGCATTTGTGTTTCACTGTTTCTGATCTTTTGTTTCAGTATATTTGTTTGTTTCAATCACCAGTATATCAAACAAATCCTTATTAAATATTTGAAAGACAAAGTCTAGTTCTTTCTTCTCTGTATCCAAAATATTTTCTGGTCCAGCATTTCCTCAACATCAACTTTATAAATTGATTGCTTTATTCCAATGTGGGGTTACTATCGTCTAATTTTTATTTGAATTCATCGTTATAACAGAGTCAGATTCTGACATTAAATCAATGTCTGATAAATTCTGTTAATTTCAATAAAAGAGTTGTATTTCTTTTGTTCTTCAACTAAATCATTCACCATTAGTTTTGATTTCACTTTTCGGCACCAAATTTGTTGATATGAATTATCATTATTAAAATGTGTCACTTCTCTCTCAAAAAAGGAGCAATTAATTGTGACCTACCCTTATATTCAAAAAAATATTTATATAATACTCTTTCATTGATTTAAACTGAAAATAGTTTCCAAAGTCATCCAAAGACTGGATATTTGACATTAGAAATGAGTTGCCGTCCGACCACGACTGTAGTTGTTGTTTGATGACAAATGTGAAATATAAATAAATGACTTATGGCATTCTTTGACTTTCATTTACATTTTAATGTCACCACTACAGTCGTAGTTATGTGTCATGGGGTTAACTCTTTAGCATTTAAACCGGCTGTGTCCAGCCAGAATTATCTCACCTCTTTCTGTTCAAACCGGCCATAACCGGCTGCTTATACTTATATTAAGGTATTCTTTTCAAAATAAATAATATGAAAATCTCATAGATTTGATATTATGTGAGATAATTATGTGAAATAAAGTGTTTACCGTGAAAACACAATAGTAAATATAGAGTAATTGCTAAAGGTGTTTAGTCCATCATATTAATCTGTGCTGATTTTTTTCTTTCTATTTGTCAAATTATTGCTTTACAGGACATAAACATACAAATGTCAACAGAGACACGGACACAAGAACAATCAGACGTGCACACACTCATAGATACATTTATATTCAATGGGCTCATACAGGTTCCATCTATGCAATTTTCCTCACATGGCATTGGGCAACATGTGGCTATAATGTAAGACACTTGCCCAAGGTGCCATGCAAGGGGATTGAACTAAAAACCACATAGATATGAAGTGAATTTCTTAACTACACAGTTGTAACTGTATCTAGGGTGTTGGAAATGAGTTCATTGTTGTGGTTATTGATTTCTTTTGACATGGTACAATCCCAGATTTTATTAACTTGTAGTAGTTACAGTAGCTTAAATTATGTTTAGTACATTACCAGTTACCATTATATTGACTACTAAAGGATCTTTGCTAGGATTTGTAGTCAGCTGATAGCAGGATGTAACTAAATACTTTTGAATCATTTAATCTGATATCATTCCTTGCAGCCTCATGGCTAAAATATTAATAATGCATTTACAATTTCCTGCTGTTATTCTAGAAAGTAAAAAACAGGAAAATATCATCAATAACAATATCATACAAGAGCATTTTAAATTGTTGTCCATTATTCTCCATTTTGGTCTTACAAATGACAGTGCTTTAAGGCTGAAACCAGTAAAAGAATAAAGTATTTGAAATAGGTTTTGAATGTGTTAAGAAATGGTACTTATGGAAAAGTATCCTGGGCATAAATTTATGTATATCATTTTGGGTGGATTTATGTTAGATGCAATTTTATTTATAGAAAAGGATATTTAAAGATCTTGGCTAAAATTTAGCTAAATAAGTGCTTATATGAATATGTAAAACACAAATGAACAGAGAATTATTATTGTATGAATTAGTACCTATTGAAGGCACATAACTGATAGGCTGGAAAGTTTTGTAGACTGACAATGCAGTAAGCAGATCTGTTAATCACCAACAGAATGGAGTGGTTTCATTGTTTGGCTTACAATGATGGATCACTTGAAATAATTCATGCATTTCCTACACTTATTTAATTGATGTTACTATGATTATGAAAGATATAAATAGCAGAGTTTAAAGAATGTGCAGGGAAAGGAGAATGATGAATTGTAGGGTGTCTGATGCGAGTACAAGGATAAACAGTTCAGTAAAGCTAAGAACGCTATAACAGTTTAATAGGAGCAAAGAATGCTTGTAAACAACACAACATTATCATTTTATTACTGGGTAAAGGAGTTGTTACATGGTTTTACTTAGACGCTGTCAATTTAAATATCAATCTCATATGATTAACTGAGGAAGTAGCCATTTGTTTAAAATCTATTATCACCAGTATCTCTGATAAGGAGGCAGCTGTAAGAAAGATCTATTACCTGCTTCAAAATACTTTCATACCACTATCACAGTGCCGTTTAAGAAAAGAGAAATTTTTCATAGAGTTAGGTACTATGTATTAACTTCAAATTAATGCTTTCGTGTGTATGTCCTTCTCATGAGATCTGAATGCCAAGTAGGTAAGGTTTATTCCACACCAGTACATATCCTACATAAGTCATTTTACTGTGACTCGGGAGAACATAATTTGGATGCAGCTGATCTGGTGGCAAAGAAATTGCTGCAAGTTTGCCTTCTTCATGCATGTGTAGTCAAAGAGGAAACTCACCCACCTGAACAATACAAGGGTTCAAACTCAACCTTCTTTGAGTTCTTCTTCTCCTCTTCCTTCTCCCACATATTTCTGGGAGGGTCATGGGGGAAGAGTCCTCAAGCACTTCTTCTAGTGGGTCCTGTCAGAAAATAAACCTTTTTTTCTAATGACTTTTTAGGATTGCCATTAGGAAAAAAAGTATTTATTTTTCATAAAAAATTTAAAGTTCATATATGTGTTTTCCTAAAATACTTTCCTGTAATACACCTTCCATTTGCGATGAGGTGGTTTGCAGTAATTAATCGTGACCTTGTGATAGTATTGTATGTTGTGCAGTGTCTATTTAATTGGACTTTGATTATTTACTCATGTTTTATAAACCTGTTGATTATTTTGACAAACTGACTTCACAAAAAGGTGATATCATGTTTATAAAGTAATGTTTATATTATACAAAACTATTCTGAAAGACTGCTGTTGTTTAGCCCCTGGTCAATCCTAGTATAGCAGACTTATTATTATTAAAGGTATTTCAGCCATGACCATCCCATCTTCCTTTCACACTCTCATATATATATATCATCATCATCATCTGTGTTTAATGTCCATTTTCCACGCTAGCATGGGTTAGACGGTATATATATACATGTGTGTGTGTGTGTGTGGTGTGTGTGTGTGTGTATATATCATCATCATCATCTTCATCACTGCTTAACATCCATTTTTCCATGCTGCCATGGGTTTGATGAGTTATCCTTTTGTGAGCAATGCTAAGTCAGGTGACCATATCATGCTCATACAGAACCGATTTTGGCTTGGTTTCTACAGCTGGATGACCTTCCTAGTGCCAACCTCATTTACAGTGAGTACTGGGGGCTTTTTTGTTGTGACGGCTACACGACCAATTTACAGTGTGGACTGTGTACTTTTTGTTGTGACGCCTAAACGACCACTTATATATATATATATATATATATATATAACATAAAGCAAAACATGTCCGCCTCAGATAAAATACATAGAAGATGTATAATTTTTTCATGATATGCTGGTAGACAAACGGGCTGGACAGATCAGTGACCACCAAACATATGACTAGAAAAAACTCAACACAAAGGGGGTTACGTTACTGGATATATATAAGACCACAGTCTTTAATGCCACCACCCTTCCATCGATATCCAGTTTTGGTCTTTAGGGTGCTGCGGTTGTCCTGGACTCCGAGGTAGGCAACACCAGGTAATGTCTCACAGCCTCTCCATGAATTTCTGTCCATAGTATCAACATCAGCCAAGTTCCATTTATACAAATCACTCTTCATGCACTCCAACCACATCTTCCTTGGTCTGACGCAATCTCTAGTGCCAGGGATTTACCAAGTGATTGATGGAGTTGATGCATGATGTGGCTTGCTGTACATGTCCTTACCAAGACGTTGTGTGCGAAGGACAGCAGTGATCTCATCCACACCCAGCTTCTGTTGGAATACAATTTGGCACCACAGATCCACCTAATCATGGCACGATCATTTCGCCTGAGCCGTTGCAGATCTGAGGCATTTGGAGCCCATGTCTCACTGCCATGAAGCATGGTGGAGCGAACACAAGCAGAAAACACTTTGCCACGAATTACGTAGGATTTAGCTACTATTTCTAGCAGGTGTGAAGTGACTACTTAAAAGTTCCCTTATTTGCTTGTGTTTTGCAGAATTGTCATTGTAATGTAATAATTATGAAATTATATTTTAATGAATAAAGGTTTCTTTTTTCACTTACAGTTTGATATAAAAATTTAAGAAATATGATAAGCTTGACAACTTAGCAGCTCTACATTAATGTTTGATATGAATGAATAACTTTTCATTTCATGAATATTTTCAACATTATAATATTGTAGTGGTATGGCACACACATACACACAGGTCTATAGAGGGATGATGTTGAATGATTTAGACATGATTTCACTTGAACATATTAGTTTTATGTAATATGAACGAATCCAACAATTTAATATTTGATAAACTATTGACATTCATGTAAACTGTTTATTAAAATACTAATCAGCAAATATTGTCCAGTCAGCTATGCACAATACATCAATTTAGAAATGAAGTGACATGCTGCTCTTATTCATTTATTAACTGAATCATACATTGATCCTTTCCCTTTAATAATTCTTACTCTTTTACTTGTTCATATGATTCACAAATTGCTTTTATATTATTTTAATCCTTGCTAAAAACAAATGGGATGCAATCTAGTTTGACATAGCCATGGACAGCCTTGTGATCCTATTTGACCAGCACTGACTGGCTTAGTTTCGCTCTGCCCAACTAATAGTAAATGTAGTTAAGAGACAGGAAGCTACATTGTTTGTGATAGAACCAAAACAGCATAGGGTTTGAAAGGACCCCTCAGTTTCATCGAGGCTTTGACAACCTCTCTTGTGCTTGTTCGATAATAATATGCACCAAGTACATCCTGTAAAGTGTTATTGTTGGTTTCTTGAAAAATGCATCTAGTACACTTTGTAAGGTGGCTGGCATTAGGAAAAGCATCTAAGCATAAAATCCCTGCTAAATATGAAAAGTATGATACATGATAAATGCACCCAGTGCATGCTGTAAAGTGGTTGAGGATAGGAAGAGCATCTTGCCAAACAAAAGGGTTGGGATGACCCTCAGTTGTGTCAAAGACATGACAACCTCTCCTGTGCACTCAGCAGAGCATCAACCATACATAAAACAAGACAGAGATCCCTGGCCTGCCTATGAGATCAGTGGTTCCACTCAGAACTGACTTGATCTATGTAGACCTGTCCAACCCTTGTTAGTAGGGATAGCAAACATTAAAACAATGCTGATGATATATATCATTTGTCATGAAGGAAATGTTTAGTATTTTGTTTCCATTAAGTTCTATTGGAACCAGTAAGATTGTAGTCTGATATATATGAGTTGTTTTTTCATTGTTTCTGCAATTCTACTACATATTGCTGAGGGATTGTGAATATCGCAGTGCTTGTGTGTTTTTGAATATCTAATATGACTCTTTCATCTTTCATTATATATTTGCTTCGTTTCCACCACGCAGTCTCAAATCAGGTTACTTGCCAGACAATTACATCAAAGTGTGTGTGTGTGTATACATATATATATATATATAAATATATATTTATATTTATATTTATAATCATCTTTATTTTATGTCCATTGTCCCATGCTTGCTTGATTTGTTGGGTTGTATTGGTCCTTCTCAGTACAATATCTCTCCACTTGTTGCGTTCCTTTGTCATCTCCCCATGAGCTTTAGAGTCTTGAGATAATCTCTCACCACTTATATACATACACGCACATCTCTCTCTCTCTCTTTCTCTTGAATTGAAACAAAACCGTCTGACCCATGCTAGCATGGAAGATGGACATTAAACGATTACGATGATGACAATGATATATACATGTGTACCCCAGGTTCAATCGGGGGTACCACAGTAATTAAAGTACCCAATACATAGCAGAGTATAAATATTTAATATAGAAATGTCTTCTACAGGACTAGAATGAAACAGTTCTAGCCCTGTAGAAGCCATTTCCGTCCCATTGATCAAACTGCTGGAACATTCATTATTGAAACAGAGAGGTCTATTCCTTTCAATTCTTTACACAATATTTATATGTGTATATGTGTTATACAGCATACCTTCTTCTCATTTAGATGTTTATGTTAATTGTTTGCAACTTCTTTTTCTTCAATTAAATGGGATTTTCTTCCTAATTACTCAACTATTAAAGTAAGTGTAGTGATTATTTTGGTGTTTGTTGAAAATAATAAACATTGCTAAAGGGTCTTGTGTAATGTGATTATGTGTGCTATCTATCTGCCATTTTGCTGTGATGTTGCTTCTATATTTTGATTCCAATAGTTATAGAAGACATTTATAACTTAAATACACTCACACCAGGGGCGAAGGGTCCGTGCATGCGTTATAGAATCTTGAGTTGATCAATTGCGTCGGTTGAAGCAGGCAGAATTTTGTCTGCTTACTAAATCGTAGACATAAAAAGATAACACACAAACACACGACAGCTTTGGGGCAAGCAGAATTTTGACTGCTTACTAAATCGTAGACGCATAAAAAGATAACACACACACACACAAACATATATATGTATATATATATATATATATATATATACAAACATATATATATATATATCATCATTCATCATCATTTCATTTTTATGTCCGCTTTTTCCCTGCTTGCAAGGGTGGGACGGGAACTGATGCTGGCTTGATTTCTACAGCTGGATGCCCTTCCTAACACCAACCTCATTTACAGTGAGTGCTGGGTGCTTTTTTGCCGTGGCACCTCCACGACCACTTTGCAGTGGAATGATAGGGACCTCAGTCCCTATCATCTCATTTCTACAGCTGAGTAAACTGGAAACATGTGAAATAAAGTGTCTTGTTCAAGGAAACAACACATCACCCGGTCCGAGAATTGAACTCACAACCTTTCGATTGCAAGGCCAATGCTCTAACCACTAAGCCATATGCCTCCATGTATATGTATATATATATATATATATACAAACATATATACATATATATATGTATATACAAACATATATATATATATATATATACATACATACATACATACATACATATATATATTTTTTTGTATGGATTACTGATGCCTGAAGTAGCCCAACAAACCAATTACTGAAGAAAATGTTCAGTATATATTTAGTTATATTGGAATCTTTGAATTCTAAAACGTTAAAAAGAAAATAAGTTGATATAAACAAAAAGTATAATGTTTATAGGAGGTAAAAATTGATAGCTATACATTGTTTTGTTGTTTTATGTACAATATATGGTGGGGAATCTTTGTTGAAAGAATTTACAAGTTCTCTATTGGTTATAATTATCAATTATTTTCAGATATTCAATACACTGTCGGTTTGATAGACCTTGGTTTTAAAATGTATTAAAGCCGTCATTCTTTCTTCATTTAGACTTCTCTCTGCTCTTGACAAGTACAAGTTATGTCAGTTTCTAAGTAAGATATCAACTGTATATGACCCACAGTTTAGTATATATATATATATATATATATATATATATATCAATGATATTAATAAATGGAAACTATCTTTATAAAACCATATTTATTTTATTAATAAAATAAATATGGTTTTATAAAGATAGTTTCCATTTATTAATATCATTGATATTATACTCCAGAAGAATCTTGTAGAGTGCTTCAAATCTGTTATAAATAAATTTGTGGAATAACCAACAAATTAAATATCTCTTTGCGTATATATATACATATATATATATATGTATATATACATATATATATACATGTATATGTATATGTATATATATGTATGTATATGTATATATATATGTATATATATATGTATGTATATGTATATATATGTATGTTTGTGTATATATGTGTATGCATATGTATATATATGTGTATGTATATGTATATATTTGTATGTATATATATATATGTATGTATATGTATATATATATATGTATATATATATATGTATATATATGTATATGTATATATATGTATGTATATATATGTATATACATATGTATGTATGTATGTATATGTATATATATATATATGTATATATATATATATGTATATATATGTATATGTATATATATGTATGTATATATATGTATATACATATGTATGTATATATGTATATGTATATATATATATATGTGTATATACATATGTATGTATATATGTATATATACATATGTATGTATATGTATATATATGTATATATATCTATGTATATATATGTATATATATATATATTGTATTTGTATATGTATGTATATATATGTATATATATGTATGTATATGTATGTATATATATGTATATATATGTATGTATATGTATATATATGTATGTATATATATGTATATATATATATATATGTATGTATATATATGTATGTATATATATGTATATATGTATATCATCATCATCATTTCATTTTACGTCCGCTTTTTCCCTGCTTGCAAGGGTGGGACGGGAACTGATTCTGGCTTGATTTCTACAGCTGGATGCCCTTCCTAACACCAACCTCATTTACAGTGAGTGCTGGGTGCTTTTCTGCCGTAGCACTTCCACGACCACTTTGCAGTGGAATGATATGGACCCCAGTCCCTATCATCTCATTTCTACAGCAGAGTTAACTGGAGCAATGTGAAATAAAGTGTCTTTTCTCAAGGAAACAACACATCACCCGGTCTGAGAATTGAACTCACAACCTTTCGATTGCAAGGCCAATGCTCTAACCACTAAGCCATGGGCCTCCATATATATATATATATATATACACACACACACTGCAAATTGGACGTGTAGGCACCACGGAAAAAAGCACCCAGCCCACACTGTAAATGAGGTTGGTGTTAGGAAGGGCATCAAGCTGTAGAAATCAAGCCAGAATCAGTTCTCATATGAGCAAGACAAGGTCAGCCGACTGGACAGTGCCCACAACAGGACAACCCGTCTAACCCATGCTAGCGTGGAAGAACGGACGTAAAACGGTGATGTTGATGATGACTCACACATATATATGCACACATATATATACATGCACACGTATATATATATATATATATATATATATATATATATATATATATCCACATACACACAAATATATACATACACATACACATATATATATATATCCACATACACTCACACACACACATACACATATATAAAATTGCAAGTCTGAAGAACTATTAGATAAAATATATACAGTATTTCCTCTCCTAGTCTGCGAAAGGTTGCCAAACTCATATATGTATCTGTGACTATGTCTAATGATATATATTTACCCCTTTGAATGTTATCTATATATATATATATATGTATCATCATCATCATCATCATCATTTTACATCCGCTTCTCCCTGCTTGCAAGGGTGGGATGGGTCTTATTCAGCACAGAATCTCTCCACTCGTCACGGTCCCTCGTCAACTCCACCGTGAGCTTCAATGATCTGAGGTCTGTTCTCACCACCTCCGCCCATGTTTTTCGTGGTCTACCTCTACCACGTCTTCCTTCAACTGGCAATTCCTGGCACTTTTCACCCATCGGTCATCCTCCATGCGCATCACATGTCCATACCACCTCAGTCTCCTCTCCCATACACTACATTCTATCCCTCGCAGACACAGTTTCTCTCTCAACACATTTATGCTGGGTCGTTCACGCACATTTACACTGCACATCCAACGGAGCATGCTTGCCTCATTTCTCTCCAGTCGTCGCATATCCTCTGCAGTTGCTGCCCATGTCTCACTACCATGCAGCATCGCGCTCCTCATACAGGCATCATACAACCGGCCTTTCATACGCAGGGAGAAACCCTTCTTTGTCAACAGAGGAAGCAGCTCCCTAAACTTCTTCCAAGCCGTCCTTATTCTAGATACTATGGCCTCGGAACACCCTCCTCCCATGCTAATCTGATATCCTAGGTACCGGAAGCTATCCACCATTTCTATAGCGCCCTCTTGCATTTGAAAAATGTGTCTATCAGTGCGACTTCTACTGTCTAATTTCTCTGTACATCTACTGCATACATATTTCTCCCTACCTGTTAGTTTGCCTGCTATCCAGCTACATCTCTTGTGTACCCAGGATCTGCATTGTGTGCATTTTATAGAATTTATGCCAGTTCCTTTTCTGCATATCGAACATGGCCATTTCCCTGACGGAATCAGGGTTTTGTCCTCTTTTCTACTCATCAACACTTTTGTCTTAGCTAGATTCACTCTCAGTCCTCTTGCTTCCAACTGCTGTTTCCATAGCCAGCATTTATTCTCTAGCTCCTCTACTGATTCTGCTATAAGAACTAGATCATCAGCATAGAGAAGTTCCCATGGACAGCCAGTCTTAAACTCCTCTGTTATGGCTTGGAGGACTATAATGAACAAGAGCGGGCTGAGGACCGAACCCTGATGTACTCCTACTTGTATCTGGAATTCCTCACTAAACTCCATTCCTACCCTGACTTTACCGAGAGTACCTCTGTACAAAGTTTGCACTTTCCTCACAAGCCATTCCTCAACACCTAGCTTCCTTAGGGACCACCAGATGACAGATCGAGGTACCCTATCAAAGGCCTTCTCTAGGTCAACAAAGGCTAAGTATAGTGGCTTATTCTTCTCTAAGAACCTCTCTTTTAATTGTCTCACCAAGAAGAGGGCATCTGTATATATATTTATATTGTTATACTTGGGGAGGGTCATATTTGTGTAATAATATTGCCAGAATTAATAACAGAACACACTCACTGTTTGGTTGGTTTTCGCTTCTGTGTCTTTTATATCGGTTAATTTAATTTATTCGGTCCTCAATATTACCATTGACTGACCAACGGTCAAAAATACAGATATAATATAGACACAAACACATATATATAGTCTAACAAAGTTCTTTCGTTGCACATCGGCAACATCATCAGTATTGCTATTATGTTTCCTCCCGTTGCTATTATGTTTCCTCCCGTTGTATTGTATGCCTACGCCATCTTTATTTAGTCTGTTTATTTATTTTTTTTTTTTTGTCTTCTCTGTGCATGCGTTTGCGTGTGTGTATAGTGTTTTGTTTGATGTGTGTTCGTGTTTGGGTGACTGTGTATTGGTTTTGTATTCTATCTTAGTTTACTAGTGTGTGTTTATATGTGTTTGTTGTTATTGTGCTTGTGTATGTATTTATTTATTTATTTATACTTCTCTTAGGTCAGTGTTGTTTGTTTGGGTGTTGATGTTATTGCATTCATTTTTTCTGTTTAGCCTTGGCCTTCTAAGTTCTATTTTACTGGCCTCTCTGATTTGCCTATCTGCTGGGTCATTTCTATGTTTAGATATTATTCTAATTTCTATGTTGTCTATGTTACCGTCATGTTGTTGTCTGGCATGTTCGTATAGTACTGAACCGTTTTTTCGTCCTTTTAAAACTATGTTTTAAATTGCCTTGTCCGATGAACGAATGAGGACGTTTCTTGTATTCGTCTTATTCGGGAAACCTCTGGTAATGAGGTAATTATATTGTATTGTTTATTATACATTATATATATATATATATATACACACACACACACATATATATATATGTATATATATTTTAACAAAATGTGCAGATATGGCTATATAGTTAAGAAGCTTACTTTGCAACCATGTGAATTCAATTTAAGTCCCACTCCATGGCACTTAGGGATAGGGGAGTGTTTTCTACTGTATTCTTGAGTTGACCAATGTCTTGTGAGTGAATTTGGTTTATAGAAACTGGAGAAAGCCCATTGTTGATTTATACATATGTACATGTTTGTCTCAGTGGGTATCTTTGCATTGACACCACTTGTGTTGCTGGTGATGTTTGTTTATGTCTCTCATAAATGTTATAGTCCATATTTAAGCAGTCCTACCTCTAAAGATTAGCTACTTACTTTTAAAAAAAGAGTTGGACCTTGGAATGACATGTTGCCTAAAAAAAAACACATCATATTTAGCCTCTGCTAGTATGAAAACTTAAAAATAATTGTTTCTACTTTTGGCACAATGCGCCAGCAATTATCCCAGTACATTACTGGTACTTTATTGAGATATATATCTATATATCACTAAAAGTCTGTGATTGCTTGCTTGCTTGTCTGTAATGTAATGCAGCCAAAAGGGTGCATGATGGGAAAATACTTTGAAAGAAGTTTGTCTCTGAAATGGGAATACAAATGGAATAAAATAAGTTTTGCGTAAATCGAACCATGGGTTCCCGAGATATGGGTTTTTTTGGGTACCTTCATAATTAGAGAGAGAGAAGGATAGAGAGAATGAGAGAGTAGATTGAGAGAGAAGGAGAATGGAAGAGAGAGCTGGTGGAGTTGTTGTATATATATATGTGTGTCTGTTTATGACCAGTGTATATAGATCACAGACACCTACATATATATATATATATATACACACACATATATATATATGTATACAAACACACAATAATATATATACATACACACACGTATATATATGGGCCTTCCAATTTCATTTCACATTATATACATGCCTGTGTATATTTTAATTATTTAAAAATTATTTTTAACCGAACATGATTTAAAAAAATAGAAATGTTGATCATGTAACTTTCTGACTTCTAAATGAAGTTAAAGAATGTTTATGAGTAACAGAGACCATATAGTGTAAATATGAGAATAGGTTCTCAAACATCACTCTTCCCGAGAGCAGGGGTGTGTAACATATTCCACTGGCGGGCCACTTTTGAACATTGGAACAACTATTAGGGCCATTAATATTTATTAAGCACTATTCCAAAGATTCACCACAACTTCTTTCCATAACATGGAACTGGGAAATTATAACACACATAACCCTATCAGTGAAGCCCTTTAGTATAGGTCAACTGGGAAATTATAACACACATAACCCTATCAGTGAAGCCCTTTAGTATAGGTCAACTGGGAAATTATAACACACATAACCCTATCAGTGAAGCCCTTTAGTATAGGTCAACTGGGAAATTATAACACACATAACCCTATCAGTGAAGCCCTTTAGTATAGGTCAACTGGGAAATTATAACACACATAACCCTATCAGTGAAGCCCTTTAGTATAGGTCAACTGGGAAATTATAACACACATAACCCTATCAGTGAAGCCCTTTAGTATAGGTCAACTGGGAAATTATAACACACATAACCCTATCAGTGAAGCCCTTTAGTATAGGTCAACTGGGAAATTATAACACACATAACCCTATCAGTGAAGCTCTTTAGTATAGGTCAACTGGGAAATTATAACACACATAACCCTATCAGTGAAGCCCTTTAGTATAGGTCAACTGGGAAATTATAACACACATAACCCTATCATTGAAGCCCTTTAGTATAGGTCAACTGGGAAATTATAACACACATAACCCTATCAGTGAAGCCCTTTAGTATAGGTCAACTGGGAAATTATAACACACATAACCCTATCAGTGAAGCCCTTTAGTATAGGTCAACTGGGAAATTATAACACACATAACCCTATCAGTGAAGCCCTTTAGTATAGGTCAACTGGGAAATTATAACACACATAACCCTATCAGTGAAGCCCTTTAGTATAGGTCAACTGGGAAATTATAACACACATAACCCTATCAGTGAAGCTCTTTAGTATAGGTCAACTGGGAAATTATAACACACATAACCCTATCAGTGAAGCCCTTTAGTATAGGTCAACTAACAGAAAATTGTATTACGGTTTTGAAAAAATTCTAAATAAGCCTACAAGGTAAAAATTAAAAATGGTCTGATGGGCCAGATTGTGGCCCATGGGCTGCCTGTTGCACGCCCCTGCCCTAGCGAGTGTATGGAAAGGCATGAAAAACCCAGGTAGTGTGGGGGAATGTTCTCTGACATGCAGAATCCCACACACAAGTCCCAGTGGGCAGAATGGTGAATGCATTGCACCAGAGGATGGCAAAAAAGATGCAGTGAAATATCCATTCCACATCACCAGGCTCACTCCTGTGGGTGGCTATCTCTGTCCCGATAACGGTGAGTAAGGAAGTTCTCCAGTGACCAAGAATACTAGAAGTTTCCACAACTGCAGCTTCTATGACAAACCTATCAGAGAATGGCCCATACTTATTGAGTAACAAAGCCTTTTAGGGAATGTACTAGGTTGATGTTGGAGAAACTCTTAATGCATGTTGTGTCCAAGAGGGGTTTACTACAACAGCATGGGAAGATGGAAAAACTTGGAAGTTATTCAACCGTGTTGCAAAATGGGTTTCAAAAGTAACCCCCATAACCACAGTTGTCATTATGTCCATTAATCCCTTAAATTTAATGTTTAATTTTACCTCTGCTTCCCTAACATCCAGTCCCTTTCCATTTATTTTTTGAATTCATTGTATTTCTCAATATACTGAGAAGGAAAAAAAAATAGAACATTTTTCACTGATTCTTCAAGTTCTGATTGTTTCCTCCCCTACACACAGACGCACTCCCTCTCTCTCGCTCCCCTCTTCCTCTCTCTCTCTCTCTCTCTCACTCAATCTCTCCCTCTCTCTCTCACTCAATCTCTCTTTCCCTCTCTCATCATTACCTTTTTACCTATTGACCACTTCTGTAGCCACTTTCTTCTTTTCCTTTTCAGAACTTGTGCATTTCTTCCCAGGCCTTTTGCCATTTCTTTTTCTTTCCTGTCTTGTTTCTGTTTTCTTTTGCAATTTTTTCATTATTTATTTATTTATTTTAACCATTCTACTTTTCAATTAATGTTAAAGTCTTTGTGCTACTGTTTTCCTATTTCATTCCAAATATTTCAAAGGTTATTGATTTTTTGTTTTCTTTTAGTCTATTACAACAAGCTTCTGGCTGAATTTACTTTCACTCTGTTAACTTCAGTACATTCCCTGTAGTGTTTGTATAGCCATCTGGCATAACATTAAAAAGAACTACAAATATTAATATATATATATATATATATATATATATCGTCCCACCCTTGCAAGCAGGGAAAAACGGACGTAAAATGATGATGATGATGATGATGATGATATATATATATATATATATAGAGAGAGAGAGATATGTATATATGTTTATTTTGATTTGTACACAAGATAGTCCATTTGCAACCAAAGGTTTCATGAGCTAACATTGTTTGCATAAATGCAAGCTATGAATGTTAGTCATGTCTTCAGGCACATGTGCAGTGCACACAAATGCCTGAAGTAGATTTTGTATCATATTTGCAGAGTGGTTGGAACATTGAATAGAATGCTTTGCCATATTCTTTTTGGCTCTCCAGCCTCTAAGTTCAAATCTTGCTGACATCAACTTTGCCTTTCATACTACTGAGGTCCAGTACTGGGTCAATTCTTCCACTATATCTTTTACTCACTTCCTCTCTTCAGCCTTTTCTCTGTTCAAATCTGGAGAATCGTGGACTCCGCCAACTTTAAAATTCTCAATAAACGTCATATATTATTACAGAACCATCTATGACTCCTGGGAGTTAAGTCTTCATACATATATTCACCACCTCAGCACTAATCCTAATCATCATCATCATCATTCTAATTTTACCTCAGTATTTCTTACTGTCATGTGTTGAATGGGTTATTACTAGACAGAAACCTTGTCTCATTCATACGTTCCATATGTTGGCATAGTTTTTATACCTGGATAGGCTTTCTAATGCCAACCACTTAACAGAGTGAACTGGGGGCATTTTATCCCGACACCAATTCATGAAAGATTATCATGTGCTTCGCAAGACTGATACATCCTGTCTCCCTGACATTGTTTCCGTTACCAGCAATTTTACAGAGTGTACTTGGTGCATTTTATTGACACCAGCACTAGAAATGTTGTCTTTGTTTGTTTGTATATATACATACCATTAAAATATAACATGTACAAGTACAGGCTATTTTCCATTGTGATCTGACACTATAAATAATTGGAAATTATATCTCAGACAAAATCCATAATCCCCTTGAAAAGTTTCATTCACAATATGTTGAACATATTTGCATATAAATTGTTATTGTTGAATTAATAACTAAAATTATTCATTTGAAATATGTTAGTAAATTGAATGGTAATTTAAATGAAGGAAATGTTGTTATAACATCATGTAGAGACTTTCTATTATAACAGGCTGCTAATTTCATTATAAGAAACTGTATCTCTTAATGGTTTATGTTAAATTATGTCTGGGTGCTTAAGAAGTTCACTTTGTAGTCGTGATGTCACTGGTTTTATAACATATAATCCAATATACAATTGATTCTATCATAACCAAGAGAATAATTTAAGTATATAACTACAGTCTAGTCCAACTACATTTGAATAGATCTGTGTGTGTGTACTGTGATTACTTTTTTTAATATAAAGCAGCCACAATGAAGTGTTGGAGAACTGACATTTCTGTCTTGTTTTTAACCCTTTAGATTTACATTACTCTGTCAAATGTCAAGTTTATCTATTGACATTATTTTGAGTTAATCATACCCAAGAAGGTTATCAACAATATTTGTTTGTAATTTTGTTAATTTTCTATGTGCAGACTTGAGATTTTGTCAGTAGATGTTTAAATATTGATTTACAATCATCTGTTTTTTACCTGATTTTTTTTGTGTGCTAAATTTGACTTTTATGGGCAAGTGAAATTAATTAACAGATAAACTTAAAAATTTAAACTTGATGTGCCTTACCTGTTAGGTTTGTTACACAAATTATCCAACGATAACCTAGATGTTGACTTCCAACAATTTTACTACTTTTCACAAACAGTGAATTAATTAAAATGCAGGTATAATCAGTACAGGGTTTTAGTCTTTCTCTACATTCCATGCAAATATTTTCATTGAAAAAAGAAGTATAGAACCCTTTTACCAGTCAGAATGATATTGGCAATGTACTGGGTAGATTTATATAACAGAATGTGACCAATATATAAGTTCATTAACAGGTGTGACACCGGTGAATGCAGGTGTTTTCGCATATAATGTGTTCCAATAATTTCTTTTCTTTGATATTTTATTTTGGTATTGTCAGGCAATATTTCTGTTGTGGAATTGGCCAAAACACTCTTTACATAATGGCATTTTGCAAAAGGAACACAAAAGAGGTCTCAATTTGATAACCTGTAGCGGTTTTTCTCTTTTGCAAAGAGCACATTTGGCAAACCTTCCTCCCATTAATTTTCTCTATTTTAAAGGGCGGTGGATTGGCAGTATCGGTAGAGGGTCGGACGTCATGCTTTGACGCATAGAGTTACGGCCCTTGCCATTCTAAGTTCAAATCCCGCCAAGGTTAACTTTACCTTTCATCCTTATGGGGTCGATAAAATAAAGTACCAGTAATGTACTGGGTAATTGCTGGCCTTGTGTCAAAAGTAGAAACAATTAATTTTCTCTATTTTATGCAAATCAGTATTTTTTTTGTTCACCTCAGTTAATTTTAACTTTCTCTCAGCTCTGTGTCTGCGAGAAGTATATCCTCCACGTAGCTGAATATGCAACATCCACACAAAATTTCATGTGGCAGTAGTCCTTTGGTGATGAGCAGATCCTTCTGGCTTTTAGCGAATACAATAAACAAATTCACAGTGGTTAAAAATTCACTAAAATCTGCAAAATATATCTCCACCATTTTTTCCAGGACATCCAACCTAGTTTATTTTAAGAGATGTTAACTAAAGGTTTACCTTCAGCCACAACACCTGCTTGTTGGTTGGAAGATAGGAATAAAATTTGCCATTTGTCTTTGTATTATGTGGCTAGCATGTTCCTTTTTGCACATGGAGAATGTCACCTCTTTTGTTGAATTTTGTTAGTTTTATTTCTGAGGGTAGCCCTTAACGATTCCCCATTATTGTACCGCAGATGTACATATTTGCGAGAGCAGGATCCTCTGCCAGAAGCACCAAAGAAAAAAAAAATTGTCAAAATATATGTGGTTGTGTCAAGAGTGGAAGGGTTCAGTCAGACCCCACACAACAGCGTATCAAGTGATAACCATTTGAATCCATGCAATTTTTTGAGACCTGGTAAAATTTAGCATAACATTGTTAGAAGCAGACTTAGGGCTGGCCCTGATCTCCTCCCTGATGTTTTCTTTTAGTTCAATGATAGTCTGGGTTTGTTGACATATACCCTATCATTTAGATAGTCCCAAAGAAATAAATTGGGCTTAAATCAGGGCTGACAGTACATTTAAATGCCAACCCTGATAGTACATTTAACTGAGTGGAGCAGTTTCATAGCCACTTCAGTAAATTTCTCTAACCCCTGAACACATTTTTCTTAAAGTTGATCTTCCCCTCTAAGAGAAAACGGGCTTCATCACAGGCTCACAGCAGATTCAGAAAATGTGGGTGGTTTTCCATCTTCTCCAGCTTTTTCTCAGTCATAGCCTTTCTTTTGGTCTTATCAGCTACAGTGATCTTTTTTTTAGTCTGTATTCTGTAGGGGTATTTCTTAAGATCCTCTTTGATAACACTTCTGCAAGTTTCTGTGGAGAGACACATACATTGGCATCTCTTGTGCAGTGATTGTTTTAGGCTCTGTTCAAAAGACTCTCAGACAATGTCAATAACTTCCTGTTTATGCTTCCTGGGTTGTCGAGAGTGGGTAGGATGGTTTTCAGATATTATATTGAGGCTTTCGAGTGTTCCTTAGGTTTCAAACTTCTTCACCCGTTTTGTATATTGGCTTTGAAAGGAGATTTGTCCATTCCAAAAAAATGGACCTGCTTCTACAAGCCAAACTTATAATAGTATTACACACAGAAAATCTGGTGCTGAAGCTCACATTGGGACTTGTTGTTTTCACAGATGTATCTGCCATGTCTAAAATTTAAGGTTAAAGAATCAATATACAGTGACAGAATGTGTGTGGAGCCAGTTGTTTTTCAGTTTCCCCCATCTCAATGGCATTTATATGTACACACAAACCATGACAACCTTTCTAGTGCTGGTACCACATTAAAATGCACTCAGTACACTATGTAAAATGTTTGGCAATCGAACAAAGACAATGAAAGGGAAACAGGGTGTGTTAGATTCATGAAGCACTTGATAATCTTTCTAGAACTGGTATTATGATAAAATGCATCCAGTACGCTCTGTTTAGGATGTCTATCCAGCTGTAAAAACCATGCCAATTTATGGAACATATGAATAAGACAAGCTTATCTGATTTGTCTTGTTTCAGTCCTGTAATGACTCATCTAACTCATGACAGCAAGAAACATGGAGGTAAAATTATGATGATGATGTTAATAGTACATATTATTTTCAATAAATGATTTATATATTTTTGAAAATGTTGGCTATCTTACATGATTTTATAGGGTGCAACTATAGTTAATGAAACCACCACCTGAATTTACTTCCTCATAGCTTTCTTAATTATGTATATTTATTCAAGAGATTTTGCTAAGATATGTTTTTGAAGGTGTTGATCATGCTTATTCTGATCGAATCTCTTTTTTATTTTTAGTAGTTGCATTATTTTGTATTTCTATTTGTTCCCCTACTCACCCATAAGCTAATAACATAGAGCTCCCTACCATGGCTTTCATCTTACATTGCCTTCTCAGCCTAGCTGAAGATACAATGGGCACCCCAGTGTTGTAATATGGTATTACTGGTGCCACTATGAAATACACCCATCTCGCTTTGTAAAGTATTGATTTCATGATAAAATGCTCCCAGTCCGTGTAAGGTAATCATCATCATCAACATCCAGTGCCCTCAGCCGAAATAGACTCAATAATTGATCTTCACATGGGTCTGACATTCATTGCCGCTGCCAAGTCCTGGATTTCAATACCAGAATCTCTGGAGATGACATCGGGGTAGGAGAGCTCGCGTCACCTGTTATTAGTGACTGCTTGTGATTTCCAAAGCACTAATGAGGACACAGCCTCAGAGGTGGCACGATGGCAGTGGCCACCAAATCTTAGTCTCCTCTTATGTACAACGATAATATGTGGTAAGGTAACAGTGGTAGCACCATACTAAAATGCTTCCAGTACATGCTATGGTTGACAATAGGAGGCATCAAAACATGGTCACCTGACCACCCTAGCCTCAAAACATGACAACCCATCTAATCCATCCAAGCATGGAAAATAGATGTTAAACAGCAATGAAGATGATGATAGTAATCAATTAATATATTTAGCATTAGTGTTTCCCAGAATATAAAGTCAAGTGCTGTTGTGGTTTGCTGTGATTTGACTGTAAAAGATAATATATGGTAGAGATAGGCAAACATGGCCTGATATAAAGTAATTGAAACTGACATTATAAGTCCAGGCTTCTTCTTAGATGAACTGATGCATGAAGAAATATGTGGGAAAGATGTCACACTGTTTGCACCCAAAACTGGCTGATGTAATGACATTGACAATGATAACAATGCTGATAATATGTAAGATGCGTGTGTCATTATATGATAAGAATGAGGCAATTGCAAAGAAAGCTTTAGTTACATTACTTCTGAGATATTATGCTATATACCACTAGGGAAATAACTTGACCGACCGATTAAGCTGGACAGTTATTTGAAACTATTGGTGAAGGAAAAAAGCAACAAAATAATATTTAATGCATGTGTCGTGTTCTGCTGTCAGAAACTTTTCAAATCAATGAACCTTTGAATATCCAAATATAAACATTTACAAATAAAAAAAATATGATGAAGAAGGCATTGATATAATAGATATGCCTGTGACATTATGAAAAGGAGATAAAAATGAACACAAAAATAAAGATCCTATTGAGACACTCTTCAGTATGAAAATTGCTGAAAAGTAGTTATTTTAAGAAAAATCCACATTCTGTAAATAACTGCACCAAAGTGAACTACAAATATTTCTTAATAACTTCGCGATTCTTCATTTTACTGTTTACACTTCTCAGTGAAATTTGGTTGATAGAAACATGGGAAAGGAATTTTCCTGTTATTAGGAGGTATAATTAATCCATTTCTAGTTACCCCCCCCCCCCCCAAACATACACACACATACATAATACTTGGGTGCCTTTAGTGAAATCCACTCTGTGGCAATCTTCCACGCTGGGTCTCCCCTCTGAGTATAACTCCTCCCTTCCGCACACCAGTTTTTGGACCTCTAAATAAGAAAATATTAATAAACATGAGCAAAAGATTCTTCTTCTTTTGCTCCTTCTCTTCCTTCTCCTCCTCCTTCTTCTTCTTCTTGGGAGGGTCGTGGGAGTAGAGTCCTCAAACACTCCTTCCAGCAGGTCCTGTCAGAAGCAACCATCTTCAACTGATCCAGCTGGATCCCCAAGCGAAACCAGCTAAGATCATTGATGTTATCCAACTATCTTTTTGGGGTCTTCCCCTGAGTTTCCTGCCAGTTGGTTTTACCCATAAAATCTGACCAGCAATTCTTTCCTGAGACATTCTAACCACATGCCCATAGTATTGGAGCTGTGATCTCTCAATTCGGAGAAGTAGCAGCTCTACCTGGAGTGACTTTCTGAACTCCGAACTATGCACTCTGTCTCTATCGAGTAATGATACTCCAATGACCCTTTGATACAGTTAGGTAAAATGAGTTGTATATGTAATTGTGAACACAGAAGCTGCAGAAGAGGAAGACATGGGCAGAAATGGTAAAAGATGATCTCAGGATGCTGAACAGCACAAAGAATATGACACAGGGGTAGGATGCAAGGAAAAGTCTACTCAATCCCTGAAAACATGAGAAAGTGGTGATGATGATACAATTAACATCCGAAATTTCTCAAAATAATCTAAGGTACTATAAAGCACAAATTGAATTAGGTTTTCCCCCATTTTGACAAAAATACAAATTATGGCTATTTTATTACTGGATATGTTTTGATATTTCATTAGATTCTATTTTATCTTTTCTATTCCTCTCAATTAATTCCAAAGTGTGGTTGTGAGGAGGAAGCATTTTTTTTCTTTCTTTCTTTCTTTCTTTCTTTCTTTCTTTCTATATAAACCACTAAATAGAGTAAGATCCCCCTCCTTCTCTCTCTCTCTCTCTCTTTATATATATATATATATATATATATATATATATATAGGGAAATGTTTAACCCTGACAGCAGAGCTCAAGCCATTTCGACGGCTATTTCTGTACTGAAATAGCCATCAAAAAGGCTTGAGCTCTGCTGTCGGGGTTAAACATTTTTCTATTACCCACTCTACTACCCTAAGTATTGGGTACTCTAGTGCGTTATGGTCCATCTGGTTCCTTACCACACTTCTTTCGTTATCATCATCATCATCATCACCGTTTTACGTCCGTTCTTCCACACTAGCATGGGTTAGACGGGTTGTCCTGTTGTGGGCAATGTCCAGTCGGCTGACCATGCCTTGCTCATACGGGAACTGATTCTGGCTTGATTTCTACAGCTGGATGCCCTTCCTAACACCAACCTCATTTACAGTGAGTGCTGGGTCCTTTTTTTTCCATGGCACCTACACGTCCACTTTACAGTGTGGGTTGGGTGCTTTTTTACCGTGGCACCTCCACGACCACTTTGCAGTGGGAGGGTATGGGGGCATATAATCTATATGCTTCAGCTTCGTCGTGTACCCGTGGGGGGGGGGTGTTCTGTATTACTGTGTGACGCCAGAGGTTACAGTCGTGTGTCATCGTCTTTGAGAGGTGTAATTGGGTAAGGTTGGCTTTTATCACCACATCCAGGTCTTCTTGGGTCTCCCCACGCTGTGGTTTCCATCGACGTCTAGGGCTCTGCACCTTTTTACGCAGCTGTCATCGTTCATACACATCACATGTCCATACCAACGCAACCTCCTCTCCTGCACACAGCATTTGATTCCTCTTATGCTCAGTCTCTCTCTCAATTCACTTATGCTTTGCCGTTCGCGTATATTACTATTACGTTATATATATATATATATATATATATATATATATATATATATATATATATATATATATACACACGTACATATATATATATACAAACATATACATTATCATCATCATCATCATTTTACGTCCGCTTTTCCCTGCTAGATATATATATAAATATACATATATATATATATATATATATATATATATACATATATATATATATATACACACACACATATATACTTAAATATACACACACATATACATACATACACATACGTGTATATATACCTGCACACACGCACACACATTTTATTATTACTTTTGTTGTTTTATTGTTTTTATTTGCTTCATTAATTAAAAATCATGATTCTGAAACAGGAAAACAACATGACCTTTTACAAATAACTCCTGTCTTTTGTTTTATATCTGTTGTTTTTTGGTGGGATTTTTTAAATTATATTTTAATTTAATTTTTTAAATGAATCTATTTATTTTCCCATTCTCACGATTGGTCTATATATGGCACATATAATTTAGTGTAGAAAGGTCTCATCATTGTGGGTTCAACTCTCTCTCTCTCCCTTCTCTCTCTCCCCCTTATCTCTATTCCTCTCGCTTCTCTCTCCAACACTCTCCCTCCCCTCTCTCTGTCTCTCCCCTTCTCTCTCGCTCTTCCCCTTCTCTCTCTATTGGTATTCTTAAGCAATGTTTAAAACTTTTGAAGTCATGGCACAGGCAGTGATGAATATAAATAGTTCATTTTTAGATGCCAGTTAGTCAAATAATATACCATTGGCAATTAAGTGTATTTCATGTGCTGCCGATACATTACCCTTTAGCATTTACATTACTCTATATTTACTATTGTATTTTCATGGTAAAGGCTTTACCTCACATAATATTGAATCTATGAGATTTTGATATTATTTATTTTGAGAACAATACCTTAACGTCAGTATGAGTAGTTAGTTACAACCAGTTTGAACAGAGAGGAGTGAGAGAATTCTGGCCGTCTATGGCCAGTTTGAATGCTAAAGGGTTAAAATGCACCCTGTACATTATGTAAAGTGGTCAACGTCAAGAAAGGCATTCAGCTGTTGGATCTATGCTGTTCAAATGTGTGAGAGGACTCTTCATTTGTCTAAGATAATGACCTCCATAGTGCTGGTGCCATGATCAAATTTACCCACTACTCTCTGTAAATTGGTTAACATTAGGAAGTGCATCCAGTTGTTGAAACTAAGACATCATTTCGTAAACTAACAAAATAACAAAATAGA
>OZ024745.1:123778760-123791260 GCA_964016885.1 Eledone cirrhosa
CGGCGCTGGGAAATATAGTTTATATATATATATATAAACTGGAATATATATATATAAACTGGAAATATAGTTTATATATATATATATGCGCGCACACACACACATATATATAGTTCAAGGAAATGAAAAAATTAAAGGTATAAAAAATCTTATTAGTTTCACACTTTATATGGAAAAGAGGAAAGAAAGTTCGATGCGTCAGGCTTTGACCCTTCTTAGGGAGTACACAAATAGAGACAGGATCATGAAGAATAGATACAGAAAATAAAAGGTAGTCCATAGTAAAAAAACGAAAATAATGAAATTATATATATATATATATATAAAAATTTCAGTGAAAGTAAAATAAAAACTAAGTTACCATTATGTTAGTTAAGCTATGTTCCAATTTTATTACTGTCTTGGATTGTATGCCATTTACTGATAGCTTTGTTCTCTAATTGAATAAATGAAAATAAGATTAAATAAAAAACTAAAAGCTGCTGGCAATAATAATTCAGACAGGAAAAAGTAAAGCGTTACTAGGATTTGTCTGTTTGTCCATTTTATTTTATTCTATATTTATTTTATTTCATTTTTATTTAGTTTTAGTGATATTGTTAAGTAGCATTTGAATGAAAAATGCCCACTTTATTTTGCCCCACTTACTCCTTAGCTTTTTGAAATCTATCCCTCCCACAAGCTCAGTGTACATCAATAGTCTCCATTAGGTTCAGGAAGGAGGTAAATTAAACTTCATTGTAAAAACAGGAAAAAAAAAATGCTGTTACTTGTTTCATGCAGTTGTTACCTCCTGTGGCAGGATGTATGATATTAATCTATACTTCGTGGTAACTCCATAGACTAAAATAGCATTTCTTCATTTTTTTTGTTTTTGTCTATGTGGTCATGTTGGCCGCAAAATAAATAAATAAATAATTAATTAAAATAAAATACGTAAATAAAAATAAAGAAATTATAATAATAATAATAATAGATAAAACCCAACTTTTATTACCAAGGAAAGCATTTTTACTACAATTTTTTAATTGTTTTTTATGTATTTTACTCAACCACTCTAGAGCAGACAGTATTATTTAGAGTAGATATAACAGAGAATTGATAATATAATTTTTATGTGATCTTCTATTGGGAGGTTTGTGCAGAGTGAATAGGGAGGTGGTGTTGTTTTTTTGTTTTTTGTTTTCTTAAATGGATTCTTCCTCTGAATAATTGCAGCCTTTTAGCTTCAGGTCAAATTTATTAGAGACGGACTCAGCTGGTTGCATTCTTTATTTTTTTTTCATGTGTTTGTTTTATTGTTTGTTTTTTTTCTCTAATATTTATCAGTCGACTATAAAATTGTGTTGAGTAAATTTTTTCTTTTAATTAACAACAGGGTTTAAACTTGCTTTGTTTTTTTGTTAAGGTAAAAAAGAAAGGAAAAAAAAAAACTTTTTAAAAGTCTATCAATTCTATCAGCAACATCATTGTTTTCTGGGTTTTTTTTTAAATTATTTAAAGTTGTAAGTATCTGTGAAGTATTACAGAGAAATATATAGTGTAAAACATGTTTAAACCAACTATATTATCAGGGAGTGTGAGGACCTCAGACAGATAATACTTTCCTTAAAATGTGTGCTGCGCCTAGCATGGCTGATATTTGTAAGACACTGATCTTGCATCGTATTTCCAGCTGTCTGAAGAAGTCTCTGAGTTTCAATAGGTTTGGCCCTAATACACTAAACACAACTGGTATCACTTTCACTTTACTCACTTGCATTCCAAACAGTCTTGTTAGCTCCACTTTCAATTTGGTGTACTTTGTGATTTTCTTCAACCTCTTTTCTTGCAATGTTTATGTTATTTGGTATGGCCATGTCTATGATCTGACAGTATTTGTCTTTCTTGTTCAACACTACAATGTCAGTGATGCTCAATTACTCTATCAGTCTGAAAATCATAATCCCAGAATATCAATGCCTTCCCATCCTCCTGCGTTACTTTACAAGGCATATGTCCATTCCAATTTTCTATTACTTCATATTGTTATACGTAACAGCCAATGACGATGTGGTGGATTGGCAGAATTGTTAGAATCACAAGACAAAATGCTGTATGGTGTGGTTCTTTACATCCTGTGTTAAAATCTAATCAAGATCAACTTAGCCTTTCATCCTTCTGGGATCAGTAAAAAAATGATTTCAGATAAAATAAAGTACCAAGCATCTAATTTCAGATCTTTAATCCTTTAGCATTTACATTACTCTATATATACTATTGTACTTTCACAGTAAAGGCTTTATCTCAAATAATATTGAATCTATGAGATTTTCATATTATTTATTTTGAGAACAATATCTTAGCATCAGTATGAGCAACCAGTTACAGCTGGTTTGAACAGAAAGAGGTGAGAGAGAATTCTGGCTGGAAACAGTTGGTTTAAATATAAAGGGTTAAGGAAGATTGTCATACAAAAAATCCTTGTTATTTAGATTTTAAAGGGATTTATTCATCCAAAACACTAAACAAATTTTCTCTTAACATTACCACCACAGAGTATAAATAAGCAATGAAAATATACATTGGGTTCTAAGAAATACAAGGATTTCTGAATTGTATTTCAATTTAGAATTTGTATTCAATTCAACATGTGGGATTTCAAATTCGGAAATGTCCATTCGTACTATGTTTGTAAATTATCTAGTCATTTAATTCTTATCTTCCCATGCCTAGCCATACTAAAGCTAATCCTAAATATCTAAAAATAGGTTTGTTCATTGAAATGTTTGTAGTATCTATACTTATTGACATATCATGGTGAAAATGATGAATATGTTAGGCAAGATGTTTTTTTGTTTTTTTAATGTGATTGTAATCATTTCAACTAAAAATGTCTTTTTGTATGTGTGGTTGTTAATTGAATACAAAGTGCACTAAAAATATGATGTGTAAAGAAAAACAGTTAATAATATCTTAACTGTGCTTCCATCACAAACATCTCTGAAATCAATTATATTCTATATTGGTTATTGATTAAATCATTAAATTTCATGTTATTTGATAGAATGTTTGGCAGCTAATTTTTAATGAAAGCTACCAGGGAAAAAAAAACAAAAAAACTATTACATGCACTGTTTTTCCACATGAAAGGAAAAAAAATGTCAGGAGATGCTGTTACAGTAAAGAACTCTCTGGTGTAAGAACAGAGCATTTTTTACTTTCTTTTTTTTTTATGAATGTCAGCATTAATGCCATTTTGTGTCATTGATTTCCTCACTGATGCCGTATGGTGTGGAATTATATCATACAAGATGTCAAGGAAATCTTGCAATAATATTTTGTTGTTGCCATACTTACCTTTTTAACTCTTTTATTACCATATTTCAAATGGAACACTCTAAGATTTTCAATTGATTTTGGAAATAGGCCAGGATTTAGAGGGAAACCCACCCAGTACATGCTGTAAAGTGGTTGGTGATAGGAAGGGCATCCAGACATAATAAACTTGCCAAACAATGGGTTCGGAGAACTTTTCAATTATGTCAAAGACATGACAACATTTCCAGTGCACTTGGTAGAATGAGAGAGTGTACATAAGCAAGATGCAGAGCCATGGTTTGTATGGGAGGTCAGTAGCACCGCTTCAGTACTCACTCGGTCTATGTAGACCCAGCCAACCCTTGCTAGTTGAAAAAGCAGACATTTAATGATGATGATGTAGTAATATAACAGTCCCATTATTAAGGTTGCATTTTAAATGTAAAATTTTCTTACATAAAATTATGATGGAAGATTCTCACGTAAATATAATTGCTTTAGAAAAAAACAGTTTTGTATCATAGAAACAGGATAGTTTTAGGCAAATTTTATATCGGAAGGATTAAATTTTACAAAAGACATTTTTTTGTTTTTTTCTTAATTCTATTGCAGGTTGATAACTCCCAGACCAAAATCTTGCCTCCCACTCCCTGATTTGAAAATTATTCAACTTCTTTTGTCACCATAAGTCTTAGGATGAGGAAGTACAAACAATATTATGACTAATTTATATGTCTAAATTTGTATAGAAAAACAAATATAAAACTTTTTTTCATGAAAATATAAGAAAAAAATTGATATTCTCTGATTCCATATATTCATAAATATATATATTCCTCTTGGATAAAAGATAATATCAAGATAGTTCTGTTGGAGACATTTAAATATCTACAAAATCAAAGTCCAATTGCAAGAAATTGAACAAGATATTAACAAAACCAAAACTAAACAAGTATTTTTTTTAATTATGTCTTTCTATCTCTCTTCTTGTGTATATATATATATATATATATATATATATACCATCTAACCATCTCTTTTGTGATTGTCCACTATTCCACACCATACACAAACATGTTTTCAATTGTTGATAAACACAGCTTAACCTTTAGTTTGGTGTTCAGATTTGATTTCCAAATGACATCGATTTTGTTTGCAACTGTCCAGGCTAAATTAATGCTCATGTATTTTTCTGAGGTGTTGATCCATGAACCAAGATACCTAAATTCCTCAACTCTTTTTAGATAATTTCCAATTTGTGACTCTTTCTGCTTGTATTCAATATATTCCATGTTCTTCTCACTTATATGAAGTCCAATTGTTTCAGCAACCCATTCCACCCTATGTAACAACAGCTGTGCTTTATCACAACTGATAAGAATGTGATAGCATCTGCAAAATCAGCATCAGTTATTATTAGTTCAAGGTATCTAGTACTATGCTGAGAGTGTAGTGTAAATCCTTTTGATGAGCATGGTAAATAACTTGTCTCATCGCATAGTTGAGTGTTAATATGAAGAAGAATAGAGCTAATGTTTCTCCTTGAAGAACACCTGCTTTTAGTTTGCAGATGTCTGTTTCACTATCAGGAGGCAGAACTTTTGCTTCTGGGCTGTTGTAGAGAGCACCTCCTTTTGTCACAATTTGCAATGCTTCCATTATTTGTTTGAGTTTTCCACAATGAATGGAATAGAAAGCTTTGCTGAAATCAATAAATGGGATAACAGCTGGAAGGTTTCTGGCTTTTACTGCTTCGATTGATATACATAAGACAGGTGAGGAAAGTGCAATATGTATCATGGGAGAAGCACAGAAGAAACAAGTCTCAATGGCAGTCTGAGATTGATTACAGTGACACAACAAAAAGCACCCAATTTACTCAGTAAAGTATTCATGTTGGTGTCATGACAAAAAGTTCCCAGTCAACACTGTGAAGTGGTCAATTTCGTGCCACAATAAAAGACACCTAGTACACACTGTAAAGTGGTCATTTTTGTGCCACAATAAAAAAGCACCCAGTCCAAGACTGTAAAGAAGAGCATCCACTCGTAGAAACTAAGATAGAAACAGTTTTGTATGAGCAAGACACAGTCATCTGATCTGACTTGCCTCACAACAGGACAACTCGTCTAACCCATGCTAGCTTAGAAAATTGTACTTTAAACAGTGATGATGATGATGTTGGTATTTTACTTCCACTTGATTTGTTGTTTTTCATTTATAAAAACTTTTTGAACACAAATTAGCTGCACAAAATGCCAGAACATAGATGTATATATTATGTGACGGTAAAAACTTGCATGAAACAATTTTAAAAAAATACATTTAAACACCAATAACTCTTGTTTTTCCTATAATTTCAGTGTGGCAACTGTTGACCAACTAAAGCAAACATATGTACTGACACCTGCCGACATGAAAGATGCATATATGGTGTACATTATTGATCAGTACACAGAAGATCATCCGACTAGTTCTGTTATGATATTTACCAATACATGCAAGTATGTATTTTACAAGATCAATTCATGATTTCTTTTCTGTGATTGTTCCACTTTTTTACAATATGCTGCATTGACAGAAGCATGGTTGCATGGTCTTTCTTTTTGACCATATCATAGTGAGTTTAAACCTTACTGCAACCAGTCCTATGGGCATGTAACTTAACTCTGTTTCTTTCTGCCTATGTGGCTGACAAGAAAACTTCACAACTATTTTGGTTAAATAGCTAGAAGCAAGTAAGGAAAGCTGTTATGCAATCGGCAAAATTCACAAAAATTATTCCAATTCCTGGAACAGGATAATTTATAAATATAAAAAGTAATTTTAGCTTTCTTTTTTTATTAGAATTACTCCAGTCCGTCAAATTGATCTCTTTACTTTAACCAGTATTTAAAGGTTTTCCTGTTTATATTTTTACTTAACCAATGCATATGTTATTATGCTATTTAGATTTACACTTAGAATAATTTATTGATTAAACACCTGATACAAAGCTAGAAAAATTTTAATTTTTGGGAAAGAAAAAATAATTAAGCTTAAATTCTTATTGCATTGGTTCTTCATGTAGTTTTTAGAAAAAATATTTCTGAGTACATTCAATCCCTGTCTGTTTTCTTGCTACTTTTTCTCCTGAAAAACTGTATCTATGTAATCTAGTCTTTTAAAAAATGTCTTTTCTGATTTATCTGATTTTCATAAATGAAATGTAACTTGATAACACAGTAATTGAAATTTGTATATGTGTTTGGAATTTTATTATTTTTCTTCTTTATCACTTAAAAAATTATATTAAATAGTAATAGACATTTCTACAGCTGAATTATTATTGCTATGAAAGACTGAAGCCTCTTATAAGTAATGTTAAACTTTGCAGGAAACAAAGCAACTTTAGTGTTTGTGCTTCAAAAAGCTTTGTACACTCTGTCAAGTGGTTGATGTTAGAAGGAGCTTCCAACTGTAGAAATCATTCTAAAGAGAGGAAATGTATGAATGAGATATTCTCCAACCCATCCAGGTGGACAATAACTATGAATAAGTTAACCTATGAACAGACATTAAATGATATTTATGATATTTATGATATTTAGGAAATAGACTCTCATGTAATTAAAGTGGATGGAGTAACAATAAAACATGGTTTTACTAATGAGTAACGAAAGTCATCTTGTATTTATTCCTGAAGGCAATAGCCAGAAGTATTCAGAAAACTTTAATCGATCAACACACACAAGTTTAGCTGTAACTGAAATTGAGAAAAATGCTTAAGTGGAAAAGAATTATCAACGATCATTCGCCATTGGTTATATTTATATTAAGTAAGATAACAGGAATTACCTTATATTGCTCATATAATAGATTTTCAATACCTACTTTGTGATGTTGCTACGGCTGTTTGAATCTAATGATTTTCAATACTACTACTCTTATTGTGTGTTATTAATTATACTTTATCAAACATATTTATTGCTGAGTTCTACATTTTACTGCTGATTATATAGATTTATTGTGTATTATTTCTATGCATTATTAATATAATAATAATAAACAAGAAGCTCTAAGTGATATACTCCTATAAACACTATGACATGAATATACACGGGTTGGCTGTCTAGCAAATACCTTCATCGACCAACTGTGTACAGATGATGGATGTTCCTCCTCTGCCCTCCTGAATGGTATGTAGTATCAAGATAGATGTGAACAAATCCAAGGGAAGTCAAGCAGATGATGATGGTGATTGTAGCTTGATGTGGTACAAAACTGAGATATGGGAAGAACTTGGAGCAGCAAAGATGGCAATGAGAATAGTTCATTGGGTGTAGAGAATGATGGGTATAAAGCCGATAATGAATGTTGTGGAGAGAAATGGAGTGAGTTGGTTGGGTCATATGTTGAGTAAGAGGAGTGATAAATGAGGCAGACCAAGAAAGATATGGGTAAATACAGGGGAAGAAATGAAATCAGGAGTTGATGTGTGGTGTGGCGTGCAGAGTATAGGGCAAAGAGAAGCATCTCATGGGGTCCTCAAAGTTAACTCCTACTTTTGCAAAGAACTTAACCTTAAAATCCTTGGTTAGAGCATTGGGTTTGCAATTAAGAGGTTGTGAGTTCGATTCTCAGACTGGGTGATGCGTTGTGTCCTTGAGCATGATACTTTCTCTCACGTTGCTCCAGTTTACTCAACTATAGAAATGAGTGGCGATATCACTGGTGCCAAGGTGTATCGGTCATTGCTTTTCCCTTGAACGACATTGGTGGCATTGAGAGGGGAGCCTGGTATGCATGGGTGACTACTGGTCTTCCACAAAAACAAACCTTGCCCTGGCTTGTAGCCTTGGAGGGAAACTTTCTAGGTGCAAACCATGGTCATTCGTGACCGAATGGGGCCTTTTAATGCAGATTTGTTTACATTTATTTATTAGATAGATCTACTTGACGCAGTTCACATTGTGAATATTCATACTAACTAGGCTTGTGTGAATTACCTGATATTGCTCATTTAATAGATTTTCAATACTTACCTTATGATATTGCTGCTGTTTGGATATAAAGATTTCCAATACATCTTGTTTTGCATGTAAATTTTCATCTATAATTCTTGCTTTACTTTACAAATTATTTAGTTTACCGTGTATATTAGTTTTCTTTAGATTTGTTGGGGTCAACTTTGCTTTTCATATTTTTGAGGTTAATCATATACTATTTTTGAGGTTAATCATATACTAACCTATAGGCAGCGTATGTGTGTGAGTTGTTAAGATGTGGGATAGAATGCTTTATGGTATTTGTCTCACCTCATTGTCTCATCCTTTCGAAGTCAATAAAAAAGGTACCTGTCCAGTACTGGGGTCGATTCTTCTTCTATAGAAAAAATCAGCTGTTTTCAGACCTGGAGAGGTTTGGGCTCCACCAGGTTTAACCCTTTAGCATTCGCATTAATTTTCAAACGTCATGCTTATCTGTTCGCATTATTTTGAGTTAATCATGGTGTTGGATTGGCAGTATAGAGTTATGGCCCTTGCCATTCTGAGTTCAAATCCCGCCGAGGTTAACTTTGCCTTTCATCCTTACGGGGTCGATAAAATAAAGTACCAAATGTAGAATTGTGCCAAATGTAGAAACAATTATTTTGAGTTAATCATACTCAAGAGGGTTATCAATTTTATTTGTTTGTAATTTTCTTAATTTTCTATGTGCAGGCTTGAAATGTTGTCAGTAGATGTTTAAATATCAATAATTTACAATTATATAATTTTACCTTATCTTTTTGGTCAAATTTGACTTTTATGGGCAGGTGAAATTAATTAATAGGGGCATTTGAAGTATCAACCAGGTACAAATACTGGTTTAATTTTAAATACATTGTTTTTGGCATAATACTTGATATATAAGGATCACTAAACCTTATATCAGTGTTCCAGTAATTCCACAGTCTTGGAAATTGTTTTATACCGAACATAATATTTACGGGCGATCAAAATTGATGGTAGTTACGGAGTAGGTAGACCCAGAAAAACCTGGGACGATCTGATCAATTCCGACCTTGCACACTTAGATCTCTCTAAGACAATGTCTCTGGACCGAGATCTTTGGCGCTTCGCTGTAATACAGAAGACCCGCCTTGCCTATGTACAAAGCGAAACCTACAGTCAGTAGGCACCTCTTAACCAAATATACACCCCAATCCACTACCCCTACCCTATCCTCCCACTCCCACCAACAGCACGACATAATGAGATCGAGATCGTGTAGGTGTCACGACAGAAAGCACACACAGTCCACGCTGTAATGTGGCCGTGTAGGTAACACGGTAAAAAGTTTCCAGTTCCACACTGTAAATGTGGTTGGTGTTAGGAAGGGCATCCAGCCGTAGAAAACCTGCCAGATAGTCCTATATGAGCGAGACACGGTCACAAACCTTGCCTCAAGTGGGACAACTCCCGTCTAACCCATGCTAGCGTGGAAAATGGACATTAAACGATGATGATGTATATATGTGTTTATGTATATATATATATGTATGTATATATATGTACATATATATGTGTGTGTGTGTGTATATATAAAAAAACACCCAGCCCACACTGTAAAGTGGTCATGGAGGTGCCACAGAAAAAGAACGCACCCAGCACTCACTGTAAATGAGGTTGGTGTTAGGAAGGGCATCCAGCTGGAGAAATCAAGCCAAAATCAGTTCCCGTCCCACCCTTGCAAGCAGGGAAAAGGGGACGTAAAATGATGATGATGATGATGATGATTATGATGTGTATGTATATATATATATATATATGTGTGTATGTATATGTGTGTGTGTATGTATATATATATACACACACACATATACATATATGTATATGTATGCATCCTTTTCTACAGAAAAACTTAACTACTATTTCTAGTAAACCTGAACCCTTTCATGTCATTTCGAGTGCTGAATGCATCTTTAAATTTTTATTTTTTAAATAATACCATATGCTTTTAGTCACTTTCAATTCTGTAAATGTGTAAGATTAGATGATTCGATGTCACTTACTGATGATCCTAAATAAATTAACTTTGCCCATATCTGGTGAAATGTATTCAGATTCTGCGGAGAATACATATGACGGAGATATATTTTGTTAAATTTTAATATGATACTTAGTGAATTATGTATACTTACATTCTGTGAGGATTGTCTCTTGTTGAAGTTTGATGTGTCTTAACATGCATTTATATCCTAGGATATTTATGTGTGTATATGTCATTCACTATTTATAATGATTGAATACTGGAATTTATTCTTTGAATTTTTTCTATGAACTGTTTTTAAGAGACATGACAGACATCATCATCATCATCATCATTTTACGTCCGCTTTTCCCTGCTTGCAAGGGTTGGACGGGTCCTATTCAGCACAGCATCTCTCCACTTGTCACGGTCCTTCCTCATCTCCTCGGTGAGTTTCAGTGATCTCAAGTCTGCTCTCACCACCTCCGCCCATGTTTTTTGTGGTCTTTCTCTACTGCGTCTTCCTTCTACTGGGATTTCTTGGCACTTCTTTATCCAGCGGCCATCCTCCATGCACATCACATGTCCATACTATCTCTGCCTTCTCTCCTGCACACCACAACTTATCCCTCTTATACGCGGTTTCTCAACTCGTCTATGCTTGGTTGTTCATGCACATTGACATTGCACATCCTACAGAGCATTCTTGCTTCATTTCTCTCTAGCCCTCACATATCTGCTGCAGTTGCTGCCCATGTCTCACTACCATGCAGCATTGTGCATCTCACGCAGGCATCATATAACCGTCCTTTCGTACGCAGGGAAAAACCCTTCTTTGTCAATAGAGAAAGCAGCACCCTAAACTTCTTCAAACCCATCCTTATTCTAGATACTATGGCCTCAGACACCCCTCCTCCCTTGCTAATCTGATCACCTAGGTACCACAAGCTATCAACCACTTCTATAGAACCCACCTGCATTGGAAAAACATGTCTATCACTGCGATTACTACTGACAACTTTCCCTGTACATCTACTGCATACGTAGTTTTCCCTACCTGTTAGTTTGCCTGCTATCCCACTACATCTCTTGTGTACCCAAGATCTGCATTGCAAACATTTTATGGAATTTATGCCAGTTCCTTTCCTTCATATCAAACATGGCCATTTCCCCGATGGAATCAACACTTTTGTTTTAGCTATGTTCACTCTCAGGCTTCTTGATTCCAACTGCTGTTTCCATAGCCAGAATTTATTCTCTGGCTCCTCTACTGATTCTGCTATAAGAACCAGATCATCAGCATAGAGAAGTTCTCATGGACAGCCAGTCTTAAACTCCTCTGTCATGGATTGGAGGACTATTATGGATTCAGCACGTTTAGAGATATAACGGAAATCTCGTGATACATAGAATTTTTAACACAGTTGCAAGTCACATACACACAAATATAAATAACAAATATACAGCCATCTTTACGAAAAGTGAGAGCCGTAACGTCTTCCACTTTTCGTACAAACTATTGCACATAATGTTGTAGATATGAAGAAATGGCACCTATTTTTCTGAAATCCACGGGACTTGAACACACACCTGCAATATATCAGTTGGCCGTGCTTACCATTTCACTAACATGACACCATTATATTAAGGTGGATTGGCAGTATCGGTAGAGGGTTGGACACCATGCTTTGACGCATAGAGTTACAGCCCTTGCCATTCTGAATTCAAAATCCAGCCGAGGTTAACTTTGCCTTTCATCCTTACAGGGTCGATAAAATAAAGTACCAGTAATGCACTGGCTAATTGCTGGCCTTGTGCCAAAAGTAGAAACAATTATATTAAGCCTTATATTACAGGCTGTGAATGTAAAGTCTTTATATATATATAGTGTGTGTGTATGTATGTATATATGTGGGTGTGTGTATGTGTGTCTGTGTGTGTGTATATATATATATATATATATATATATATATATATATATATATATATATATATATACAGGCACATGGATATACATACACATATATATACAGGCATATGGAGGCACATGGCTTAATGGTTAGAGCATTGGCCTTGCAATCGAAAGGTTGTGAGTTCAATTCTCAGACCGGGTGATGTGTTGTTTCCTTGAGCAAGACACTTTATTTCACATTGCTCCAGTTTACTCAGCTGTAGAAATGAGATGATAGGGACTGGGGTCCCTATCA